>JANAVB010020400.1:16512035-17074163 GCA_029216955.1 Iris pallida | reverse complement strand
GACTCGTGGGTTAAGTGTCGCTCGACCGACTTTGCCTTACGGCATTTCCTGATTTAAACTCAAGACTCAAACCAACTTATACAACTTATATGCCGATAACTCAAGACTCGACGCCACATCTCATCCGAAGCACGGTGTCTTCATTGCAGCCAATTATAGGCCCAAACATTGTCTTCAGATCGTGCACGCATTCGACTCGACTCATTGATATATGTATAGTGAACACAACACTTGACTCAATCCAAAGGCATACACGCGGATCGCCGTCCATGCCGACTCATCTATATGAACTAGTCACTAGTGCCCAGCGCTATAATGGACTCTCTTTTAGCTTTTGATTAGATGGACGCTCCTTACCAGTGCGAGTAGCTAGCTCCGCTGCAAGTCCTCGCTAACTCGTGCGGTCATCCAGCACAGCTATGAATGTCTACCATCGAAACGGTTCCCATGGGCCTCCTGGGTGCCGTTCGAAAAACAGTTTTTTTACCTTGTACAAGTTGACTAATGACCATGCAAGACTCGACTCAAACTGACGTATCACACAGTCAATCTACTTCTAGTGTTACCATCTCTTTTGTAGTGCCCCATCCCGCTCAGTCAATCGGAGGAATAAGAACGCCGACGGCGTTCGGACTTAGCCTTGCAACGGCTACTCGGAGACATCGCTCGGTCGAGGCGAGCGACCGCTCAGGTAGGGTAGTTTCGGTGAACTTGCCTCATCTTTGCCATCACATAATAAATCGTGTTTTCAACTTGCACAAGTAGGCTTAATAATAAAAGAGATGAATCCACGTAGCTAAGGGAATAATCCCGATGGGTCAAATGAGTTAGAACATGGAAAAACGTCCACGGTCGGTTTAGAGTTGGTGCACGACATGCTTTGAAAATGACACTCGGTCCTTCGTCCCGTGGCTTGGGAGAAGGAAAGTTGGTCTTCGACACAAGTTATAAATAGCCTAAGTCATAGGCGTCGCCTGCGTGAATGCTTATTAAAGCATGCACGGTCCCGTGAATTGTCCGACACTTGAGTTGGCCTAAGTCATAGGCGTTGCCCGCATAAATGCTCGACAAAGCATGCACGTTTCCATAATGCAAGGCTTGGCATAGCCTTTGCTCGTCCCTTGAGTCAAGTTGTAGGCTCGATTAAGTTAGGCAAAGTTACGCCGATCGACCTAAGTCATTTCTAGTGCTGTCCCGCTCTTTCTGCGGTTGTCAAGTTAAATAGTCCTACGATCCCAAGGCCCGTCATATGAAGTATGACTTGGGCGATAGCGTCGCGTAGATCGAAGTCGGTTTAAGACACGATGGCACGGTCCTAGTTTTAAGGCACGGGTCACGGTTGATTCATTGAGTCTGGAAAGTGTTGCAAATAGTTGTTCTTGAGTTGAGTGAATGATAGGGCGAAGAAAGAGAATGCTCGCGACTACGGGTCGTCGAGGAAAGATCTCAGAGGTGAGACGTATTGAACTTGGTCCTAAAAGAGATGATAACACTAGAGGTGAAATGATTGTATGAGACGTCAGTTGAGTCGAGTCTTGCATGGTCATGGACAACTTGTCGACAAGGTAGAGTTTCCTCGAACGGTAGCCCGACGGAAGGGGATCGGTTCTTGAGAAGCATCATTAGCATGTGCTGGATGACCGCACAAGTTAGTGCAGAGGCTTGCCAGCGGGGCTAGCTACCCACTGGCAAGGGCGGCCGCCTAACAAGCTGAAGGAGTCCAGGATGGCTCTGGGAGTCAGTGACCAAATCATATAGATGAGTCGGCATGGCGGCAAATCCACGTGTGTGCCTTTGGATTGAGTTGAGTTGTTGAATGTGTGTATAGTTGGAATACAATGTTTGGCCCTAAGATGTGGCATCAAGATAGGCAACGTGTTTCGGCACGAGATGTGGCGTCAAGTCTAATGTTGTCAGCATATAATTTGCATAGTTTGGATGTGAGTTGTCCTGAGTCTAAGTCAGGAAAGGCCGCAAGGCAGAGTGGTGAGTGACACTTAACCCACAAGTCTTGATTGGGTCAGTTGATGATTTGGTAGCAAAGGGTCGCGAGGCGGCGATATGGTCGAGTCGCACGTAGTTGCGAGGCATGGTCACCCGGGAATGGAGCCTCATCACGTAGTGGTCTCTGATTTTGGCCGAAAGACAACACGACTTGATAGGTTAACGTTGTTTGAGTCGACATTATTGTGCAAGCACGGGATGGTGTAAAGACACAAATAGGCAAGGCGTCGGTCATAAAACTGATCCTAAGGAAAGAGTAGAAAGATAATACAAAAGGGGACTATGTTGCACAAAGTAAAGTAAACGTGTTGGTTTTGTATGGGTGGGCGAGGAGCTCATTCCACCAGTACAGTTGAGTACTGACACCCACATAGTTTACATGTGCAGGCACAGGTAGAAGCTCGTGGCGCGGAGCTCGCTTGGATGCGTCGAGGCACGGAGTTCCTTGGCGATTCGAAGCGTGCGGCCGCATGGAGTCAGACTTATACGGGACATAATGTATGGACATCGCCTTCCGAAGCTTCCGCTGGATCAAGACTTGTAATTGAGAGATGAGAGAGAGCTGAGTGAACTTGTAAAATGTGAGAGAGAGAGTGAGCTTGAGTGATTGTAATATTGGCCTTGCGCCTCCAATGTAACCGTTGTATCAATATCAATAAAGAGCTTCTTTGAATGACTTGTGTTTTGTTCTAAATTCTGCTGCTATTATTCGATGTCTCTGCTTGGGACTTCTGTGCGACGACCCCGTCGCAGCCGCTGAAATCGGCCGTTATGGAACCCGTCTTGCACGAGCGCAATCTAGGCTGTGCGACATCATGCCTTAGCGAGGACGATCGCTCCTACGGGAGCGGGGCGTGACATAAATGGTATCAGAGCACGACTTTACGTCCTTGGATAACCGATTGAATTCTTTAACTCATCGTTTTCGCAAACTCCGTTGCTTCCGCAAGTTGATATCATTGGTGCGCTCTCTCTCAATTGTCCCACGAGATGTCCGTATAATAAGTCTATCTATTTTGTAAAACATAGAGAACAGTTTTTGATAAGAAACAAAATATGGGTTGCGTAAGCAGGTTGGCTAAGTCGGGCTGGGTATATACACCAAAGTTGCGTCGACCTTAGAAAAGTCGAGTGCAGGAATTGAATAGTGTCGAGCAAGAATGGTTGAACTCGATTGAGTAAAGTGAGTCGACTATCGATAAGGGTGCTATCGAGCGACGATATCGTCGGTGCGATACAGGTGAGCGTGCTTGGAATTCGAGGAATGGTTCGAACAGGATTTGAAGAAGTGGATTTTGATTCGAATAATAAGTTAAGGATTTGTGAATGACTTCATCCCTGAGTGGTGTATGCGATAGCCTCAGGGATGTCGATCAATTGATTAAGAAATTGATATTGTGAATGATTCGAGGGATAATGATCAAACTTGAATTGAATGTCGAGGAGATTATCCAGCCGGACGATAGCATCATTCGTACGACTCAGAATTATCACAAATGAAGATCGTCAAGTTACATATCATCGATGGTATTGAGGCATATCAAAGATGATATACGATAACTCGGGGGTACTCTGACTCGGCAAATGACGATCGTGCAAGTGTTATAGTTCGGTTGGATGCAATACTTAGGATTTTGACCGAGATGAATGTTGGATGAAAATATTGTGTCTTGATGGTTACGCAGAAAACCACAACGTCGACGATGTCTTGCGCGAGCGCAACTCTAGCCTCGCCCATGCGTTGCGTCGGGTTTGGGGCGATCATTCCGCGTGAGCACTGACATGGTGATTCATGTCGCGGGAATGATCGAACTCGGAAAATCAGGACGCAGCAACGTTGATTGTCTCGACTTGTTGGCTTGATGCGAAGGTGGACTCGAGGATTGTAGGACTTATGATGGCGAATGAGTGAAACTTGAGGATTGAGCAGGTCCGCACATCGAGAATGAATTAGTCTGGACACAAAATAAGAGTTACGTTCCGATGAGAATGATTATCTCGCAGGAACGTGCATGGTGATTCGTGCCCACCGTAGATAATCTGACTCGCGTGAGATCGGGGCGCAACACATTGTTAAGTCGGATGACCTTGTGATCGATTTCGTGAATTAGGATAAATAACTTAGGGAGTATGGAATGTGAATCATGATTTAGCGGTGAATTGTGTCATAGCGTGCTTAACTTGAGAAGGATTGATTGGTGGATTATGTCAACGTGTGCGAAGAGATAGACTATGTGAAATGGCTTAATTAAACGAGTGATATGTTCATGTCGAGGATTGGTTGACGTAAATTATCGTAGGATGGCTTTGCTGAATGACTCAGACCCGTACGACGAATGTTGGGATGTACGTAGGGAATCGATGCTCGATGTTTAGAAATCGGAGTGATGCGAGCTTGGGTAGAAAATCCGTACTATCAACTTGGTTTGACCTTAGGTTGGGGTCAGTGTTGATATTATTGTTTGGAAACTATGATTCCAATGCTGACGAATAACCTTAGCCAAAAGACATAGCCTAGCGGTTAGGCAGATGTCCGAGCGCGAAGCGATAGGAGTTACGGAGGCACCACTCACGAGTCTCGGTTGACATGCACGTATATCATAGGCGCCCGAATATGTGCACGATTCGACTCGAGTGGTGATGGTAGTTTCTCTATCACGAGGCTTGGTGGAAATACATGTATTTTGGGGACGCCTAAGATATGTGCACGATCCATACTAAGTGATACGTTGAATCAAGTGAGACTTGAAGAACGGAGAAGTGTCGAGAATTTTGAGATCGTGAGTTTTGAAGGAAGAATTGAGAGTAGCACGAGTGTGGCTCGAATTTGAGAAACGCATAGGCGTAGTGTGTGCAAGAGTTCTTGGATGTTGAGTGAAGTGATAAGTCAATAAGTAAGTACTCAGTTAGTTTCGAGGACGAAACTTTTTCTGAGTGGTGTATGATGTAGTGCCCCGTCCCGCTCAGTCAATCGGAGGAATAGGAACGCCGACGGCGTTCAGACTTAGCCTTGCAACGGCTACTCGGAGACATCGCTCGGTCAAGGCGACCGCTCGCTCAGGTGGGGTAGTTTCGGTAAACTTGCCCATCTTTGCCATCACATAATAAATCGTGTTTTAACTTGCACAAGTAGGCTTAATAATAAAAGAGATGAATCCACGTAGCTAAGGAATAATCCCGACGGGTCAAATGAGTTAGAACATGGAAAAACGTCCCACGGTCGGCTTAGAGTTGGTGCACGGCGTGCTTTGAAAATGACACTCGGTCCTTCATCCCGTGGCTTGGGAGAAGGAAAGTTGGTCTTCGACACAAGTTATGAAATAGCCTAAGTCATAGGCGTCGCCTGCGTGAATGCTTATTAAAGCATGCTCGGTCCCGTCGAATTGTTCCGACACTTGAGTTGGCCTAAGTCATAGGCATTGCCCGCGTAAATGCTCGATAAAGCATGCACATTTCCATAATGCAAGGCTTGGCATAGCCTTTGCTCGTCCCTTGATTCAAGTTGTAGGCTCGATTAAGTTAGGCAAAGTTACGCCGATCGACCTAAGTCATTTCTAGTGATGTTCCGCTCTTTCTGCGGTTGTCAAGTTAAATAGTCCCACGATCCCAAGGCCCGTCATATGAAGTATGACTTGGGCGATAGCGTCGCGTAGATCGGAAGTCGGTTTGAGACACGATGGTACGGTCCTAGAGTTTTAAGGCACGGGCCACGGTTGATTCATTGAGTCTGGAAAGTGTTGCAAATAGTTGTTCTTAAGTTGAGTAGTAGAATGATAGGGCAAGAAAGAAGAATGCTCGCGACTACGGGTCGTCGAGGCAAGATCTCAGAGGTGAGACGTATTGAACTTGGCCCTGAAAGAGATGATAACACTAGAGCTGAAATGATTGTGTGAGACGTCAGTTGAGTCGAGTCTTGAATGGTCATGGACAACTTGTCGACAAGGTAGAGTTTTCTCGAACGGTAGCCCGACGGAAGGGGATCGGTTCTTGAGAAGCATCATTAGCACGTGCTGGATGACCGCACAAGTTAGCGCAGAGGCTTGCCAGCGGGGCTAGCTACCCATCTGGCAAGGGCGGCCGCCTAACAAGCTGAAGGAGTCCAGGATGGCTCTGGGAGTCAGAACCAAATTATATAGATGAGTCGGCATGGCGGCAAATCTGCGTGTGTGCCTTTGGATTGAGTTGAGTTGTTGAATGTGTGTATAGTTGAAATACAATGTTTGGCCCTAAGATGTGGCATCAACATAGGCAACGTGCTTCAGCACGAGATGTGGCATCGATTCTAATGTTGTCAGCATATAATGTAACACCCCAGTCCCAAAATACGTAGGTCTAGGAACGTAGACATGTCAGTGTATTCATACGAAGTATACTCCAATATATGGAAGCCTCGTATAAATACATAAGATGTAAAATGCAGTAGAACCATAACTAATCTCATCAACACAAAATAAATGAATAGAAGATGTCATATAATGAGAATAAATTGTCTTGATACAATATGTTGGACGGAGACAAATCCACTACCAACAAGATAAGGAAAAAAAATACATGAGAAAGAAATAAATTTGGCGAGCGAAGACGATCCAAATGCAATCATCCTCGAAGAAATAGCGAAGATCGCAGCTAGAGCTAGAGCACCTGCGAAAGACAATACACACACCTGGAGAGATAACCAGGTCCTCAGAGGGACGTAACAAGACACATAATATCATGCCATATAAACTGAATAAATATCGCTCAAATAAATAAGTAAATCGAATTATAACATGGTCCAATACGCACCTACTGAACGAGCGTACCATCCCCCCAACCAAACAAGGACAGGAGATGGTAAACTAATTCACGGTAACGTATCTTTCTATGCTAATAATCCAATATGGTAGCCGGACCCCAACAAGGTTCAATACCTTATCATCGAAGTAGTAAGTCACACCTATAACCAAACAAGGACAAGATGTGACGAACTAATCTGCGACAAGTTATTGTTCCAAGCCACGGTCAGATACAAGTACCCAAACCAAAAGTACTCGTACCTAATGGATAAGGTAGCCTACGTTCTAAGTGAAATGTTGTTAAGAACAATCCTTCCTACGCATGGGCCCTGGCTAAATAGGATCGGGGTAGTCCCCCTTGGGCACCAGAGGCCCCATCAGTAAGAGCATGACGTTTCGCAGAATCGTCAGTGGCCGTCAGTAATCATGGGTAATCTGACCCGCGTCTCCGGCGGAGCTCACTGGTTACAAAAGGGAAAGTACATCGAAGTCCATACGCTAAGGAATTGTCCTCCCCGCCTAATGCCTACTGTGTTGTATCCACAACACAAAACTTTTATAACCGCTAAGTCAAACTAAGCATACAACCTCTATTAGCGGTTATTCCTATCGTACGGCTTGTACGTACTGGTGGCCAGCCAATTACGTACTTCCGTGTCCTATATGCGACACACAACTTCGTGTTACCACGTGTCAAGGCTAATGAATGCAACACACATGGTGGTCCCGTAAATCTAGGTTTAATTTATAAGAAAATAATATACAGCAGGAAATATAATGAACAGTAAGTTCTAACAAGTTAAGCCATGTATCACAGTTTATTTTGCATAATAAAAATAAGTAATGCATAAAATTGAGCTAGAATAAATAAACAGCTAATGGCAAGGTGTCTTGCCTGGTAGGACGCCTGGTGTAGTGCAATGATCTCGGTGGCACAATCTGCGACTTTGGTACAACAACTATGCATGGTGACCTCGGGTGGTGACATGGACGGTTCCATTGGGTCCAGGATGGTCAAATTAGTTAGGGTGGACTTTAGGTAGAAGAGAATTGGCAAGGAATAGGAAAGATGAGCTGAATCACGAGATGGAGAAAAATCGTAGGAAATCAATTAATATATTGGTTTTAGAAAATATTTTATAATACTTATAATTTATAGATAAACCTTTGAAAATACAGAAAATTTATTCTAAGAAAACCAATTTTTGTCAAAATAACATTTGTAGGTCAAAGCTACAGAAAATATCATAAATAATACTATAGTTAGACTTTGAAATTCAGTTTTAAGTTCTACATATAGGGTCAAGCCCTAATACGTATTTTGTTACTAAATAGTTTGAAAAATATTAATATTAGTATTAATTTTTTGGGAGCCAAAAACCAAAGAACAACAGTAAAACAAAAACACTTAGTAATAATAATAATAATAACAACAGTAAATAATATAACCTAATAATAATAATAATAATCCATATAGTAATAATAATCATAATAATAATAATAACTAATAATAATGAGAATTATAATAGTAATACTATAATAATATGAATATATAATAATAATAATAATAATAACAAAATAAATAAAAAATAATTAAATATTACACTGTAGTGTTCTTCTCTTTGAGGAGAACAATGTCTGTACACAGAAAAAAACAGAAGAAACGAATCGAATGGAGAAAGAGAAGGGAAGGTCAGAGAGGGAGAGCTCAGGATGGGTTAGAGAGAGAGAGGAGAGCGAGGGAGACGATGGAGAGGTCGGGGAGAGCGGAAGAGAGCGGGGGCGGACGGAGGCGGTTCGCTGCGCGATCGGAAGGGTAGGCGGCAGAGGCTAGGGGTTTTGATCGGGCGGTGGCACGGGATCCGGCCGGCGGCTAGGGCTGCGCGCTCGGCGGAGGGTTGGTCGTATGCTGGCGCCGCATGGTGGACAGAGGAGTAGTCGGGTGGAGGAAGCGGCGGTGCTGCGGAAAGTCTCGGCGGAGCTGGATGTCGGAGGGGAAGTGGGTTAGCCGGAAGTGGAGGATTTCGCTGGGCGGTTTTGGCCACGGCGGCGTGGCACGCTGGGCGAGGTGGAGGATGGTCGGGGTCGAGGCTGGCTCGTGACCGGAGTCGGGGATCGACACGGCGGTAGATCTACCGCGTGGAGGCGGGGTTCCGACTTGTGGAGCCGGGAAACAGTGGCGGATGCGGCTTGCGGGCTCGCTAGAGCGCGACGGTGGCGCTCGACGCGGTTCACCGGGCGGAGACGGCGGCCACGGAAGGTAAGGGTGGTCGATTTTGTTTAATTGTTTTTGGTGTTTTGATTTCTTGTGTTCTGGCGAGTGGGCAACTGTGGTGGAGGTGGTTTTGGGATGGCCGGGGTTCGGCAGGAGTTTGGCCGGAGGTGGTGAAGGGGTTCCGGCCGGTGGTCGTAGTTCGGATGGTAGTGTCGGTCGCTGGTTATGGTGTTGGCGATGTTCGTGGAGAAGGCGACGGGAAGGCGGCGATGGGGGAAAATGGCTGTGATCTTTGGCGGATAGGGTGGTAGGTGGTGACGATTATGCTGGGACGGGGGTCTTGGTAGGGGTGATGGTGGTGTAGGCGGGGCTGTCGGTTGATGGCGGGTAGCGAGGTCGAGACGGGAAGGATGGCTCTAAGTGGGGTGGTCTGACGAGGAGGGTTGTGTTGGTGTCGTTAGGGTTAGGTTTAGGATTAGGGTTTTGGATGAATCGTGTCGGAGTTGTCGACACGGGGAAATAAATGTATTTGTAATGGATGGAATAAGAATTTGGGACGTGGAACACTGACATGGACACGAGGCACTGCACTTGTGGGAAGAAATATTTGTGTTGATGAATAATGAATTTGGAGGAGTACCTGCCTATTTATAGGATGTGGGAATTCCCAATAAGATAAAGTTTATGAATATTTAAACCCCAAAATAGATAATTCATCTATTAATTTTAAAACCAATCAAATCCAATCCAAATCCAAATCAAATTAAATCTAATTAAATTCCCTTAGTTTAAAATCAAATCAAATCAATAAATCAAATTCCAACCATAGATATTAACTTAATCTATTTAAATGTATCCATGGAATCAAATCAAAATTTAAATTGTCACAAATATTTCAAAAATATGTTTTCCAAAAATACTATAATAATTAATTTCAAAAATACATTATTTAAAATAAATAAATAAATAATTACAAAAAAATATATGTTTGTACAAATATATTTACATAGATATACTTTTCTAATTTACCATTTTATAGGAAAAATTTATTTATTATTATACCTATATAAATGAAAGGTTTTTCATAATAGTCATAAACTTGAAAATAATAGCTAGAAATAATTTTTGTCTATATTACTTTGAAACTATAAAAATAATATTTTTCAAAAATATATACGCTCGTACATATTCGCACTCGACGAGCAAAAAATAATTTCGTGCGCGACGTACAATACGACTACGTGACGTACAATACAAAAATTTAAATCGGTACCAAATTTAATAAATAAAAAAAATAGTAGAAATTTAGGGGTTTTACATATAAGTTGCATAGTTTGGATGTGAGTTGTCCTGAGTCTAAGTCAGGAAAGGCCGCAAGGCAGAGTTGGTCGAGTGACACTTAACCCACAAGTCTTGATTGGGTCAGTTGATGATTTGGTAGCAAAGGGCCGCGATGCGGCGATATGGTCGAGTCGCACGTAGTTGCGAGGCACGGTCATACGGGAATGGAGCCTCATCGCGTAGTGCATCTCTGATTTTGGCCGAAAGGCAAGCACGACTTGATAGGTTAACGTTGTTTGAGTCGACATTGTTGTGCAAGCACGGGATGGTGTAAAGACACAAATAGGCAAGGCGTCGGTCATAAAACTGATCCTAAGGCAAGAGTAGAAAGACAATACAAAAGGGGACTATGTTGCACAAAGTAAAGTAAACGTGTTGGTTTTGTATGGGTGGACAAGGAGCTCATTTCACCAGTATAGTTGAGTACTGACACCCACATAGTTTACATGTACAAGCACAGGTAGAAGCTCGTGACGCGGAGCTCGCTTGGATACGTCGAGGCACGGAGGTCCTTGGCGATTCGAAGCGTGCGGCGGCATGGAGTCAGACTTATACGGGACATAATGTATGGACATCGCCTTCCGAAGCTTCCGCTGGATCAAGACTTGTAATTGAGAGATGAGAGAGAGCTGAGTGAACTTGTAAAATGTGAGAAGAGTGAGCTTGAGTGATTGTAATATTGGCCTTGCGCCCCCAATGTAACCGTTGTATCAATATCAATAAAGAGCTTCTTTAAATGACTTGTGTTTTGTTCTAAATTTTACTACTATTATTCAATGTCTCTGCTTGGGACTTCTGTGCGACGACCCCGTCGCAGCCGCTGAAATTGGCCGTTATGGAACCCGCCTTGCAGAGCGCAATCTAGGCTCGTACGACATCATGCCTTAGCAAGGACGATCGCTCATACGGGAGCGGGGCATGACATCTTTCACGGCCAAGTTCAATACTTCTCACATCTGAGACCTTGCCTCGACGACCCAGTCGCAAGCATTCTTCTTTCTTGCCTCGACGACCCAGTCGCGAGCGTTCTTCTTTCTTGTCCTATCATTTCACTCAACTCAAGAACAACTATTTGAAACACTTTCCAAACTCAATGAATCAACCGTGGCCCGTGCCTAAAACACTAAGTTCGTGACATCGTGTCTTAAACCAACTTAAAACTCTATGTGACACCACCACCCAAATCATACTCTAATGACGGGCCTTACGATCGTGAGACTATATGATTATACCCAGCCGTAGAACTCATAGGACCGTGCTTGCTACTACTCCTGATAGCTTAACATAACTTGCCTAACTTACTTTGAAACAACTTGACGAGCAAAGGCTGCGTCAAGCCTTGCGTCGTGGGAACGTGCCGTGCACGCATTCGACTTTGTACAACTAAGTTATTTGGGGGTGCCTAGACTTATGCCTTAAGCCGTGCAATACAACTTAACCCGTCGGGCGAGCAGAGGCTATGCTATGCCTTGGGCGATGAGATCGTGCATGCTTTATGAAGCATTTGTGGGGCGACGCCTAAATTTAGCTAACTCATAGCTTGTGGCAAAGACCAACTTTTCTTTCTTCCAAGCCACGGGACGAAGGACCGAGTGTCATTTTCAAAGCACGTCGTGCACCAACTCTAAGCCGACCATTGGACCTTTCCATATTCTAATTCAATTCGACCTGTCGGGATTATTTCCTTATCTATATAGATTCGTCTTTTATTATCAAGCCTACTTGTGCAAGTTGAAAACATTCAATTTATTATGTGAAGGCTAAGATGAGACAAGTTCACCGAAACTACCCCACCTGAGCGAGCGGTCGCCTTGACCGAGTGAGCCTTCAAGTCGCCGTTGCATGCTAAGTCCGAACGCCGTCAGCGTTTCGATTCCTCCGATTGACTGAACGGGACGGGGCACTACATCATACACCACTCAGAAAAAGTTTCGGCCTTGAAACTAACTGAGTGCTTATTCATTGATTTATCACTCGAACGTTCAATGACTCTCGCACACATTTCTTCTATGCGTTCCCTCAAATCCGAGCCACACTCGTGCTACCCACAATCTTTTCTTCAAAACTTACGATCTCAAAATCCTCGACACTTTCCTTTTCTCAAGTCTCACTTGAATTCAACGTATCACTTAGTATGGATCGTGCACATATTTTAGGCATCCCCAAAATATATGCATTTCAACCAAGCCTCGTGATAGCGAATTCTGCCATTACCACTCGAGTTGGATCATGCACATATTGAAGCGTCCCTGATATACATGCATGTCAGCCGAGGCTCATGAGTGGTATTTTCATATTCATGAATCATTCCATTCAAATACCAATATCCCAACCAATCAATCCTCAAGATCACTCGTACCGATGCTAACTCTCGCAACATGGACGTCTTGCCTAACCGCTAGGCTATGTCTTTCTGTCAGTATTGGAATCATAGTTCCAAAACAACGATATCAACGCTGATTCCATCCTAAGGTCAAACCAAGTTAATAGTAAGGGGTTTTCTATCCAAGCTCGCATCACTCCGATTTTTAAACTTCGAACATAGATTTCCTACACCAATTCCAAAGTTCTTCGTACGGGATCTGAGTCATCCAGCAAAGCCATCCTATCGTAAGTTCACTCAACCAAATTTTCGACACATCAATATCGCTCGACCAGCAAGCCATTTCGTATAGTCTATCTTTTCGAACACGTTCGACATAATCCACCTATCAATCATTCTCAAGTCAAACTCGCTACGACACGATTCATTTCTAAACCAAAATTCACATTTCATATTTCCAAAGTCTTTTATAACAATCCATGTATTCGATCATAAGGTCGTTCAGCTTAACAATATGTTGCGTCCCGATCTCACGCGATTCGGATTATCCACGGTGGGCATGAATCACCATGCACGCTCCCGCGGGATAGTCATCCTCATCGGGACGTAACTCTTGTTTTGTGTCTAGACTAATTCATTCTCGATACGTAGATTGGATCTATTCAATCCTCAAGTTTACTCAATCATCAATCGCAAGTCTAAACATGCTCGAATTTTCCTTCGTATCAAACCAACACGTCGAAACAATCAAAGTTGTCGCGTCCTGATTTTTTGAGTTCGATCATTCCCGCGACATGAGTCACCATGTCAACGCTCATGCAAAACGATCACCCGAAATTCGACGCAACGCATGTGCGAGGCTAGAGTTGCGCTCGTACAAGACAAGATTGATGCCGTGGTTATCCGCGTAACCATCAAGACACTTCAATTTTTCATCCAACATTCATCTCAATCAAAATCCTAAGTATAGCATCCAGCCGAACAATAACACTTGCACGGTCGTCATTACCGGGTCAGAGTACCCCCGAGTTATCGTATATCGATCTTTGATACGCCTCAATACCATCGACGATATGCGTAACCTGACGATCTTTCTTTGCCACTAATTTTGATTCGTGCGAATGATGCTATTGTCCGACCGAATAATCTCTTCAACATTCAAATTCAAGTTCGATCATTATCCCTCGAATCATTTACAACATCAAATTCCTCAAACCCAAATTCATGTATTGTTCGTCCGTCTATTTTAAGTCATCGACCAACGTTTTTCTCCGAATCACGTTATTCCTTGCTAACTCAAATCATCGAGCAACATCCATTCTAATATTTAGAGTCATTCGCATAACTTCAAAATCAAACCTTTCATGCATGCTATCTACCTGTCGTGTTAACTTTCGTATATGATTCTCAATAATTTCCTCAATTAAGTCATCATTTCGCTACACCTTAACTTTTCCTCGATTTGATTTGCCTACTCTATCATTTCCATATTTCATACTTGCGCAATCTCAATCCCATGCACGTTCCGTGCGCATCAATTCTAAGTTGTTCGAATAAACTCATCCAAATCTTCAAGACTACTACTTGTTCAACGACACTCAATCTAAGGCTTTGCATACGTGACGCTTGTTGATAGACTCACCGACGCCCCGCATCCTCAATCGATCGATTGACATCCCTTAGGCTATCGCATACACCACTTAGGGATGAAGTCATTCAACAAATTCTCAAAACTATCATTTGAATCTAATCAACTTTTTCAAATTTTCTGTTCAAACCATTCCTCGAATTTCAAGCATGCTCACCTATATCGCACCGACGTTATCGTCGCTCGATAGTACCCCTATCGATAGTCATCTCACTTTACTCAATCGAGTTCAACTCCTTCTTGCTCGACATATTCAATTCCTGCACTCGACTTTTCTAAGGTCGACGTAACTTTGGTGTATATGCCCAGCCCGACTTAGCCAATCGTGCTTACGTGAACCATCTTTTTATTTTGTTAAAAACTGTTCTCCTATTTTTTTGCAAAATAGATAGACTTATTGTATGGACATCTCATGGGACATTTGAGAGAGAGCGCACCAACGATATCAACATGCGGAAACAACACTTCAGAGTTTGCGGAAACAATAGAGTTAAAGAATTCAATCGGTAATCCAAGGACGTAAAGCCATGCTCTGATGCCATTATGTCATGCCCCGCTCCCGTAGGAGCGATCGTCCTCGCTAAGGCGTGATGCCGTACTATCCTAGATTGCACTCGTGCAAGGCGGGTTCCATAACGACCGATTACAGCGACTGCGACGGGGTCGTCGCACAGAAGTCCCAAGCAGAGACATTGAATAATAGCAGTAGATTTTGAAACAAAATACAAGTCATTGCAAAGCACTCTTTTATTAATATTGAAACAAAGGTTACAATGGGGCGCAAGGCCAAGATTACAAGTCTCTCAAGCTCACTCATCTCACATTACAAGTCACTCAGCTCTCCCTCATCTCTCAATACATGTCTTGAGCCAGCAGATGCTTTGGAAGGCGACGTCCATACATTATGTCCTGTATAAATCTTGAATCCATGCGGCCGCACGCTTCGAATCGCTAAGGAACTCCGTGCCTCGACGCATCCAAGCGAGCTCTGCACCACGAGCTTCTACCTATGCCTGTACATGAAAACTATGTGGGTGTCAGTACTCAACTGTACTGGTGGAATGAGCTTCTCGCCCACCCATACAAAACCGACACATTTGATTTACTTTGTGCAACTTAGTCCCTTTATGATTGTCTTTCTACTCTTGCCTTAGGATCAGTTTCAGGACAGACGCCATGGCCTATTTTTGTCTCAAGACCATCTCGTGCTTGCAACATCAACGTTAACCTATCAAGTCGTGTTTCCTTACGGCCCAAAATCAGCGACGCAACTACTCGGTAAGACTCTATTTTCATATGACCGTGCTACAAATCTATCGTGCCATGCCTCGCAACTCAGTATGACTTAACCATATCGCCGCCTCGCGGCCTTAGCTACTTTGATCACCAACTGACCCAATCAAGACTCGTGGGTTAAGTGTCGCTCGACCGACTTTGCCTTGCGGTGTTTCTTGACTTAAACTCAAGACAACTCAAACCAACTTATGCAACTTATATGCCGACAACTCAAGACTCGACGCCACATCTCATGCCGAAGCACGGTGTCTTCATTGTAGCCAAATCTTAGGCCATAACATTATCTTCCGATCGTGCACGCATTCGACTCGACTCATTGATATATATAGTGAACACAATACTTGACTCAATCCAAAGGAATACACGCGGATCTCTGCCCATGCTGACTCATCTAATACTAGTCACTAGCGCCCAGCGCTATAATGGACTCCCTTTTAGCTTTTGATTAGACGGACGCTCCTTGCCAGCGCGAGTAGCTAGCTCTGCTGCAAGTCCCCGCTAACCCGTGTGGTCATCCAGCACAGCTACGAATATATACCATCGAAACGGTTCCCATGGGCCGCCTGGGTCGTCGTTCGAGAAACAGTTTATTTTACCTTGTACAAGTTGTCCAATGACTATGCAAGACTCGACTCAAACTGACGTCTCACACAGTCAATCTACTTCTAGTGTTACCATCTCTTGCCCTATATTTCACTCAACTCAAAAACAACTATTTGAAACACTTTCTAAACTCAATGAATCAACCGTGGTCCGTGTCTAAAATACTAAATCTGTGACCTCTTGTCTTAAACCAACTTGAAACTCTATGTGACACCACCGCCCAAATAATACTCTATATGACGGGCCTTACGATCGTGAGACTGTGGTTATACCCAGCCGTAGAACTCATAGGACCGTGCTTGCTACTACTCCTGATAGCTTAACATAACTTGCCTAACTTACTTTGCAACAACTTGATGAGCAAAGGCTGCATCAAGCCTTGCGTCGTGGGAACGTGCCGTGCACGCATTCGACTTTGAACAACCAAGTTATTTGGGGTGCCTAGACTTATGCCTCAAGCCGTGTAATATAACTTAACCCGTCGGGCGAGCAGAGGCTATGCTACGCCTTGGGCGATGAGATCGTGCATGCTTTATGAAGCATTTGTGCGGGCGACGCCTATTAATTTAGCTAACTCATAGCTTGTGGCAAAGACCAACTTTTCCTTCTCCCAAGCCACGGAACGAATGACCGAGTGCCATTTTCAAAGCACGCCGTGTACCAACTCTAAGTCGACCGTTGGACCTTTCCATATTCTAACTCAATTGACCTGTCAGGATTTATCCTTATCTATGTGGATTCGTGTCTTTTATTATCAAGCCTACTTGTGCAAGTTGAAAACATGCGATTTATTATGTGAAGGCTAAGATGAGGCAAGTTCACCGAAACTACCCCACCTGAGCGAGCGGTCGCCTTGATCGAGCGAGCCTTCAAGTCGCCGTTGCATGCTAAGTCCGAACGCTGTCGGCGTTTCGATTCCTCCGATTGACTGAGCGGGATGGGGCACTACATAAGAGAATAAAATATAACTTGTAATATTATGGTAAAAATAAACTACACTTATACCCAACCCATAATTATTCAGTACAACCCAAAAATATATGTAAAAATCATAGCCAAATTCTAAAGCCAAGGCCTAAGGCCCAAATCCAATAAGCAGACCAATCATTATACTGCTTCTTCTTTCTTTATTATTAGAAAGGGCTTAAGCCTGGATAACTAGTAGGCTCAAATAGAAAACATAATTATTAACTTAACTCAAAACCCACTGATGTTCTCTTCTTCAAAAATAGGAATAAAATAAAATAAAGAACGGATGGGAGAGAGAGAGAGAGAGAGAGAGAGAGAGAGAGAGTTAAAAATAGGGAATTGAGTAGTAGAAAAAAGGAAATCGGGAGATGGGGACTCACTGAGGGTCAGCGCTCGGCGGAGCTCGGCGCTCGCGGGGCTCGGCTTCAACTGGTGGCTGAAGAGCTCAGGCGCGGGTGGCGCGGTTCGTCGCTCCAGTCGAGCACGACTCGGAAGCTCGGCCCACCGGCGCTGGCACTGCGGCTGGAGGATGCGGATTCATACGGAGGGGCGCTCACCGGACGACGAACTCGGAGAGGGGCGGTCGCGGCAGATCGATGGGGTCGGCCGGGAAGGAGACAGGGATCTCCAGATCCGTACGGGGAAGGGTCGACGCGCCACCGGAGGCCCGACACTCGAGGAGGCGGACACTCGTCATGAGACCTCGGCGGCGGAAGGGTTTTATCGTCATTGGCGGCGCACGTTCCAGCGGAGGCGAGGGAGCCGACCGGTGCTGGCCGGAGAGGCGCTGCGAAAAGGGGCACGAGATCGTCGGAGACCGGAGGCCGGGACAGCTCGTCGAGGTGGCTCCGGATCTCGGTAGATCCGATCGTTCGACGCATACCACGGTGGGGAGGGCTGGCAGCGGTACTGGAGGAGAGGCAAGCTAGCAAGGGATCGATCGCCGGTAACAGCGAGGGTGGTTCCGAGGAAAGAGAAACTTCGTCGACGGCTGGGAACTGGAGGCTCGTGCTGGTGATGATGTTGGTGAAGATGGCTTGGTTGTGGGCGTGTCGGTGATGATGGTGGTGGGAGAGAACGACCGAAGTCGGCGGCGAAAGGTTCTGTGATAATGATAGTAATGGTGGTGACAGAGCTCGAGTCGACATGGAGGAGTCGGTGATGGCGAGGCCAGAGGTTAGGCCATTGTTGATTTTGTTTTTCTTCTGTCTCTCGATAGTGTGTCGTGATGGTGATGAGGTGAGAGGTCGAACATAAAAGAGACAGAGATGTTGATGATGATGGTGTTGGTGACGTAGATGCTGGGTGGAGGCTAGGTGGAAGCTCCAGGACAGGGGTCGGTGGTGGCCAGGGAGGTGTCGGGTTAGGGTTAGAAATTAGTGTATCGGTTGAGGGCGTCCTATGCGCCGCGGAACCAAATCGAGGACGTGTCCGGTGTATCGGACGCGAGAGCGGAAAATGTATCTGTAATAAAAATGGAAATAGTGGGCGTGGGTGATGAACACAGACACGATGCACGTGGTTGTGGTTATGGAATGTGGGAGGACATTAAGAAAAAGACAGAGACGAACTCTCCTTATATAGGAGTTGGGACTCCTGATTCGATAAGGCATAGAATTCCTAAAAGATAACTCCTTCCCTTTGATTTAAAACTAAATAAATGTTTAAAACAATTTAATTTAATCGTAATGCTTTAATAGATAGAATTACTGATTTAAATCGATTTTCAACATAATCAAATAATTTTAAATCATATAAATTAAACTTGAAATTAAATAATTTTATCATAAAATATTGAAATATAAATTTGATATTATCAATAATTTAAATCATATAGATTTGAAATCAAATAATTAACTACTACTAATTTAAATATCATTTAATATCTATCAAAAGTCGAAATCTTATAATTTAAAATACAATTCAAATAGAGTAAATGCTTGGAATAACCTTTAAAGTAGTTTAAACCATGTTACTCCTAATCATAATCCATTAAAATCTATATTAATGTAAATAGATATTTTATAGGTTAAGTAATTCTAGATCAAGTGAATATAGATCTATTTATAATAATTTAAAACAACTTATATATCTCATATTTAATATTATCAATAATTTATTTAATATTATCAATATTTTAAAACATATAAATTTAAATATCAATTATTAAGATAAATCGTCCCATAAATCAATTAATTTTCAACTATTTTTAGGCAGTTCTCAATGCCACCATTAGACAACATAAGTATTTAAAACATATTTTATTATTAAAATAATTTGAAGCATATCGATACTTTATCAAGATAATTTAAATAAATTATAATATAATCAAATAACTGATTATTACAATATTAATGACTTTAAACCATTTTAAAACTAATCCTTTACAGTCAACAAATATTGATCAATATCATTTGTTATTTCAAATGAAAAGATTCAAGAATAAATATTAGAATTTAAATAGTATTTACAAAGTTGATTTTAAACTGGTTTTTAAAATAATGCCTAAATTTTTTTCAAAGATGAGTTATTTCTGAAACACGAAAATAAAAGGATAAAATTTAAAAATCCGGGAAGAGGAGTTAAAAATCTACCCACCTTAGAAATAAATTCGTCCTCGAATTTAAGGAATGTCTAGGATAGATAGGCTCGATAGGTCCCAAGGGAACTGTAGTAACAAAATTTTAATAAGATTGGTATTGATTAATAAGATAAGATCAAGGGTAATGAAAACTTTCTTAATAAGAAATATTGATCAAAGGAAGGATGCAAGTGGAAAAAAATAATAACAATAATGATAAATAAATAGATAGGGTTTGTGGTCTTGATTCATAAAAGGTTCTAAGTGTTCTAAAAATATTCGATACAAGCTAATAATGACCACAAGTACAATTCATCAGTAGAATCCTCTACCCACCTTAGAAATATTATTCTCAAAATTTTGAAGGACACGATTAGTCCTGATTAAGGATATAAGAAATGATACGATCATTGATCAAAATGGGTTAGATCGTGAATATAATTGAACTTTAAGAAAAGATAACACATGGCACTAGTATAGTCAAAGTGTCTAGTCACAATTGTCAAGGATATAATCGAAATAGGATTAGCTATACTATAATAACTCGTTAGGCACGATTAACGGCTATTGGGATTATAGGTACGGTCAACGATCAAAACTTAGACAAAGTCTAAATATGGTTAAATTCGCTTAACTAAGATGCAGTCATGATCAAGGTTAGTCATACAAGTCATCCAAGCATGATAAGATTAGAAAGTTGGCACGAGCATGAACAAGGTCAAAATAGTCACGATCATAGCGGAATGAAAATCTATCATTAGCAATAATTGTTTTGAAACATAGGCACGATTATGATTATAGTCAAAATAGTTTAGTCGTGATCAAATTTTGTTTAGGAATGATCAATTAGTGAAGCAAAACTGTCTAGTCATGATTATAGAATCAAACCTACGAAAGGATACGAATTGACTCGATCGAAATATAATAAAAGGAGTCGAGTCATGATCGAAATTGCTCAAGGATGATCAAATCCAAAAATGCTTAAAATATTTATCCATAATTATTTAGGCACGAGTTTTAGAATCAAAATCTAGATAGGTTTAGGAATCCAGTCGAAATTAAAAGATGATAATCTGAAAAATAGAAGGATAAGAAAGGAAGGAAGAATTACCGGTTTATTGAGAAGATTGTGACTAGAAATAAGCAAATCAGTTTGAAAACTTAATAGTCATATGCCAATAAGACGTAGTCTCTATGGTATTCGAAACTCGTAAACATGATCGAAGTTATTTTATCGAGAATTTTTGCCTTGCCAGTGTACAGCTAGCTGCAATAAACTCTTGATTCTACGACTCAAGCAAGGATACGGTAACGAATACCCTATCAACCCTACCCAATCTGGACATAACAACTTAAAGACGAAGATATGACGACCAAGATATAGCTTTGACAACATTCGATAACTTATACTTACTCGAGATTACTTCAACTTAGGGATCATGTCTCACCAGTGCGCTGCTGGCTGCTGTGAACCCACAGTCTCCATAAGTCAAATAAGTGGCGACAGTGCGCGGCTGTTTGCCATCACAAGTCATCAAAATTATTCCAACTATATCCCCAAGAATATCAAAGGAGTATAAAATATCATACAAGTTGATAAGGATAGAAAAAGTGAAGTATCTGTTCTTCAAGTATAAGATCAACTTCTTGAAAAGAAAAACAATTGATTAGGAAGAATAATGATCGAAGTCAAAATAAGTAAAAATCCTATAATCCTTATTTCGCGAATATTCCTTATTCAACGATTGAGAGAAAAATTTTGAATCCAGAAACTTAACTCAAGATTAATAGACAATTGAGTGAGAAGTTATTTTAAAAAAAAATTTCTTAGGTCCAAGGGAAAGAATATAAGTGATACGAACTTATGATATGGCGATGTTTAGAAAAGGCATAAGATAAAGTTGTACAAATGATCATGATTAGGGAGTAAATGACTAAAGGCAAAAGAAATATAAACTTAATTTATATTTCTCTAATATTCAAGGTCGAGGAAAAATATGTATAAAGTACTATGTCTACCTATTATGAATGTATTTATACACAAGTATATATGTATAGCCTAAGTAAATTCCAAAAATCCCATAATATCATTCTAAGAGAGGGTTATCATATTTTCCAAGTAAAATATATTTAAATAGCAATAATACATATATTATATTCAATATATAATTTATAGAAATTATTCACAAGGCCGAAATGGACTTCCAATGTATATACACATCTATATATCTACATGGACGACACTGGTCGTATTACATGACCACCAGGACTTGGTTTGAGTTTGTCCTAATTTGGAACAACCGAGCTTCTAAAAGTAAATAATCTTAATAATGAATAATTAAATTATTCCTAGGGTTACGTCACGATTTGGCCTGGTTTTCCTAGTTAGTATACACCTATGACTCGATCTTCTCTACCATGGATAGAACACCAGTCAAAGCACTCGACCACACTCTCAGTGCCAAAATTCTTGGTTATCTTGCGCTCCAAAACTTAACCGTGACTAAGGCCTTCTATAGTAATATTTATAAAATCTAAAAAAATACATTTTAATTCAAACAAATAATAAAAGAATACTTTCCAAACTTTCAGAAAGAGGGGTTAGGAATCTGCCAACTTTAGAAATACTATCGAATCAGAATACAATTACATCCGTTTATGTAAATCATCTAATAGGGTTTAGAATTCGATGAGGCCTATGTAGAAACCTTAACTACCCAACTGCCAAATTAAACTAGGGACTCCTAGTCCTAACTATTCTCCTAAAATTGACTTACTCCTAGTTGTGAATGAGCATTTCCTATTCGCAGGCTCGCAGTAGTACGACTAATATGGTACTACCACGAGTTCGCAATCTTTTACAAAAACTGACCTGCATGGGCCACCATAAAAACTTGTCACGATCCGCACCCACTTTTTCGGATACGAGACGTGTCCAAGCCAGCCTACGCCACAGAGTAGACGGTAGAACGCTGTCAAGCCCGCAAGAAATAAATGCACAAATAACTTTACTGCTCATTCACATTTCTAAAATTTATTACAACATTTATAACATTCATATTTTAAAGAAGTTACAAAATTCTCACAATTAATGAAAATGATACAACTGCTATATATTTCTAGGTTTCTGTCTGTAAGTATACCCGTATCTCCCAAAGCTAAGTGAAGCCACAGCTAACCTAAAAAATATTGGTTTCCAGTCAGGAATGGAACAAGTACACAAACCGACGGCAATGCGAGAACATAATAGAATTAACAAGACATGAAAATAATATATGAGAGATAAAAACTAAAAAGTACTGATGACATGGCAAGTGGTGGAGAAGACAAGGAAAACAAATAAAATACAACTATCTATGTGATTTGAAATATCCGTTTCGATATGTGAACGACTAGGGGTAAATTCGGCACCCTGCACGTGTCGTATGCAGCTGCTATTATTAATGAATAGACATCATGAGAATAGTTCTGGATAGTCCACATGTCCACTAAGATGTTTCCCCTCCCGACTACTCCGTGTGACGAGCGTGTCAACAAGCAGCAAGACATATGTATGAACATGAAATATATAGACTACTATGAATCAAAAAGCAATCAGAAAGTGTACTTGCCTATGGTCCTTTGCTGGTAAAGCAACCATCTATTGGGTCCAACGTAGTCCGGTTAGCTTAGGATATATGTGAAGGTTTTCGGTATTCGCCAGAAAAGGAATATGATTAGTCACAATTTGAGATTTATAATCGAAAGTAATTTCATGATATATATATATATATGTATATAACGTATTTAGAAAATATTTACTAGCTAGCTAGTAGAATCATTAATCAATTAACTATATAGTTAGAAAAATAATATTAGGATTGTCTAAGTAATTATAAAATATGAAAATATATCTAACTAACTTATATTCTTTTTGTTCTCCATTTAAGCCTAATAAAATATTTAACACATATGAGTTATCACTTTAATCCCAATACAACTTTTGAGGAGGCCATTTATTTATTAACTTATTTTAGAAATATTTATATCTTTATAGAAATTATAGAATTCCATTTAACAATAACCACTATATAAATCAACTATATACACTATATAAGCCCTAAAGTATTTATTTATAAAACAAAAGGTTTTAAGCCCAACACAATGGCCCATAAGATAATAAAATATAACTTGTAATATTATGGTAAAAATAAACTACACTTATACCCAACCCATAATTATTCAGTACAGCCCAAAAATATATGTAAAAATCATAGCCCAATTCTAAAGCCAAGGCCTAAGGCCCAAATCCAACAAGCAGACAATCATTATACTGCTTCTTCTTTGTTTATTGTTAGAAAGGGCTTAAGCCTGGATAACTAGTAGGCTCAAATAGAAAATATAACTAATAACTTAACTCAAAACCCATTGATGTTCTCTTCTTCAAAAATAGGAATAAAATGAAATAAAGAAAGGATGGGAGAGAGAGAGAGAGAGTTAAAAATAGGGAATTGAGTAGTAGGAAAAAGAAAATCGGGAGAGTGGGATTCACCGAGGGTCAGCGCTCGGCGGAGCTCGGCGCTCGCGGGGCTCGGCTTCAACCGGTGGCTGAAGAGCTCAGACGCCGGTGGCGCGGCTCGTCGCTCCAGTCGAGCACTCGAAAGCTCGGCCCACCGGCGCTGGCACGACGGTAGGAGGATGCGGATTCAGACGGAGGGGCGCTCACCGGACGGCAAACTCGGAGAGGGACGGTCGTGGCGGATCGATAGGGTCAGCCGGGAAAGAGGCAGGGGAGCTCCAGATCTGTACGGGAAGGGTCGACGTGCCACCGGAGGCCCTACGCTCGAGGAAGCGGACACTCGTCACGAGACCTCGACGGCGGAAGGACTTCACCGTCGTTGGCGTCACGCGTTCGCCAGCGAAGGTGAGGGAGCCGACCGGTGCTGGCCGGAGAGGCACCGCGGAAAGGGGTACGAGATCATCAGAGATCGGAGGCCGGGACAGCTCGTCGAGGTGGCTTCGGATCTCGACAGATCCGATCGTTGGACGTATGCCGCGGCGGGGAGGCGCTGGCAGCAGTATTGGAGAAGAGACAAACTAGCAAGGGATCGGTCGCCGGCATTAGTGAGGGCGGTTACGAGAAAAGAGAGACTTCGTTGGACACATTATAATAAGTTGCTATGCTTGAATATTACCATGAAACTGATCCTAAGGCTAAATAGAAAGATTACCAAATAATGTTGCATGTTTCACTAAATGTACTTAGTGTTTGGTTTGGGTGCGAGTGGGTCTTGATCAGTACAGCGAGGACGAAAGCACTAATCCCCGACTAGTTTGTTTGTAGGTTCAGGTTATGATCGGCTCGGGGCGGGGCTTGGCTTGGACGCATCGAGGCATGGAGTCCTTAGCGTCTCAAGAGGAGCTACCGTATTGGCGTTCGGACTTGCAACATGGAGATGTTCGGCCGAAGACTACTTGTTGGCTATAAAAAGGCATAATGTATGGAACAATGTAATCCTTTGTGAGCTAGAGAGATCATGAGCATTTTAGCCAGTTGGCATATTCAGTTGGACTATTCAAGCCTTTGTAATCTTTAGTTCATCATTAATAAAAGAGATTCTTATTATATACTCTGTTTTCTTTCGCTGCTTAGGGTATCAATTTGAGATAAATACTATGTGAACCTGTTATCTTGCCTTGTACAAGTGCAATTCCAGGCTCGTGCGACATCACGTCCCAGCGAGGACGATGATTCGGGTAAAATCTAGCGAGGACGAGATATTTTTTGTATCGAGGCTTGACAAGTTGGTATCAAAGCGGTTCC
This sequence comes from Iris pallida, assembly GCA_029216955.1. Lineage (NCBI taxonomy): Eukaryota > Viridiplantae > Streptophyta > Magnoliopsida > Asparagales > Iridaceae > Iris > Iris pallida. The sequence continues at coordinate 17,048,605 of JANAVB010020400.1, read as the reverse complement.
ATCCTCTGGACCGTGAACGAATCTCTTTGACCCTCAGTTGCTTCGCTAGCGAAATCATTTTAATCTAAGTTGTTTTCGCAACCGCATGGCTCATGGATCTGGTCGATGCTACATTGGATGTTCCATACAATAAGTCTATATTAAGTGCGTACATTTGCCACAAGGTCGTGACTATCACGCTATCTCCGAGTGCCATCAGAGAATGTTGGTTGCACGAAGTACAACGAGTTATGAAATATTGGTTTCCCGAAGTACAAAAAAGTTGTGAGTCGTTGGTTGCACGAAGTACAACAAATATGGTGATATTGGTTGCATGAAGTGCAATGAGATACCTATTATTGGTCACATGAAGTGCGAAGAGATACGTGTTGTTGGTTGCACGATGTGCAACGAGTCAATATATATTAGGCGATGTATGTTATGTGGCTATGCAAATGGTTATGTATTGTTGGTTGCACGGAGTGCAGCAAGTCGTAAATCGTTCGTTGCATCGGAGCAAAAAGTCGACATGGTATGATACATGTTGTATGGCTATGCGGGTGGATAGCGATATATTGAACGAGATTGAGTAATGACCTTAAGTATCGAGAATACATTGTTGCACGAGTTGCAACGAGTAAGATTTAGAAAATTGCAGATGCGATAGTAATGAGTCGAGTTGGTCGCTAAGTCGAATTTGAGTAGGCGAACTTGTAAGCTGGCCGCATTAGAATCGAGTTTCGAAGTAGGGGAACGTTTATGTTGGCCGTATGTCACGTTAAGCTTTAAATAAGCGAATGTTGCGTGTGTGATCGATATGATCACCAAGGTATGGTTAGATTTGAACGAATGTAAAACTTGGACGAACGACTATCATGTTGTGCCAACTTGAGTAAGTGAACGCTAGAGCTCGGATCGAAAAAAGATCACCACGGGATAGTTAACATAAAATAGATGTCGGACCTATGCGGGGTGTAAAGTTGAGTATTGACTCGATTTTGAGTGGTATATGCAATACCACTTGTGCGATCAGTGTAGCGAAGTACTGTATCGATAACGATAGGCTTGATTTCTGAGTGGTATATGTAATATCACTTAGTGATAGCTATGTTAAGCCGTTTGGTGACTTGTAAATAGATTACGTCGAGACAATTATGTCGTTACGATAAGTTTGTCCTCAACGAACGGAATAGTGCTGAGATTCGAGTGGGAATGACTCGATAGAAGTCGATGCAAGTATGCTTCGATGAATTGAGTTGAACGATTATGTGCGAAGTCGTATCCACGGATGATACGTCGGACAAGGATTCGTAAGTATAAGTCGAACAATAGACTGAGCATAGCGAAGGAATGTTGCATTGAGGAAATAGTTGACTCGGTCAAATTTACGTTGAGTTAGTACGAGGACTTGTTCGGAACGAGTTGAGTAGGTACGAAGTAATCGTACAAAACGAATTTGAGTTAGTGCGATGAGTCGGTAGCACGATTTGGAAGTACGAGTAAGGAATATGAGAATTGATATATGAATTATAAATCATGTCTCGGTGATGGCAGTTAGTTACAACGAAATGGATATTAATGTGTGCAAGACTTGATTCGTATTCGAGTTCGGATAATGGCAGTGATTGCAACGAATTAGAGCTTATGAGAGAGGAAAATGTTTAAGTTATATATATCGACGATGGTATTGAGGCATATCAAAGACAATATGCAATAACTCGGAGATATTCTGATCGAATGAACGAAAATTATGTTGAGCATTGGTGTTGGATGAATAAGATGCAAGTTAAATTGGCGTCAGTTTGGATGACAATAAGAGGAATGCTTTGGAGAATTGAGAGTAGATGGATATTACTTGGATAAAAATGAAAGTGTCTAGATTGCTTCATGGATAACCACTATGTTGACGCTTTGTTGTGCAAGCGCAACACCACCCTCGCACATGCATCATGTCAAATTAGGACGATCATTCCGCGTGAGCACTGGTATGGTGATTCATCCAGCGAGGATGATCGAACTTACAAGGCGTGGCAAATTGGATTTAGACTTGTGGTTTGATTGGAAGGTGAATTTGAGGATTATTGCGATAAGCATAGGTGTGTCGGATATTGACAATGAGTAGATAGACTCGTACACGAGGCAAACAAATATTGCTCGATTGTGATATTGTTAACAGTAGTGCATGAGTGATTCGAATAGTAACGGTACATCAGTTGCACGGGGGAGGGGGGTTGATAAATTATGGATTGGTAAATTATGTCGGATTGGATAAGTACCATAGGAATTGTCGAAAATTAATTTGGCTCCGCAATAGGATATAACATGGTTCGTAGTAACTGTCCCTCGTTGATGATCTTCAATTATCGAGCGTAGTTTCGAAGCAGATAACCCTAGAAGACTTGACCGCCAAATCAAGTGAATGTTGAAGTCCCATAGGATGACCCAATGAAGATATATAAGAAATTTACGTCGAAGATGAATGATAATGTAGTGCATGTTGAGGGGATAAGTCTAAGCGTGTGAGTATCGTGTTTCGAAAGTTAGCGAGTAGCTTTCGACTAGAATGATCTGGTCAAAAAAAGAAATTTATGATCGATCGAATAAGTACGTAAATAGACTTGGTTGGTCGATGGTCAAATAGATGTTGAAGAACGTACTTAGCATAGTGATGCGGTAAGGCGATTGCAAGAATTCTACAATGTACGAGAGCAACAGATAGTAGAAGGACCCTAAGTGTTGCGTCGTAGATCAGTTTGAGTAACATTTAGGCTATGTGTATTTAAGTGCACGATTTAGGTTATGAAACGAACTAATTGGGATTGATTTAAAAATTGAGTAAGGAATTCCTATTCGATCAAGAATCGGAGATAGACGTATCGTAAGATACCTTGGGTCGTAAAGATTGTTGCCTTTGAGCATCGTTGACTCAAGTTGATCTTTTGTATCCGGAGAGATTAAGCATGATGTCTGGATAAGTTACCTAGCGGGGGTAGCCCCAGACGCAATGCGTAGATAGTTTCGAGAATATGAATCGTGTTGGAATAGTTGCGCACGATGCATAGTACGGATTGTAGGCAAAGGAAGTTTAGACATGTTGGACTTAGTCCATGTCGGTAAGGCCAAATGTTATGAATGATTAGATAAAAGACTTGAGTTGTACGAGAGATAGAAAATGATTTGACGAATAGGCGTTGCGAAGAATTATTGCGATCGGATGCGCGATAACTTAATATAAGGCGTGCGTTAGATGGCCAGCGAGAACTTATGGGATCAAAGTAACGGTTTTGAGTTAAGTTATATACAAAAATGTTTGGAGAGGATGATCGCATTGTATGGAATAATACATACGAGAAGTATTTTGGGAATATGTGCTAAGATCTGACCAAGTCGAGTATGGAATAACTGGTGCTTGAGGATTTAAGTTGAGCTTGTTAGTTGTCCTGATATCCTACAACTGAGCTTGGCTGAAATGCATATATTGGTGTGACGCCTAAAATATGTGTCTGATCCAAACTAAGTTGTATGATTCAAATGATAGTGGCACGAGATCGTGAAACGATCTAGCAAAACACATGGTCTAAGTGTTAGTTTCGGTTCGAGGACGAACCTTGTTTTGAGTAGTATATTATGTAATGCCCCACTCCACACGATGCATTACGATGAGTCATTGACTCGACGAGTTGTGTTGACCCGATGAAGTATCGATGCGAATAGATGCAAAGCATAAGTTCGGTTTGAGCAAGGTATTGACTTTGGTTGATCTGGTGTGTAGGCTATACTTTTATGCTGGATTGTAAAGGGTCGACATTTTGCCTTATTCACTAAAGTGTCTGCAAAACCAAATCGTTGTCCTGTATCAAACTATGGTAGGGGTACGGTAGGCCAAATCAGTCTAATAGTTTAACGGAATGGCTAAGTCAAAAGAGTTAGCCCCGCAACCAAGTTATGGAATCGAGCTGCTTCAGCTCGGCGAAACGACAAGGCGTATCGGCTTAAGGTGGGTGGATTCTTGACTCTCTTTCATACTCCTTCACGTCTAATAAAATGTATCATTGTATGAGTAAGTTGCCATTAAGTTTGCGAGCGTGGCTCGAACGGTTAAAGGTCTTAGTATGTGTCCAACATTAAGATAGAACTTTAAATATTGAACAATTTGGGGCGACGTGCATCAAATGTACGGGTTGCGGTAGGATGTTGGAGGTAGAACATTAAAAAAATATCGAGATGTGCATCACATGCATGACTTCGAGAACATTGAACACTAGGCCTAGAGCACTGAAGTATGGCGTTAAGCATGCCCTCATGCACAAAAGCTACGAAATGACTAAGTAACTACGGAACTGCTATTATATGAATAACTTATGAATGGAACGCATTGAGTTTAAGTATGAGAAGACTAAGCCGTTGGGCGTCGTGCATCAATACGGATGTGTTAGGGCATAATGCCGATAAAACTTGAGATAGAGATAACAGAATATGTTTATGGAACATGAGATTGGTTGGAATGATATGACTTGTTTGCTATGGCACGTATTGCATGGTCAATGGACTCGGATGGCCCGTACACGGGTGCGGCTTCCCTCGAACGGTTATGACCGGGGCATCGGGACCGTTCGACCTAGGTGGGAATTATGTATGGTATTTATGGTACACATCATTAGGATGGATTGCGACCGACCAGTGTTGTGATAAGCTAATATCAGTAAGTTTGGGATCCTTCAAATACTGGACTAGCAACCCGTATTGGAGCGATCATAGGCTTATACATAAGAATGCCAAGTCCATTACGGTACAAAACACCGTAACCTTCATATAGATAGGGCCGGTGGGCTGAGATTAGAGTTGGATGCAGGCACAGGGCCTGCCACCCTTATGCATATGTCTAAGTTTGGTCGGTTGGCTGCGTAAATTGTATGTTTGGTTATGTATATTTCTAACGATTACAGGCTAAGAAAAATGCGACGAAAACATGCACGATCACTATGCTTATGTTTTATTATGACTAACTGTATCTGCTGTAGGAACACGATATTGGACACATTTATAATAGGTTGCTATGCTTGAATATTGCCATGAAACTGATCCTAAGGCTAAATAGAAAGATCACCAAATAATGTTGCATGTTTTACTAAATGTACTTAGTGTTTGGTTTGGGTGCGAGTGTGTCTTGATCAGTGCAGTGAGGACAAAAGCACTAATCCTCTACTAGTTTGTTTGTAGGTTCAGGTTATGGTCGGCTCGGGGTGAGGCTTGGCTTGGATGCGTCGAGACATGGAGTCCTTAGCGTCTCAAAAGGAGCTATCGTATTGGCGTTCGGACTTACAACATGGAGATGTTCGACCGAAGACTACTTGTTGGCTATAAAGAGACTAATGTATGGAACAATATAATCTTTTGTGAGCTAGAGAGATCATGAACATTTTAGCCAGTTGGCATATTCAGTTGGGCTATTCAAGCCTTTGTAATCTTTAGTTCATCATTAATAAAAGAGATTCTTATTATATACTCTGTTTTTTTTCGCTGCTTAGGTTATCAATTTGAGATAAACACTATGTGAACCTATTATCTTGCTTTACACGAGTGTAATTCTAGGCTCGTGCGGCATCACGTCCCATCGAGGATGATGATTCGGATGAAATCTAGCGAGGACAAGCAATTTTTCGGATCGGAGCGTGACATTATAACCTTTGGTTTGACCCTAGGATTGGAGTTAGTGTTGGTATTATTTTTAGGAAACTATGATTCCAATCCTGACATTGACTTTAGTCTTGGGAGATGGCCTAGCGGTTAGGCGAGACGTCCATGTTTCGAGAGATAATATTGGCATGATTGATCTGGAGGATTGGGAAATGGTATGGATGGATAGAATGATTCAACTAGAGGATAACCCTGTTTGCCATTGATTGTAAAAGTGCAGAACAATTTTATAGCAGGACTGAACTTAGACTCACAATACAAACTCGCTCGCACAAAGAAAGCCTAGGAATGAAAACCTAGGTACAACAATCTAAGTACGATTATTATTTTTGATTCTGGGGGGTGACGATAGAGGCTCGGGAAAGCGACGATAGCTTTGCCTTACTCCTTGGACGATCGGACGTAACCTTGACTCTGATGAAGAAATGCTCTCGAGATGTGTGGGAAGAATCCTCTGTGCGTGCTTTTGTCTCTCTGTGTGTCCAGCCGGGTGGAGAGTCTCTCTCTATTCTTTTCTTTTCCCTCTCTTCTCTCTAGGGTTTACAAGAGAATGACACCTTACTATTTATAGAAGTGGGGGTGTGATCATTAGGGTTTGCAATGATTGTCCCTTTAAAAGTCGGCGGCCAATAATCTGGACCATTAATCTTGATTCCATCAAATTTGGGCAGTTAATTTTGATTACGCCAAATCCGTATGGACAATTAATGCTGATGGCAATGAATCTTCATAATTTGTCATGACAAGCTCGGATCTCTCGCCACGTGTTTAATTTGCTTAATTACAATAAATCTGATTTGATCTGAGTAATTATGATGATTATAACAAATCTGGGTTGTTATGATTTGCTAGCAGCCATGACTCCGAGGGAATAAGACCGCCACGTGTTTCAATTGTTATGAGGACCGCCACGTGTCTCAACTGTCATGAATGGGACATCCTGACGGAGTCGCATGAATGTAGTCTCTAAATGAACCGCATATGGGTGGCCCCCACACTCCTAGCCGCATGAAGGTAGCAGCTGCATGAGAGTGGCGGTCGCATGAAGGGGATAACTGCGTGAGGATGACAGCCTCGTGAAGGAGGCAGCCGTATGAAGAAGGCAGCCGTATGAAGGTGGCAGTCGCATGAATGAGGCAGCCGTATGAAGGGGCAGCCGCATGAAGGAGGCAGCCGCATGAAGGTGGCAGCCGTATGAAGGGGCAGCCGCATGAAGGAGGCAGCTGTATGAAGAGGGCAGCCGTATGAAGGGGGTAGCCGCATGCATGAGTCAGCCACATGAAGAGAGCAACCGCATAGGGGTGTCAACCGCATAGGAGTGGCAGCCGCATAAGGAGCTTTGGACTTGACGGATCATGCTAGCTATAAAAAATTTTCTTCTTTTCCCTAGAAGCACGCCATCATGTCAGAGCTATCTTTTCAGCTTTATGCCAAAACTGTCACTTCGCCTTTCTGTCAGAGCTGCCGTTAGGGCATTTAATAAAATAGTTGCTTTATGGCCAGCTGTAGAGGCAAACTGATTTGGGCCACGTGGCTCCTTCCTGAGCCACATGGAGCTATCCTAGCCGCATGAGGCTCTTTTGAACCGCATGAATGCCTAATGGATTCTTGAGCCGCATAAGACTCTTTCTGTCTGAGCCGCATGGACTTTTCTTGTTATTTTCCATGCTTCTACAAGACCCCCTTCAAAGTTTTCAATTTGCAAAATTAAAATACTTTGAATAAGAAGCATTGCTATGTGAACTCTTCTGGCCGTATAGGATATTCTAGCCGCATGGACTTCCTAGCCGCATAGACTTCCTAGCCGTATGGACTGTCTGGCCTCATAGACTCCCTGCCACGTGTGCATCTCCTGCCACGTGTTCGTTTCATTAATTGCTCTTTATTTGCTTCGGATTTAAAGCCGCCTTTCGGGGCAGGATCCCTAGGGTCGGTTTTAAATATCCAAATTTTCTTCGATGACCGAAGAGTCGATTTCGTTTTTATGTAGCACGCAGATTGAAGCGTCCCCACCCCTCCTTCTTCCTATAAATAGGAGCATTTTTGGTCAGAGAGACTTCTTTACTTTCTTCTGTCTTCAACTCTTCTTATCCTTGGTTGCTGTCTTCCTCTGCTCATCAATCAACAATGGCTCCCAAGTCTTCCAAGACCGTGGCGAAGGGTAAGGGAGCGGCTTCTTCATCAGCCACGGTACCTAAAGTTCACCTTGACGTTCACCTTACCATTGCTGGTAAGGGTTTGGACGGATCGTATACTTCGATACCCTAACAAAGACGGCTCTGTTGCATGCTTTATGCACAAGCCTTTAATGCGTCCCTCGTCTTCATCAAACTATTCAAATTGTATGGGCCGCATGTATGTCCCACGTTCGAGCCGCATGGGGGTATACCCCATGTCCGAGCCGCATGGAAGTTTGTCTAGTAGCCGCATAGACACTTCACAAACTGAACCGCATAATGACCCGTCGAACAGAGCCGCATAAGTCTCTCTGAATCGAACCGCATGAAGCTCCCTCAAACAGGACTGTATAAGCTTATCTGGACAGGGCCGCATAAGGCTGTGCTAAACCGAGCCGCATAAGATCCTCTGAAGTGAGCCGCATAATGCTCTGCTAAGTAGAACCGCATAAGCCCACGCTAAACAGAGCCGCATAAGCTTACGCTAATTTAGTGCTGCATGAGCTCATGTTTTAATAGAGCCGCATGAACCCTTTTAAAACAGAACCGCATAAGTTCGTCTTTAATCAGAGCCGCATAATCTCATGTGGACTGGACCGCATAAGCCAAAACACTCGGTGGTTTTGTTTTAGCCATCTTTAATTTGTTTTTTGTCTTCTTCAGTGAATCTGCCAGTTAAAGCAGCGGGAGAGCCTCTGGTGGGTCGCGTCCAATCGGCTATGGGCTATCGATATGACCACATAGTCGAGTATGTGACGAACCAATTTCTAAAAGAGCCATTGGAGAGGCTGAATGCTATCAAGAAACAGTCCTTTCACTTTCTCTGTGCCATGATGAGCTCGGGGCAATTGGAGGGGAAATACCTGAAGCCGACGTCCTCTTTGGGGATGCTTTGTCTGTAAAAAATATCAGAGAGCTGGGGCTTTACTCTTGACGGGGTAGAGATCCATATTCCTCCGATAGAGCGCCATTTTCCTCTGTCATGGTTCAATATGTTACTGTTGGACAGAAAGATGGTAGACTCTTTGACTCCAAACAAGTCGGGGATGTTTGTAGGAAACATCCATTATAACAGGAATTTGGGGTCAGCGTATGCGAGAAAGGAACCGGTCAGTCGGTACGTGATGGGACTGGCTCCGGGTGCCTTCATAAACGTATCGGGTCCCAATTTTATATTCTCTCAAGCTGATACCTTCTTAAACCAGCTTGCTCGGAAAGGGTCCTATCCCGTCGACCGGCTGGCGTTACTGAACTGGATAAACCCCATCCCTGCGTGGGCCAACTTGACCATGTGGATTCTGTGGAAGTATGAGAATCCCCTGCGTGAGATCGACCTCTACCACGCCATTCGGGGCACCTGTCATGGTCTACCCATAAATAAGTCGTTGTTTATGGCTCTCCTGGAGATGTAAACCGGCGGACGGGAACCTTCTTCACACCTGGGGGAGCTGGGGACTTGCTCTCCATGAGATGTACGTTTCTCCAAGCTACCCTGGAGGGAAGAAGTCTTTGTAGTGTACACCCCTACGAGCGAAGAGCTCAAGGATTTGGATCGGCAGTTCCCGGGCTTTGTTGCCGTATATCAGAAATTGTTATATCATCACAGTACTTGTCACCAGACGGCCATCAAAAGGATGGTAGCTCGGAAGGGAGCAATTCCTCACACCACGTCCTGGGTCTCATACTTTTTTACACTAGGCACCTCAGGCCGGATTTCTTTTCGAGGTCCTCAATCTCATGATGAGGTACAAAACCTGGCGTCGACTGCCAAGAGATCAAGGTCCACGGGCGACACATTTGGGAGTAAGACCGACTCCTTTAGTTATTTTTATCATGGTTCTCGGCGACTGTCGAAGAAGGAGCTCTTGGTGGGATTCATGATGGTGGGCTACGTAACTGCGTAGTCTCAGGAGGGGCAGGTTCCATTGAGAGGATCATCCGTCATTTTATCCTTTCCGCCGTAAAGTTGGTCTTTGGGGTCAGACTGGCCCTTCTTTCGGCCATGGTGTGCAGCATACACCATGGTCTTCGCGTCTTTCGTCCAAGGTCATTGCTCATGATACGGTGATGGATTTTGAGCACATAGAGCTGCCATACCATTATCTGATAGGGTGGCTGTTAATGCACTGCCGGTCTTTGATGAGGCCTGGAGCAGAAGACGGCGTTACGGCTGATGACGCTTTAATTTTTCGATTCCACCATCAGCCCTGGGAGTAGAGCACCATGCCAGCCTGTCGGAGCGCTGGCGAGAGTGGACGGATACGACTTTTTTGTGTATGTTCCTCGTTTTACTGCTGAAGAAGTGAGGAGTGTACATGTTGATGGTACCGAACCTCCTCTCCTCTTACCTGAGAAAATGCTCCTTTGGCTGCGAAATATCCATCCTCCAGCGCACCTAGTATATCATAACCGCAACATCGTCTACCTGGAGCCCTACTTGTCCAGCAGGTTCTCCCGCCAGTTCGGGTATAACCAGCTGTTCTTTGACAGTCCCAGCTCTTGCCTGGGCTTTGAAGGTAGCGTCCTGGATGGTATCAGGGCATGGCACTATTATGACACGGTTCATACCCGAACCACCTTTTCGGTTCCTGATGGTGAGGCGTCAGGGGAGATTTTGTATATGGCGGCCCTATACCATGTTACGGCGAGCAAGCCTTCCGTTAATTTTGACCCGAGTACCAGCTTTATTGTGGGTACTGGCTTAGCGGAGAAGCCCAAGGGGTTTAAGACGAGGAAGAGGAGGGCGAACACAGTTCTCGTGCCTGACTCGGAGTCTACCGATGTGGACGAAGAGAATGACGAGCGTGATGTAGATAACTCTTTTCCTTCTGTGGAAGATGTTGGGGCGGATCAGCCGCCTGTTATGCCAGATGAGATGGTGGAAGATCAGTCACCTGTTGCGCCTGATGAGATAGTGGCGTATCAGCCGCCCGTCGTACCTGGTCCTTCGCGCAAGCAGGGCAGGAGCGTGTCCACTGATGGTGGCAGAACCTACTCTACGAAGCGGGCTGCGGTAAGACGCCGCGTGCTGTTTATTAAAGAGAGAGGTGAAGGTGATGATGTCACTTCGGGGTGAATTGAACTGCAGCCATCTTCTCCTTTAGTCCTTCTTTTCCTTGAACTGTTGCTTAATCATTTTTCTTCTCTCTGTAGGCGTCGGAAGAAAGGGATTTCTCATAACCAGCTGATGTTACTGAAGCTGATCCGGTCATAGCCACTTTGGTTAGTGACATGTGTGTTTCTAAAAACAAAAGTTGATCTTTATTTCAACAAACTTTGTAAAAATTACAAGAATTTGGAAAAGTAAAACTATAGGAATCCGATCTGAATGACGATCGCTTTATCCTTGGACGATGTGAAATTTGAAGACGGTAGCCTCTGAAGATTGCAGCAGCACTTTGGCAAGAACTCCTGATCTCTGGTGACGATCTCTGATCTCTGTATGCGTGTATATGATCCCCTCTAGGAAGGACTTGAAACTCTATTTATAGAGTTCTGGAAATAACTAACTTTTAGTTATTCTGGACTGCGCAAGTTGAATTGCGCTGCATTGGACTGCGCAGACATCAGACTGTGCTGACAGTTACTTGATCGTGGGCCAATTGTATTGGACACATGGCATTATTTGATTGAAATACGCATGATCGTGTACAGACGGTTACCACGTAATGAGTCATTGATGGCATGAAGGCCGCATGTACTTTATCAGTTGTAGTGATGGAGTGCGCCACCTGAATTGCGCTGTCTTCGGATTGCGCTAGGATGACCACGCTGGGCTGGATTGCGCTGCAGGCAGATTATGCTACATGTACAGCTGTCCTCGAGCGCTGTACTGCACGATAAACGAACAGTTTCCTCGTTCTCTGTGCTGTCAGCTGTCAGAAGATCTGATTCTCTGTTAGGTAATGATGATGAGGCCACGTCAGCATGCGCACTTGGATGAGTGCACAGTTCAGCCTGTACAATCGAATTATTGCATAATCTGTCTTCTGCGCAGTTCACTTGAAGGATGTATAATTTGATTTTTATGACTTTGTTGATGGGTGCAACTTGATTTTTAGGACCTACAAGACCCCTTCAAAGTTTTCGAAGTTTGAAAATAGTCAAAGCTTCGAAATACTTTGAATTTTGATTTCAAAATCAAGTTGCGCATATGATGACCTGTCTGCACAATCGGAGGAATTAGCTCCTGTTTATCCGGCACAATCTGAGGAGTCTGTTCATTCTCAAAACTATAAATAGTCCTCTTTCTCTTCTATATCATTCTTTACTTTCTTCTAATCATCTGAAAGAAAATTTCCGAGCTCTCTCGACTCTCCTTCTTCTTCTTTATCAACCTTAATGGCTCCAAAGCACTTCGCCTGAGAAAGGCAAGGCCCCCGCCGAGTCTTCGGCTCGTGCTGCGTCGTGCCCTTCTCGACATGAAGTTGTACATCCAGCACTGCAAGGTAGACATCCCAAAAACCCCCTTTTTAGGGTTCTTCGTCATTACTGCATCTTCAAACCGATCACTTTTTAGATTTGGTTACATTACGCCATCCTGTTTAGGGTTCGGTTGCACAAAATCCAATAATCTTTATTTTTATAAAACTATTTTCTTGCGCAATCGGTTAGAATGCGCTGGCAAAAGTCAGCGCAGTCTGCTGATTTGCGCAAGGTTGTCCAGCGCAAACTGATGCTTTGCACAAGTTATTCAGCGTAATCTGATGGCTTGCGCAAGTAGATGAGTTGGCGCCACTGGATAGTTTGCGCATAGAAGCTATTATTGCGCAATCTGATGCTTGCGCAATCTGATGCTTGCACAATCTGATGCTTGTGCAATCTGATGCTTGCACATCTGCTGACAGAATCTTTGATTTTACTTGTACTGAATTCTATTTTTCTGTTTGATGCAGTTGACATCAGAGAGGATCCTGAGTATGAAACATTTGCAGGCTCCCTTGCTGAGCCAATTTAAAGAAGACTTATCCCATGTGCTCTTTCCACAATATGCTCTGCCATCCTCTCGCCAGGCTATCTTGGTAGCTCAGGATAATAGACTTTGTTAAGTTTATGAATGGACAGCCCTTGTAGTCTGCTGACGCCATCACCCACAAGAAACCCATGTTCTTATTCGGCGAAGCCATCGACAAGAGTTCTCAGCCAAGGCCCTGTTGAGCAGAGAACTTTCCAAAGAAGGAGAAACTGATCCTGTTACCGGACATTGCTAGATGCCTCCCTCTAGCACGATATGCTCATACAAGCCATCCCAGGAGGATGGACTGGGACATTACACCCCTTCAACATGCAAGGACAGGAAAAATCTATGTCAAGAAAGGCCCAAACAATAGAGACATGTTCTATAGCTCTTCTGAGCACACATCACTTTACTCAGAGGGTTGAAGCCAGGCTGTATCCCTCCAGAGAACTCTTCTTTACTGCTGCCTGTGAGGACACCAATCTTTGCTAATGAGTATGCAAAGGCTGAGGGCAGATATCCGGATCAGGACATCCGGTTGACCGGTCTGGTGAACCCGGAGAACAGGAGGTGAACTGCATAGCCAACTGGGTATTGGCTCAGTTTGAAGACAAACTTAAAGAGATCAACTTTATAATGCGTATATGCTATCGTGTATGGCTTCCACCCAAACCCTCATCTGTTTTTGGCCTTGGCAGAGAGGTATAATTATAGGACAGGACCTTCATGACGCCCTGCGGAGATGGGATTAGCCCTCCATGAGATGTACATCTCGTGCCTACCAACGGGAGACTTCCCTTATGAGGAGTATGTTCCCACCAACGACGAGTTAGATAGACTACGTCGGGAAAATACAGAAGTGGTGGTTGTCTTCGACGAACTATTGTGCTACTACAACATATGCTCCCTATACTACAAGAGCGGCTCTTCCGGTACTTGTTATTCATCGAAGTGGTTGCCGTATCTTTTTCTTAACCATATCATTGAGAAAAAACCAAGATCAAGACTCATGCAACCCAACTTTCTTCCAATCTCTCAGCCATAGTGAAGTAATAAAACTGATGGAAGAGATAAGAGAATGGATATCAGAGTTAATGATGAACACCAATACCCTCCGCTCAAGACCGGAGACTTTGTTGAAAGCTTTATAAGAATGGGCTACAGGTCCATGTCTAGAGAAGCCCAGCTGGCAGATTCTTACATACTGGCTCCGTCGATTCGTCGTGCCCGGAGGAAGCGCCGTGGACCGCTTCCACCGCGACGTTCTTTTTGCTGCCGTCCGGTTAGTCTTCGGCTACCAGATGGATTTGCTTTCAGCGATGACCTGTAGAATAAATAGGTTTCGTCTGTATGTTGACTCCATGATCAAAGGAAGGGTGAGAAGGGGAATTTCCTTCGATTGGAGTTGCCCTACACCTATCTATTCAGGTGGTTGCTTCTGCACTATCCGTCCTTGATGAACCCCGACATGGGAGCAGTCGGCGGAAGCTTTCTGCAGAGATTTTCTCGGGGCAAGTGGGTATACATTAGTCTGAAGGACTGCAACGAGCCCTAACCTTGGCAAGGGATGGAATTTTTATTGCTTTGCCCTCCAGCTGGTTATGAATTCATGTCAACAAATCTGGTTGACCTTGGGAGGCAACCATTAGGTCGAGCAGCTTTTGACTGGCTGAAGACGATCAGACCATCGCATTTGGTGTACAGATTTGAAGAGGAGTGCTATCTGGAACATATCTGCCGAGTTGCTTTGCTCGTCAATTTGGTTACGACCAATTCCATGTGGGCAAGCGCTATAACTTGCCTACAAGGAAAGGGGTACCTGATTGATGGTGCCAGAACATGGGCCTACTACAACGCTCGAGACACTAGACAGTGTTCTCGATGCCAAACAAGAATGATAATGGCCCTAGAATGTTATATACATATTCACTGTTTTATACAGCTGCAAACACTTTCGTCGAGAATTTCAATCTGGTGGACAGCTTCGCGACGGCGACGCATCTGAAGAAAGGAGCCACTGCTACATTAGCTCCAAATAATGACGAAGAACATGAACTGGTTGATGATCCATTGGAAGCTTCCAGGGAAGCAAACTTCCCTGAGGAAGTAAATCAACCACTGAGAATTTCTTTGAAAGTTGTTAAATCTCCGGCCAGAGAGAGAAAAGAAGGATTGACGAACCTTCTTCCCCAGCTGCAAAGAAGAAACTTATCTGGATCAACCAGAGAAAGTTACTACTAGATCACAATCTCGGCAGCTGGCCGAGTCAATTCAACGAGAAGAGGCAACCACGCCGACTTCTATTCCAAAGCCGGTTGATGTAGTAGATATGGAGAGCCCAGAAAGGCCCTTCATAGAAAGAAGCTGGCTATTAGAAAAAGAAAGAAGTGATCCTATCTTCGATGGTGGTGAATGCTGCTGCTGGAATTACTATGTCATCTCCTACTCCTGCCTCTGAGCCTAGTCCAGAGCGGAGAGAGGACTGAGCAGAGGGAAGAGGCTGAACAAAGGAGGAACTGCAGAACCTAGGGAAGATGAAGCTTTACGATCTCCTTCACCGGAGGTAGAAACGACTCAACTTCCTGCTACGCCAGAACACTTCATGAAGAGGAGGATCGTCTAATGATTGATGCATTAAATGATTGCGACTTTGGTCTGCAAGATGATGTTGATCATGCCGCTGCAACTGCCAGCGAGGATGTTCCTGAAGATAATAAAAGTGAGAGAGTACATCATCAGAGGCTGTTGATGATGATGGAACTGGAGATTCCCAGGACCCTTCCTTTGGTGTGCGTATTGATCGATAGAAAGTTAAACAGGTCAAATACGTGTTCTAACCCTTTATAGGCGAAAACTAGGGTTCACGAATTATACCTGCAACGAAGGAGACAAGTAATTCCTGGCAATCTCGAGCGGACGACCCCAAGATCTTCTGCACGTATTCCTTCCTCGAGTTGGACGTCGTGTGGGCGACGATCTTCCAACCTTTTCTTCTCCTTGGCAGCTCTCTCTTTCTCTCCTTACGTGAATCACGAATTTAGAGAAAATTTCAGATTTTTCTAATAGTGATCTGGCGGCCAGAGAATAGAGGATATATATAGGCTACGGCAGGGACTAGGGAAATTAGGGTTAGGCCTCCTAACGGATCTGGATATCCCGTGTTCAGCCCGAACACACAATCCAGGCCCATTAACAATAGCTCGGTCCACTAATGAGCTATTGTTGCACTACCTCCCTAATCCCAAATTATGTTTTGAGCTCCTTTTATTATATGCTCGTTTGGCTTCCCATGTTAAGATATCGTATGTCCGTCGATCAAATTAAGTTACTGACAACTATATTGATTCGACATCTTTTATCCTTAAGTAGTACCGCTCAACTTTATTTCATATCGGATATAATCCACCTACAGGGTTTACATGACAATCCTTATGAGCTCCTTAAGAGAACATCATTAACCCGATGTATCGGGATGATTCCATTTATAATCAACCATCATACATACAATGCTATTACCCAATTCATAGAGGTTGTTGATCCATAATGAATCTCACTCTTTTATGAGTCAAAGTAATGCACATTGCATATACATGTCCATTATTATATCCGGATTAAGAGTACAAGCATCCATAATAACAGAGGTGTTTGTTCTCTTATGTAGTCAGTACAAAGAACAACCTCAAGTGGTCCTGTTCAATACACAAAGTGTACTAGTGTAAACCTATAGTCAAGATAGACTAATACCAGATTACAATACAACCTTTCCAATAGATTGTCCAAGTCCATCTAGGTTGTGAACTATTTATATACTCCATAGGAAACTGATAATATGATCTGCTGTGTGACACCACACCATATTATCTACAATATAGAATATCAGACATTTGTATTAACACTTGCAACAAATACAATATGCAAACATTTGCCCATATGATTCTCATTCAAAATTTAAGGAAATAAGGTTACTACAAAAGTGATGCTTTTAGTATGTAACCCTAACAGATGATACACAAATCCTGAAGAGGACATTGAAGTCTATATATCTCCCAAAGCTGCTAATGACACCCTGGATCCTGAAAAGGATGTTGAGGTGCAGGTATCTCCCGAAAAGATTGTAAATGAGGAAGTGGCCTTGGAGAAACTCCTACTGTTGATCCCAAAGGTAAAAAATGAAATTATTAATCTTCTTTTATAGATTAATAGCTGACATCTCTATCTTTGATCCATGCAGAAATCGAATCTTCTCCAGATCCTCTAGTGTGCACGGATATAGTACCTGTAACGATGATAGCTAGCAGCAGTCGTCATTTGCAGGTGGCTTCGAGGCACAGTAGCCAGGCAGTAATGTCTGAGGCTACTTCTGCTAGATTGGAATCTGGGCCAGCAGATGGCGAATCATCACTGAACCAAGCCATGGTAAGACTGCTTTCACTTTTGATCTTTTCAATAGCTGCAAATGACAGACAAAACGATAAAGTTTATCTGTTTTTGCAGAGGAACAACGGAGGAGCAACCAGCTCTACTTTAGCACCCTTATTTAAAAGCCTCCCGTCCAAGTGGCTGAATGTCCTACTGCTTCATCATCAATAGGAGTCGCTGCTACTCCTGGTGCTTTGGCCACCAACCAATTTGTCATCAGCTCTTTCACCAACTTCTTCTTTAACTCTTTGGGACCCTTAATAGATAGGTTATAGAGAAGAAAGGCTCCTTTTTCTATAGTTAGAGGTCCAACCTCTTACTTGATTAATGCCATCCGCAGCCAAGGTGATGAAGCTCAGGCTACTTTTCTTGATCATATATTAGATGAGTTGGAGACTTCAGTTAAGAGCTACAAAGAGCTAAGAAAGGGAGAGGTAGAGCCTCTGGTGCAAGCTGAATTTGAAGGGATGTCTCAAGAGGCCGCGGTTGAGAAAGTTAATTTCCAAGTTCTCTTGGATACTTTTACTGCCAAATCCGCTGAGTACAACTCCAAAGTAGAAACAGTGGCATCTGTTGCTGAAGAGAAAGAAAGGAGAGTTGCTGAATTGCAAACAAAATTGCCCGTCTTCAGGAAAATTTGAGACTTGCTCAATTAACTCTGGAAGATGAGGCTACCCAACATCAAACTACAATTCAACAACTTGATGTTCTGACTCAAGAGAGAGATGAATATGCTGTAGCTCACCAAGCTGAAATCACTCGTAGACTAGTAACCCTGCCAACCTTCGATAATAAATCTGGGATGGAAGAAGCTAGGAAACGAGTGATGGAATCTCGTGAAGAGAGACTATAAATTTTGAAGCAGCAGATGACCAATTTGATGACACCACCGGCTGAGTAGAAGGATCTTTTGTATCTTCTTATTTTTTATGATATGTGTCTTTGTAACGTCTTTCATCTTTGATCAATAAAAAGACATTTTTATGGCTCTATTATTTGTTGCATATCTTATTCAGATATAAATAATAGTGATAGAAAATATTTAGAGGTACAAGACATGATATATTTCTTGATTCTGGAAAATAATCATATTCAATTATATCTGCTCAGAGGTAATATGGACGTGGCAAATATAATTTATTGAATATCATTATTTCAATAGACAACTTAATCAAAGATGACAAGTTGCTGATAAGAACAAACTGGATGATTCGTCAAAACAAATGAACGAAATGAATCGTCAAATGAATGTAATGAACGGGCGAGCCGTCAAATGATGAACGGGCGAACCGTTAAGTGGATGTGTGAACGGATGAACCGTCGAAGGGACATAATGAACGGATGAACCATCAGATATATGATGAATGAACGGTAAACCGTCAGATGAGTGTGATGAACGGATGAACCGTCAAATGAATGTTTATATGAACGAACGAACCGTCGGATAATGAACGGTGAACCGTCAGATGGATTAAATGAACGATGAACCGTCGGATGATGAACGGTGAACCGTCAGATGATTAAATAACGATGAACGTCAAATGAATGTTTATGATGAACAGGAACCGTCGGATGAATGTGTCGCTTCATATTCTTACGATGCACTGTCTATAAATAGAACATAAAATTAGATGAGATGGTCACTTTCACTTTTCAACATAAAGATGTCATCTGGAGATTCATCCAGGAAGGCTGAGGTCACCTCGAAGATGGAAGTAGGTACTGAGGAACATCCAGTCGAACCGGCTCAACCAAAGCAGATGGCAGCGGGCGAAGGTTCGTCTACCCCAAACCGCCAAAGGACATCTTGGACTTCCTTTCGAACCATGGAAGACTGAAGAAGAAGAAGCCATGAGGATAGCTGCTTACAAGTTTCTGGTGGGTTCCAGCAAGAATGTTCTTGACTCTTTTGCCGATCAAGTTTTTGATAAGGACGGTAGTGGCCCGCATCCCAATTTTGAGAAGGATGATAGTAACCTTCCTTGATATTATGTACTATCATTCAAGATGAAATAAAACTAATTTTATTTATGAACTTGTCTGATAATTACAATCAATGTCTGTTACATTTACACATAATACTTTTTGAGAATTTGCCATTGATGGGCATCATTGCAACTCGACCGTCTAGCTCTGTGAGTTGATAGGCTCCATTTGAAAAGACTTTGCTTACAATATATGGTCCTTCCCACTTCGTATCGAACTTGCCTTTGCTTGAATGAGTCATAGTCATAGGACGTCTGACTGTTAGAACAAGCTCTCCTTTCTGAAAGGCTCTGACTTTAACTTTGCGGTTGAAAGTCTTTGAGATACGGGCTTGGTATAACTCAATATGCTGTTGCGCCATTAACCATTTCTTATCGAGCGCTTCTAACTCTTGAAGTCGGAGAAGATCGTTATTCTCTGTCGTGAGTTCGTTGGCGATAACAATCCTCAAAGACGGAATTTGAAGTTCCAGGGGTTGAACTGCTTCACAGCCGTACACCAAAGAGAAGGGTGTACAACCTGTAGGGTTGCGGACCGTAGTACGGTAAGCCCAAAGACATTCTCTAAGCTTTTCACTCCAGTTTTTTTTGTTAGTAGACAAACTTCTTGAGGAGCTTGTGATAGTCTTGCAAAAGCTTTAGCTAAGCCATTAGCAGTAGGATTAGGCTGTCAAAGCGACATTGTCAATCCGATGATCATTACAGAATCTTGTAAACTTTTGGCTGATGAATTGAGGTCCATTGTCATGAATGATTCTTCGAGGTACACCAAATCTATAGATGACATGATGTTTGACGAAGTTGATGACACTGCTGGTCTTGACTTCAGCCAATGGTATAGCTTCGGCCCATTTGGAGAAGTAATCGGTTATTTCCAGTATAAACCGATGTCCTCTAGAAGAAAGAGATTGATGGGACCTATGATGTCTATGCCCCAAGCTTCAAAAGTCCAGGAAGCAGCAGTCGGATGAAGGAATTCTGACGGTTGATGAATAAATCTGTATAGATTTGACAAGCTCGATATTTCCTCGCATATTCGATGGCATCAGATACCATAGAGGACCAGTAGTAACCCATGCGTCAGATGCGATCCTGTAGCTTAGGACCGGGTTGATGTGCTCCATAGACACCATCGTGAGCTTCACGCAATACTTGCTTTGCTTCATCACCAGCAAGACAGCGTAGGAGTAGCCATCATAAGTTCGCCGGTAGAGAGTCTTGGTGGTCTGATTGTAGTAGAATCGTAGAGACCGCGACGAATACTCGTAGCCTCCTTGGGATCTTCAGGGAGTATGTCATGAACTACGAAGTCGATGAAAGGAGTTCTCCAATCTTTACTGATGACATTGACTTCAGTAAGATTACTGAACTCAATATTACGATTGTTTTCAACACAAAATAATTCCCGATTAGAGATAACCACCACCTGCTGTCTTTTGATAGGGATGGCTAAAACTGCTGCAAGATTGGCCAAAGCGTCGGCTTCAGTATTGCAAGCTCGGCGTACATATTCGATGAAGAAGGCTTTAATGATGTAGCCATGTTGACTGCCGCTTCAAAGTAAGGCACTAGATCTTGATGGCGAACTTCATAAGTCCCTCTAACCTGGTTAACAACCAGTTTGGAGTCACCATAGACTTCAAATATTCGACGTCAAGTTGTTTGGCTAGCTGAAGGCCAATGTAGAGCATTGTACTCTGCCATTATTGGAGCAAGGCTCATCTAGGCAGTAGGCTCTTTGAATAGCTGAATCGTTTGGAGAAACAAGGACAACTCCAACTCCTGCGACAATGGCACCATTGGGTCCAATCCTGGATGCACATCAAAGAATAGACGCCAAGTAGGAAATTCTTCAGAGATTGTATTAGATTCCAATGTCTCGTCTGAATTTTCATAGAGTTTGGACGTCTGGAACAATGAGCTGCTAAGAAATCCGCCAGTGCTTGACCTTTGACAGACTTTTGAGGAACATATACCATGTCATATTGGCTAGCAGAATGGCCCATGTAGCCAGTCGAGAATTGAGTGTGCTAGGCTTCTTCATTATTACCCGAAGAGGATTAACTCGGGATATGACATGAATAGTTTGGCCAATGATGTAATGCCGAGTATTCTGAACAGAAAACATAAGAGCTAGGCATTCCTTTTCGACCGGACTATAGTGTTCAGCACCAATCATAGTCGACTGAGGTAATAGATGGCTTGTTCGTGACCTTCTTTGTTCTTTTGGGCAATAAAGCACCCAATGAATGGTCCATAGCACGGACATACATTAAGAATGGTATGCCAGAGATTGGTGGCACCAAGACTGGTGATTCATAAGATATATATAATATATATATATATATATATATATATATATTATATATATATATATATATATATATATATATATATATATATATATGACACTCTTCGATCCAAATGAAAGATACACCCTTCTTTATAGTTGAGTAAATGGTCTGCAGCGTCCAGACAGATTCGAAGTGAATCTCCTGATGTACGCAAGTCGACCTTGGAATCCTCGTAGCTCTTTTAGGTTGTGGAGGACGCATCTCTTGAACGGCTTTGATCTTCTCGATCCATGTGTATACCCTTAGAGGTAATGATAAAGCCGAGAAATTTGCCACTAGAGACACCTAATGACTTGGTGGGATTCATTTTGAGTTGATGTTGGCATATTAGATTGAAGATAGTTCTCAAGTCTTGGATGTGATCTTCCTTCAGACGACTTTTGACAGCAATATCGTCGACGTAGCATTCGACAGTCTTGCGCAGATGATCTCGAAATATGGTACTCATGGCTCGTTGGTACGTTGCACCAACGTTCTTGAGACCAAATGGCATCACAGTATAGCCGTAGACTCCGCGAGGAGTGCGGAAAGAAGTATGTTTTTCATCTTCAGGATTCATCCAAATTTGATTGTATCCGGAGAATCCGTCCATGAAAGATATTCTTTCGAACCCACAGTGTTGTCAATCATAACGTCAGTGATAGGAAGAGGAAATTCATCTTTTGGACATGCTTCATTAAGATCTCGAAAGTCGATGCAGACTCGAACTTTGCGATTTTCTTTAGAACTGGGACGACATTGGCTATCCAATCAGGATGCTGTTCCTCTCGAATAAAGCCACAAGTGATGAGCTTCTTGACTTCATCATCGATTGCGTCCATAATGTCTGGCTTGAAGCGCCGTTGTTGCTGTTTGACCGGTTTTGCATTCGACAGATGTTCAGTTTGTGAGTAGAAACTTTGGATCTAGACCTAGCTTGTCTTCATAGCTCCAGGTAAAGACATTAATGTATTCTTTAATCAGAAGAATTAATTCTTGTTTATCTGCTCTGGAAGGTTCTTGCTGATGAATATTGGACAGGTGACCCGCTCTCTCCTACATCAATTTGAACTAATTGACCTTCAGTAGGAGGTTCCCGTTGTTCGAATCGGAGTTCCCATTGGGTATCCATTCGTTGAGCCCAAGGATCTGTTTCAGGATTTTCTCAATATCCTCGTCATAGCCTTCTGGAAGTTCAACGGAGACTATGTTAGAAGATACATTCAATCGATGAACTTGACGATGCTGGTGTCAGAATCCCATGATCTGGAATCAGAAGAGTTAGAACGCTCTTCACTATCGAATTCAGAGCTGGGGATAATACTGGAGGTGAAGCATATCCGAGACCTCTTTTGGTCCTGCTGTAGTACATCTCTGACTTTCCTTTCGGCACAGCCATACGGATAGGAGTTCTTCGACCTTTACGTAGTTGAGGCCACTCTTGAAGTCATAATCCATCTTTGGATGATGTCTTTGATTGATGTGACTGTAACGACGGAGTTGAAGATGCCCCATATCATTACTTTTGCTATCATCCGTATAGCTGAATTGTTGTTCTGGTCCTTTACTAAAAAGTATTGGACTCTCGCCTTTCTTACGAGCGGAAACAATACAATATGAATCCTTTGGGTGTTCAAATGAAACTTCTGTTTGAAGAGACTGTACAACTTCCATTGTAAATGATTGAAAGCTATCTAACATATCCAAATAGCACTTAGCATGATAAATGATATCAGTATACTAGAAAGTAGATGCTTTTTTTATTGATTTGTACATTTGTATTTACAGCAGGACCTTTAGCCTTAGCAGGCTTAGTCAGATTGATTACAGGGGAGAAGAAGAACGTGGAGGAGGATTGGCCTGTTACGACGAGGTCGATAACAAGCGGCTCAGAGGAGGTGAGCTCCCTTTTATCCTTGTTATGAGATAAATCAATAACAAGTGGCTCAGAAGAGGTGAGCTGCTTTTTTCTTATTACGACGTAAGTATATAACAAGTGGCTCAGAAGAGGTGAGCTCCCTTTGATCCTGATCATCATCGGTTGGTTGCTTCTGGACTGGCAAGTGAATAGCCAGTGGCTTGGAGGACTGTGGACGAGAAACACGCCCTTTGACAGGTATGATAAGGGTGTCGTTAGGCACTGTTTCTTGTTCTTCTTCAGTATCTAGAGACAGGACAACCTTCATAAATTCATCCTTGTACATACGAGCATCGTTGAGTATGCTTCGACGCCTTTGAAAGGATAGAGATCAACCTCCTTTTGCACCTCTTATTGTTATCGACATATTTAAAACATTGATAGAGTCGAAGGGACAGTGTTATGCTCATACAGAAATGGTCTTCCCAACAGAGCATTGTAAGAACAACCATGATTGTCAATGATGTAGAAGGTCACCTTTGTGCGAAGATTGCCTATTTGGAGTTTTAGGCGAATCTTGCCCAGAGGTTCACTCCTTCCCTGGTTGAACCCGAGAATAGTGGTAATTGTACTGGAGAGACTATGCACTGGGATCTTCAATGCATCCAACATTGTCTTTGGCATGATGCTGAGAGCAGACCCTGGATCTATCAGAATACGATCGACTTTATCGAGTCGACATATCCTGTATAGTAGAGAGGACGGTCATGCTGTTGTCTTCCATCATGTCATCTTGTGTGAAAGTTATGTTTGGAATTAACTCCACACTATGACAATGGAGGCAAGAGACTGGCTCTGCTTTCAACTTCTTCAGAAGGGCTAAACAGGTTTCTGCCTGCATGAGAGCCTCACTCAGAGTTTCCCGAGTCTCTTTGGAGAGGCGCAAGAGTTCGAAGATTGACAGCCTGGCCGGTGTATTGGCTAGTTGGGCCAAGATATCAAAGTTGTAAGGCTTTTCAAGTCGGAAGGAGATGACTTCTTCAACGGTTTGTCGAAGCGGACTTGCTGTTTGCCTTTGTCGGATACCGTCGGCTTGGAAGGAGTAGACTCTACAACCGGTGAGGATGCAGTAGGAATATCCTCAGTGGAAGCAGGCTGCACTGGAGCAGGCTCAGAAGAAGAAGCATGATTCTCTTGAGCTTCGGGATAATCCTTTAGATAGGCTTTCCCTGATCTGGTGCCAGCAGGATTTTTTTTATCAACTATGGGGTCAAAAGACACCATATTGCAAATCTTTGTCTTGCCTTTGGAGCGGTCTTTCTTCTTGGAGGAAAGGGAAGTTCGAACTCCGAAGCAAGATCCGGATGAATCCACATAATCTCGCCACTGTCAAGAGACAAGGGGACGAGACCTTCACTTCGTGGAGGATGGAGATTCTCGATCTCAAGAGTAGCTTTGGGGATAGGAATAACACCGTGATACCATCTGCGGTGGAAGTCACCGAATTGAACTGAGACCATGTTTGCAGTAACAGTTTTCGTCTTGCTGCAGAGTGACAACACCAGCATTGACCAGCTCTTGGATTTTGCCTTGAGCACATAACATGCTCGAGTGGGATGCCCAATGAACTTGTGATAAACACACTTAGGATGATCAGTTTTGCCGACCTCATCGGGCTTCTTGGGATATGGGAGCTGGAGCTTATTGCTTTTGATCAAGCAATCAAAGATGCTCATTGTGTTATTCTCGTCAAAAGAGTACTCTACTTTCGAACGAGGTTCCATTGGTGGAGGTGCTGAAGGAGTAGAAGTGGACGTAGGGGGAGCTATGTTGACCGCCAGAGATTCTTTGTTCTTATTCGTCAAGTTGATATTCAAAGTTTCTTTTCCTTTACGGTTGTTCTGGCGAATGCCACCACCCGATGTCTGGTGTTCATCCTGGTCGGGGTTAGACATTTGTACCCCTAGTTGCTTGAATTTGTCGACGCTAACTTCAGCTGCTTTATGTTGACAATGAAGGATCACAATCTGGAACTGAGTAGATCCTGTCCACATGCTGATGATAGGCAAAAGATTTGCCTTGCAAGTGTCTATGGTGACAGCGGCCAGTTCCAGGAGGCATTTTTCAAAGCTTTCCGGCGAAACCTTTCAATAAACTCTCAGCAGTTTCATTATGTCTTTGTTTGATTTTTTGAGGCTGACATGATCATGTTGTTGATCCCCTCATAGAATCATTCCAAGAAGATTTTTTTAGGCCAGAGAAGGAAGTAATACAACCATCAGACAAGCTTGTACCAATCGTACGCTACGCCGGCTAAACAGCGACGAATACTCTGGTAATAGAGCGTCATTTGGTTGAAGTTGGACAGTCATTACCTCAAAGTGGTTAATGAACTGACTGGGGGAAGTGCTGCCATCAAAGCGAGATTGTTGGAATCTTATACTTTGGAGGGAATGGGACTTCCTTCCATCCAACTGGGTAAGGTTGCTTGATTCCCAACCTCTGCAAGTTGTCCTTCTCTTTGAAGGCCTCGAACTGAGTGCGTAGGAGCTTGACAACTTCATTGGCATCTTCCACTGATGTAGAAGGAGCAGGCTGAATTACATGTTAGAGGGAGGGACAGCATTGTAAGCACTACCCCCAGCACCTGATTGACTGGGTGTAGGTTGGACCTGTACAGGAGGTACTTGAAGAGATGCTACCCCCAGTCCTGTATTGACGGCACCGACGATGCTATGATTTAGGATTTACAGGAGGTACTGTCGGTGGCACTGTGTGCTGGGCCACAATGATGGAATGCATACTTGCGACCATCGGCCATGGTCTTCAGCTTGTCTTCTAATACAGCTATTTGTTGTTCTTGACTAGCTGAACTGGAAGCATCTGGATCTTCAGTGACAACATAAGCTGTCACTTCTCTAGGTACAGTTGAGGACACTGTCTGTTCTAAACTTTCGCTGTATTCACATAGTCGGAGAAAGAATTCTCCTGATGGAGAGGAAGATGACCGAAGGATCTTGAAGATTCCTTTGACCGATTGTATCTCAGCTTCGGGATCGGGTATGTGGAATACTCCTTCAGAAGATTCTTGAAGTAGATCCAGATACCGTTGGCTGGCTTGCGAGGCTTGCCGTGCTTGGAGCACTTCCTACCCCCAGTGTCTCTGGAAGTCATGTTGACAGAAGCGTACAAAACTTCGTCTTCCTCTTCCGACATAGGTTCAGAATTTGAAAAGTTCAGACGATCGAAGACAGATCGTCTGGTTGTCTGACAACAACACTTGACGACAACTTTGTGATTGCAATGGCATCCAAGTGGTTGCACTGTGGATGTTGAGATGTTGTCCCTGTTTCTTGAGGTGTTCTCGAGATCGGAACAGCAACGGGACGAACAGAGTTCGAGGAATGTGTTCTTTGATAACATTCGGAATAAGGTTCCGATTCTTCAAATGTTTGTCCCCTGAGTGTACAGGAAAGTACTTATTTTATTGGCATAGGTGTCCGGATTTTTGATCCTGGAAGTTTGCTTCTGATGCTGGTTTGGTCTTCGGCATTGCTGTTTACGTTTCACCGAAGTTGGTCGATTGAGATAGGTTCTTAGATCAGCAAACTTACCCCCAGGGGTCTCTGTCTGAGACACCAACAATTTTCTCTGTCTTGAACGAGATATCTGGAGAGTTGGGAGGTCTTAGAATTCTGCTACCGGAGTAGGCAGAATACCTCTCTGATCAGTACACTTTCCTTTGGCAAGGAGAGAAGAAGAACCCTTGTTGGAGAGAGTTCTTGTACTGACTGTGCCGGAGCACATTCAGATTGATCTTCAACGGTAAAAACTGAGGAAGACTGAGAAAAGACCAAGGGCCTTTTTCTTTGTTTTGTGAAGAAGGGTTAGCTAAAGAGCGTTTCCTCTGTTGTCTTCCAAGTCATAGGACGAGGAAGTTTGAGAAAAGACCAACGGCATTTTCTTTTGTTCTGGAGAGGAGGAGGAATAGCCAAAAGACTACCCCCAGTGGATTGCGCAGGAGCAACAGGATGCTTGAGAAGAGGAGCAGAGCTTTTCTCTTGTTGTGAGAAGAGAAGATTAGCCAAAAGGCTATCTCTCTTATTGTGCAGGCATAGCTTGCGCATGGACTGGAGTGGTGGATGGCGCACTGGCAGGTTGCGCATGAGTAACTCTGGCAGAAAGTCTTCTGGCCTCAGTCACAATGGCTTGCACAGCAGGAGTCTTATTGCCAGAGTGTTTGTGTTGTACTCTGGTTGGAGTAGTGGACTGCGCAGGCAGAGTTGCTGCCAACTGCGCCAGAGGAATAGGAGTCTTGTACTTTGACAGAGCAACATATGAAGTGGTTTGTGTACTGGCAACAGCAGACTGCGCATGAGTAGTAGAGACAGTTTGTGCAACAACAGAGACAACAGACTGTACAACAGTCTTAGCAACAGAGACTTTAGACTGCCAGCAGTCTTGGTGGCAGAATCTACAGACTGCACAACAGTCTTGGGGACCCATACTGCGCGCACTTTGCTCGTGGCAGAAGTTGTCGCAGTGCGAGAGGTGGTCCTGGAGTTGATCATGGCTTCGTAGGCCGTCTGGTTGACATTTACAACCAGCGTCTTCTGCGTCTTTCCGATAGACGCAACGTCACATTGAGTTATCACTTTCTCGTCGGAGGAGAAAGTCATCCCCAGCAGAGTCGCCATTTTGTTTGTAAAAACAAAAGTTGATCTTTATTTCAACAAACTTTGTAAAGAAGATTACAAGAATTCTGGGAAAGTATAACTATAGGAATTCGATTTGAATGACGATCGCTTTATCCCTTGGACGATGTGAACTTTGAAGACGGTAGCCTCTGAAGATTGCAGCAACACTTTGGCAAGAACTCCTGATCTCTGGTGATGATCTCTGATCTCTATATGCGTGTATATGATCCCTTCTAGGAAGGACTTGAAACTCTATTTATAGAGTTCTGGAAATAACTAACTTTTAGTTATTCTGGACTGCGCAAGTTGAATTGCGCTGCATTGGACTGCGTAGACATCAGACTGCACTGGCAGTTACTTGATTGTGGGCCAACTGTATTAGACACATGGCATTATTTGATTGAAATGCGCATGATCGTGTACAGACGGTTACCACGTAATGAGTCATTGATGGCATGAAGGCCACGTGTACTTTTTCAGTTGTAGTGATGGAGTGCGCCACCTAAATTGTGCTGTCTTCGAATTACGCTAGGATGGACCGTACTGGGTTGGATTGTACTGCAGGCAGATTACGCTGCATGTACAGCTGTCCTTGAGCGCTGTGCTGTACGATAAACGACAGTTTCCTCGTTCTCCGTGCTGTCAGCTGTCAGAAGATCTGATTCTCTGTCAGGTAATGATGACGAGGCCACATCAGCATGCGCACTTGGATGAGTGTGCAGTTCAGCCTGTGCAATCGAATTATTGCGTAATTTGTCTTCTGTGCAGTTCACTTGAAGGATGTATAATTTGATTTTTATGACTTTGTTGATGGGTGCAACTTGATTTTTAGGACCTACAATGTGTACCGAGATCGTTGCTACCGGGGTTCTCCCGGTGATGGCTGAAGCTCCTTCCATCGCGAAGGTCTCCATTCAGGGCGATATGGACCCTACCGAGCCAATCTTCGAGGGTGCTGGATTCCAGCCGGGTGATGTGGACCCCACTGCGTCTACCTCTGGGATTGCTGGAGCGGAGGAACCCACGACATTCGTCTGGGATGTCGATGGTGAGGAGGGCACGATGACTGAGATCGAGCCTCAACTTCCGCAACCATCCCCTATTAAGCTAAGTCAGATCATGACCAGTGAGGAGGTTTATTCTCTCTATCATCACATCCTTCGGGTTAAGATGATTGATAGTTGCTCTGGATATACAGGTCCGGCTCCTTCAATTGAGGGACCTCCCGCGGAGACGATCTTGGGGGAGCGGATGGTAGGACAACCGGGGCAGGGGAAATGGTCCCCGCACCCTCTTCAGTATATATGGCTCCGGGGGTCGACCTCTCCGCCCTACCAAGCCTCCATATCCTTCGGGCGACGGAGGAAGAATTGGCCGCTGCTCAAGCGTCTTTTCGCTCAGAACTTATTTCCCTTGTGGCAGGGGCGGCAAGTTCTGTTGCATCTTCTTCGACGCTGCCGGCTACTCTCCCTTTGATGCCGTCTTCCTCCGAAATCCTGGATGAATCGTCAAGGGACGTAGTTGACAGCTTCTACCGCCACCTAAAGCGGGGGATTGAGGCTGCGGTGGAGAGGGGTACATCTTTTGCCCTGGCCCGTCAATACGCACGTAGCCAGATTGACCTTCTCCGTACCCTCCCTGGCGAAGCTGGGGTAGTTGATCTTCTGGAGCCCAGCTACTAGAAGCTGACCAACTGTTAGCTCAGTATCAAGGACTGCAGCAAGTTGATTTATCTTTGTCCGTCGATCAGGAACGCGCCTTCCTTATATCTGCTATGGAGAAGGTGAGGGCTATGCGAGATGCGTCCAAGCCAATCATAATGGAGGACCTCCGAACTTTCTCTCTGCGATGCGACCAGCTGAACCGCCGGGGAGCACATTGCGTGGCTCGGAAGGAGGCAGCTTCTCGCAGAATTATCGATACGAGAGAGCAGATCTTCGAACTTCAGCGGAAGCTGACTTTCTTGGAATCTGAACTTGAGGCCACCCGCACGGAGAAGGAGCTAGTTATCCAAGATGCCGACAATGTCACCCGTGCTTCTACTGGCTTGGAGCGTGCTTTGCAGAAGCCAAATGACGGCTGGAAGGCTCATGCCTATCTGGATGATATGGAGCGGCTGGATCAAGAGGCCGAGCGTCGGGCCAAACCGAGGTTTTAGCGGTCGATGGACGTGCTGAAGGACCGCCTCCGGGATTTGTATGATACCGAATCATGATCGGCTCTTTTTTTTTTGTAAACGGGGACATAGTCCCAGATAAAGTAGTACCTTGGATTTTGAATAAATGAGCATGTTTCGACTCATCCTTCATTTTTTGTACTTGTTGTGTTTTGTGGCATTTATGGTGTTTGCCCCACTGGGGGACTGTTTGTGGACTTGCTACCCCTGGCATACCTTGGTTTCAGGTACGGATAACAAGTTGATGGGGATACTTAGAAAATTCCACAGTGAGGTGGCCATGGAAGTTCCCGGTATCGGGAGAAAGAATGCCATGAAGCAGCTGGGCTCCCGGAGCATGATAGGAAATTTGTGGTCAATAGAGGACTTTTGTGGTCACCTGGGGACATTTGTGGTCAACTGAGGACATTTGTGGTCAACAGAGGACATTTGTGGGCCTATTATCCTTGGCGTACTCTGATCGTGGGTACGGATAATAAGTCGAGAGACAAACCAACATATTTACTCAGAGGTAATGAGGTCATGGTAAATATGAGGGTTTCTTCGATGGAGCCTTCCCAGTCAGTGGTAATGAGGACATGGCAGGAGGGGGCTCCATGAAGGGATACATAGAACGACTCAGAGGTAATGCGGTCGTGGAAGTTCTATGTGAGGGGCGGTTTATTTTTGATGGAAGGCAAACAACTCATAGGTAACATCGACGTGGTTGTTTCGGAGAATTTATGGATCTGCTACCCTTTTTGTGTACTAAAACTGCGGGTATTGGATCATAAGGAGGAAGCTCTTTTAGGAGGAAAGTTCAGAGGTATGATCATACATGACTTACTACCTAAAAAGATGCGATATAGATTTATCTGTAGTGACCAGGATGTGAGTTCAACGGTACTTACGGGTACATAACTCAATAATCTGGGAGATTTGGAGTCAGAATGTGAGTTCAGCGGTACTAGAGGGTACGTAACTCTTCATTCTGGGGAATTTGTAGTCGAAATGTGAGTTCAGCGGTTCCACAGGGTACATAACTTATTATTTTTGAAGATTTGAAGTCGGGATGTGAGTTCAGCGGTACCACAGGATACGTAACTCATCATCAGGGATATTTGGATTTGGAATGTGAGTTCAGCGGTACCAGAGGGTACGTAACTTGTCATTCTGGAAGATCTGAAGTCGGGATGTGAGTTCAGCGGTACCACAGGGTACATTACTCAATATCCTGGAGGATGTCATTTCAGACGTTATACTTCTTTAAGAACTTGCCGTTGATGGGCAACATGAGCAAATCTCCATTTTGTTTTGCGAGGCGGTAAGCTCCATTGGAGAATACAGCATCGATGATGAACGGGCCTTCCCACTTTGGCTGGAACTTGCCGACGGTTTTGTGAGTCATAACCATCGGCCTCTGAACTGCCAGAACGAGATCACCTATTTGGAATGTTCTGATTTTAACCTTCTTGTTGAAGGTTCTGGAGATACGGGCTTGGTACAGCTCGATTCGTTGTTGAGCAAACATGCGCTTCTCGTCTAGGGCTTCCAACTCTTGCAGTCGGCGATGGTGATTATCATCTGTTGTCAGTCGGTAGGCGAGACCGACGCGAAGTGAGGGGATTTGAGTCTCCAATGGGAGAACCACCTCATTTCCATATACTAGAGAGAATGGTTCCCAGTGGCCGTCCGTACTGTAGTACGGTACGCCCATAAGCATTCGCCGAGCTTTTCATTCCAGTCGCGTTTGTTTGATGACACGAATTTCTTGAGAAGCTTGATGATTGTTTTGTTGAATGCTTCAGCCGGACCATTAGCCGCTGGGTTGTATGGTGTTGAAGCAATATTCTGGATTCGGTGTTTGTCAAAAAACTGATAGAAAGCGTGGCTTACGAACTGCGGACCATTATCGTGGATGATCCTTCGTGGCAGTCCAAAGCGGTAGATAACATGATGCTTGAGGAAGATGATCATGTTCGAAGTCTTGACTTCTGCCAGCGGAATAGCCTTCGCCCATTTGGAGAAGTAATCTGTAATTGCGAGTATGAAGCGGTGTCCTAGGGACGAAGATGGAGTGATCGGACCAATGATGTCCATTCTTCATGCTTCGAATGGCCAGGATGCCACCGTCGGATGTAGAAATTCGGATGG
Organism: Iris pallida; assembly: GCA_029216955.1. Taxonomy (NCBI): domain Eukaryota; kingdom Viridiplantae; phylum Streptophyta; class Magnoliopsida; order Asparagales; family Iridaceae; genus Iris; species Iris pallida. The sequence continues at coordinate 17,016,194 of JANAVB010020400.1, read as the reverse complement.
CTGGTAGATGAAATCTGCGTAGACTTGACAAACTTTGCATTTTTTTGCATAGTCTATCGCATCGACAACCATCGTAGGCCAGTTGTAGCCCATTCGGCGAAGGCGATCTTGTAGTTTCGGGCCAGGCTGATGGGCCCCACAGATGCCATCATGAGCTTCACGCATGGCTTCTTTGGATTCTGTATTTGATAAACATCGAAGCAGTAATCCATTGTAGGATCGCCGATATAGCATTTTTGTCTCTGTATCGTAGAAGAATCTGAGGGAACGTCTTCTAATAGAAGTGGCTTCCTTCGGATTCTCTGGCAGGATGTCGTAGACAACGGAGTCGATGAATGGTTGTCTCCAGTCTGGTGCTTCATCGACTGTCAGTACGGAGTAACTCTTAATACATTGAACATTATTCTTGGGATAGACCAACTCACGGCCTATGATGTCAACCAGATGATGAGCATGATTCGGAACTGCTAAGGAAGCGGCAAGGCCTGCTAGGGCATCAGCTTCAATGTTCTGGAGCCTGGGAACGTGTTCTATGAAGAACCCTCCCAAGGACGAGATGATGTCAATCACTATTTGGTGATAGGGGATCATGTCTTCGTGACGTACTTCGTATGAGCCCCGGATCTGGTTAACGATTAGCTGCAAATCGCCGTATGCTTCAAGGTACTCTACCTCCAGCTCCTTGGAAAGTCGGAGGCCAATGACCAAAGCATTATACTCGGCCACATTGTTTGAGCAGGGCTCCGTGAGGGAATAAGACCGATTAATTACTAGCCCGGTGGAAGAAATCAGCACCACTCCGACCCCAGCGACGATATTGCACTTGGGCCCAGTTCTAGAAGCGTCGTCGAAGAACATTTGCCATACGGCATCATAAGAGGCTATATTTGAATTGGAGACCTCGTCTGGAATCTCTTCGTCTATTCTGGTTGACTTCGATCCTGGATGAGCTGCTAAAAAGTCAGCTAGAGCTTGACCTTTAACAGCCTTCTGCGGGACGAAAATCATATGGTAGGGAGACAATAAAATCGCCCAGGTAGCGAGACAAGAGCTGAGTGCACCTGGCTTGGTCATGAGAACCCTGAGGGGGTTGACTCTCGATATGACATGGATGGTTTGTCCCGTGACGTAGTGTCGCATCTTCTGAATGGCGAACAGCAGAGCAAGGTACTCCTTTTCTACGGCAGTATATCGGTATTCTGGCTCCATCATCATTCGGCTGAGGTAATATATAGCCTGCTCATAGCTTGCATCATTGTTTTGCCCTAGCAGAGCATCGAGAGAATGTTCCAACGCTCTTACATAGAGCAGGAATGGCCTTCCAGCAACCGGGGCTACCAGGACTGGAGGGTTCATTAGATATTCTTTGATACTGTCGAAGACGCACTGGCATTCTTCATCCCATATGAATGAAACGCCCTTCTTCATAAGGTGGGTGAATGGTTGACATCGTCCGGAGAGATTAGAGATAAACCTCCTGATGTAAGCTAGTCTACCTTGAAGCCCTCTGAGTTCACGGAGATTTCTCGGAGGACCTATTTCCATGATTGTCTTCGTTTTCTCAGGGTCTATGTGGATACCTTTGGAAGTAATGATGAAACCCAAGAACTTTTCGCTGGATACGCCCAAGAAGAATTTTGTAGGATTCATCTTCAAATTGTGCGCTCGCATCAGGTCGAACGCTGTCCTCAGATCATGCAGATAATCTGTCTTAGAGCGACTTTTGACGGCGATGTCGTCGACGTAGCATTCTACTGTCTTGCGCAGGTGGTCTCTAAAGATAATGCTCATAGCTTTTTGATAGATGGCGCCAGCGTTTCTTAAACCGAAAGGCATGACTGTGTAGCAATATGTGCCAATTGGTGTTCGGAATGATGTATACTTTTCGTCATCAGGGAACATCTTGATTTGGTTGTACCCCGAGAAACCATCCATGAATGACATACGCTCAAAACTGCAGGTGTTGTCAATCATGATGTCTGTGATAGAGAGGGGGAACTCATCCTTAGGATATGCCTCATTCAGATTGCGAAAGTCGATGCAGATTCGAATCTTTCCATTCTTCTTGAGGACTGGTACTATGTTGGCGACCCAGTCAGGATGTTGTTCCTCACGGATGAAGCCGCTGGCTATCAGTTTATTGACCTCAGCTTCAATGGCATTCATGACATCGGGACAGAACAGTCGTTGCTGTTGCTTGACCAATTTTACGTCCGGACGGATGTTGAGTTTGTGAAGTGCAACCTCGGGATTCAGTCCTGGCATGTCTTTGTAGCTCCAAGCGAACACGTCGATGTATTCTCTAACGAGGTGTATCAGCGATTCTCGCTCTTCATCTGTCAGACTCTTGCTGACGAAGATGGCTTTGGAGAGGACTCATCACCGAGATCAATTTGCACAACCTCATTCTCGGTAGGAGGCTCTCTTTGTTCGAACTGCTTCTCCCATTGCGCATCCAGTTGTTGTGTCTACGGCTCTAACTCAAGAAGTTCAGGAATGTCTTCATCTTCTTCGTAGGCGTCGATAAATGCCATATTGAGGGACAACACTTGTCACCCTTATTTTTCCGTATTTCGTATTTATGCTCGTAGTTGGATTTTGGCTTGTATTTTTAATTTTCTCGACTTGCAGAATTTTGGGTTCTCTCGTATTTCGGGTTTTGGTTCGGCTTGGTTTTAATTGGTTTGGTTTAGTTGGTTGGTTTAATATGTAGTGGAACACCTTAACCTACACTCCTCCCTCATTTCCACCACAACCACCCTCATTATATCCCCACCTAACTTTCTCTCTCCTCTTTACTCTCCATTAATTTTCTTCTTCTTCTTCCTTCTTCCACACAACACCACACCATAGGCAAGTGCTCCTTGCCACTACATAAGGACCCAATATTATTTGTCCATTAGCTTAAGGAGATGGTTTTGAACAACCTTAGGTCTTGATGTTTTGTGTTTTGAAGCTTCATCTGTTCTAGATCTAACTTTTTCCCATTTTCGGAAATTAGTGGTTTTGATCTATTTTGAGTTGGTTTTGGTGGGTTTTGATGCCTCTATGTTGTAGAGAATCAAATTTTACCCAAGTTAGAACTTTGAAAATCCGAATTTGGAGTTTTATTGGCAAAGTTGTGAGATTTTGAACTTTGGAACCCATTGTTAGTGTTCTTCTCAGCCAACTTGGAGAAGAAGAAGGCCACCCGGACCCGTGCCCGCGTCGCGCCATTACGCGTGCGCACCGCCGTGCTGGCGCGCCCTCCCGCGCGCACTCCGTGCCGCGCCCTCCCGCGCGCACTCCGCTGCGCTGCGCCCTTGCGCGCGTACTCCGCTGCGCTGCGCCCTTGCGCGCGCACTCCGCTGCGCTGCGCCCTTGCGCGCGGACTCCGCTGCGCTGCGCCCTTGCGCGCGCACTCCGCTGCGCTGCGCCCTCCCGCGCGCACTCCGCTGTGCTGCGCCCTCCCGCGCGCATTCCGCTGCGCTGTGCCCCCCCGCGCCTCGTCGGACGCGCCCTCGCGCGTTCTGGCTCCGCGTTGCCCCCGCTCGCGCCTTTGGTGTGTTGCGGTTGTTCCTCGAGCGCGTCTCTTGACACCGCTCGCGCACCCTAGCCCGAGCCTTGCCAGGCGCCCCCCCCTTGGGTCGCCTTTAGCCCAGCACACCCTGTGCTCTGGTGGACCTTGGTCCTTGGTTTCTGGCTAAATTTTGTTTTCTGAGATTTTCTTGTCCACCACACGACTTGACTTGGTCTAACACGTCTTGACACGATTTTCTATGATTTGACATGATTTGGCTTGCGGCTAGTTTTTCTCCTATCTTGTTAATAACTTGGCGTATAACTTCGTAACTTGGTAACTTGAACCTGTAACTTGATAACTCGGCTCGACTTGAAAGTGGCCCGCGGAGGCACACTCCTGACTTGACATGACTTGACTTGCCCTGATAGCATGTAACTTGACTTGTCTTGACACCGTGGGTGTACTACTTGTTGCTCTGTGCAAATCACTTGTCTTGTCTTGCATCATGTCTAGGACGTGACTTCCTGGGTACCACAGCCAGGGACTCGCGCTAAATTGGATTAGGCTAATTATTAGATCAAACTAGAACATGGAGAATTCCCAGTCACAGGCAATCTCGTTATCTGGGCGCTTTAATGGACTTGTAGCTTGCCGACGAGTAGAGCACATTTCCAGCACACTGTCATGTGTTGCACCCTCTAAGTCACCTAAGGGTACATTTGTCTCCCGGGCAATGTACCCACCTATAACTCTCAACCCGCGGAAGAATAACTGGATGGTCTGCAGGGCTTGGGACTGGGAGTTTCTCACTTGCATCTTGTTAGTAATTAGGCTTGTGACAACCCTAGTTAGTTAAAGTAGTAAGCCGTAGTACTTGCTTGGCCGATTGTGAATGGATGGTGTCCAGCCTTGTCTAAGTCTTGTCTAGCTCCAGTACCTGCTATCTCCTGAGCATGTTTGTTTTACTTATCTCTAACGATAAATGGGTAGAGACAGTGAGCTATTCAGGCGAAGGGGTACAATCCCGGTCCTTGTTTGGTTTAAGGATTGTAACCTGGCTTCCGGAATGGTTCCACGTCCCTAGTTGTTTATCGCCCTGTGTACCTTACTATTTGTATCTTCTTTTATTCTTTATGTTCTGATATACTGGCTTTTGTTCTTATTTGTGGCCTCCTTTGTGGTACTTGCTCTTTCTGGGGTTTGACCCAGCTGGTTTTGTGTGGCCAGATTTCGGAGCAGCTCCCGAGGATCTACCAAGCTTCCAGCCCAATGGTGACAACTAGACGGAACCCGGGCCAAGGCATTGTTGCTGTTGTATGCTGTTGAATGGAAGAAGAGGATTCAAACAACTGACCCCAAAAGTTGAATGGAAGAAGAGGATTCAAACAACTGACCCCAAAAGTTTAGGGTAAAGGCATTGTTGCTGTTGTATGCTGCTAAAGTGGGACTGTCATTCCTTTTCTCTTTGGCTTACTGTGTCATAGAGATGGATGTATTCCCATATAGTAAATTGTATCATCTTACCTCTTCGTTTAGACTCTTTATAGTCTAGGGAAACATGGAGGGTACTTGTTGGTTAGTTTAAACTGCATATCCGAAATGTAGGTCTCCTATCCATCAGCTGGCACCCTAGGTTTTATGGCATGACCCTCATGCTCATAGATACCTTGGCTAGGTGTTTGACACCGACATAGAGAATTGCTGTCAGGTGCGGAGCCGGTCAAAAAACTTCGTCAAATCCTTATGGAGATTCCATATCCGACAACATTCTGATGGGAGAATGCTTGGATGATGATGATGGTGCATGCTGCTAAAAGAAAAATGGTGTGGTTGCAAGCATTTCATGGGGGCATATTCTTCTGCATTTATCACAGTTCATGCTGAATGTCATACATAATAGGGGAATTCAGCCGATGCATTATATAATTTGGATACTTAGATCTTCCAGTGAACGTTGTAAGATTTATTTGGATTAATCAACCATTTAGTTAGATTCAGCATTCTTTTACCTCACTTATTTCTTCATGCTGTCATTTTCTTTGAGAAAGCTGGTAAGTACTTAGCCAGGAACACCTGCACTAAATACCGGCCAAGCCATTATTAGTTTGTTACTAATTCATATTCAAATTCAAGTTCAACCACAAGGGCTATTAGATTATTACAAACAAACCAAAGATACCATAGCCCACTCAGGCTATAACAAAGAGGAAATCAAATTATTTTAGGGTGTGTTTGATTGCAAGGTGGAAATATGTGGAAAATAAATTAAGTCCATGGAATTATTTTTCTAGGAAAAAAATTCCATGGAATTTAAAAAAAAATCCATAGAAAACTTAATTTGGGTGTTTGATTGTCATTATTTTCCACAAAAAATAGTTATTTTCCATGGAAAATGATATTTTCCTACGGGTTGGGCAAGTTTCATTTTCCACCATTTTAGAAAAAAATATGGAAAATAATAGTTTTTTGAAAAATAATTTCGTGGAAAATATAAGCTATCAAACACTACAATTGGTAGAAATTTTGTGATGGAAATATTTTCCATGGAAAAAAAAAGCCCAATCAAACACAGCCTTAGAGGATAATAGTTTCTTCATATATATTTTTGAAAATTTAATCAGATCAAAACTTTCTGCACTCTTTGTATGTTTGAAACACTAGTTTGAACATAATGGAATGTAAAAGTATCTTTGAAGGAAAATAATGGGTTTTATCAAACATTTTTTTACTGTCTTCACTGATTATGTTCTTTTTCCCCCTCTGACTTAGGATGATGATGGTGATAATGCTTTCCATATAGCAGCTGATGCAGCAAAAATGATACGTGAAAATCTCAACTGGATTGTTGTTATATTGCATTCCCCATCTCCTGCCGTGGAAGTTAGAAACCACAGGTACTCAACACGTCGACAAATAGGACCATTTTACTATGCTTAGTATATCAAATTGTACCTATCATGTTTTGTAGTTTTGTCACAGATCGAGATTAAGTTCTTAAGAAACATAATAATATGACATTCAATTTTAGTTCTTCACTAACCAGTTAAGTCAATTTGGTTATGTACCAAAAGCAAATACCGAGTTTCACAATAGTTCTTCACTAACCAGTTAAGTCAATTTGGTTAAGTCAATTTGGTTACGTACCATGAGCTAGTGTAACTTCTAATGCACAACACAAGCCTGCTGAACTGTAATACATCATCTTAGCTCCAGGATTTTCCAATTTGGTGATGCTTAATAGTCCAGAGGAGGGTCAGATACTAGCCTGATTATCATAGCACACCAAATACAAGTAGTCATACAGTACAGAAAACCTAAACCCAGATAAATAACGAAAGAAAACCAATGATCTTCACTGGGCTATCAAAAGAGAGAGGAGTATAATTACTTCCTTTAGATTGACCTTACAGTAGCCTTTAGATCCACTTGATGAAGCTGAACTGCTTGAAGATTCACCATCATCCAATTCTATCACTGGATCTTCATCAAAAAACTCCTCAGCCGGAAACATCTTCATGGAAGATTTGCTGTTCTAATACTTTGTTGCACATCTTCTTGCAAAACATCCATGACCAATCTCTTCTAAAGATGACACCTCCTAGCTTCTATTAGTAGCTAGGTTGCATAGACAAGGAAACAGATTCGGATACAAACATGATACGGATTTGGTGTATGGCATTTTTTAGAGAACTGTGGGATGGGTACTGCTTGAATACGTTATATATACTCTTCATTCATGCACATTTCTCACTTTGATTTGGAGTATGGCATTTTTTAGAGAACTGTGGGATGGGTACTGCTTGAGTTAGATAATGTTACAACATTTTGAGCAAGCACTATGGATATACTCTAATGAATTTTTTTTGAGATTCAGATTTTTTTGGTCTTCATGTCAGGGTTGCATTTTATATTATTTTGTTTTGTTTTGTTTTTCATTGTTACTTTCAGGAGTACTTCAGGTTATAAAATTCTATTAAGCAACTGTTTTTCCTTAAACTTCTTTTACTAGTTTGTATGCTTTTATTTGATACTTCTTTTACTCTTACATGCAGGAATATGTACAGTTTTAGCATGGATGCAAGCACTTTCATTCTTCCTCAAGAGAGCCTCGTCTTGATTATCCAAAAACACAAGTTTGAAAAGTTTTGTGGTTTGTTTCATGCATCTAGAGCCTTGTTTTGTTGTCATTAAAACCAACAATGGAATGTTTCCTTATTAAAATATTAATGTATGGATGCTATTGAACATCATGTGGTTTAGTTGCTTATTAATCAAATATTATGTGGTTTAATTACTAATTTGAATGGTTGAATTGTTATTCGAAATTATATGGTTTTGTTTCTAGTTTGGAATGGTTGAATTGTTATTGCAAATTATGTGGTTTAGTTACTTGCTCGGAATTGTTATTGAAAATTTCGTGGTTTACTTATTGGTTTGGAATGGTTGAATTATTATGAAAGTGAAATATTATGAAATTGGATATGTGTTGTTTATTGTTTAGTTACCAGTTGAATGTAGTTTTTTTTAAAAAATTTAAATAGTCCAATTGTAATGGTTATAACTATGACAATTAGTGGAGAATAGTAACGAAAAAAATTAATGTAGTCACAGTAAAAACTGTGACAAAACAAACTAACTGTCACATTAATAACTGTGTCAAATAGAATATTGGTCACGGTTATAACCGTCACATAAATGAACTTCTCTCCCGGTTATAACCGTTACCAAAACAAATATTTGTCACGGTTATAACCGTGACCAAAACAAATATTTGTCACGGTTATAACCGTTACCAAATCAAATATTTGTCACGGTTATTACCGTGACTAAATATTAACCACGCCTCACTAGTAACGGTTATTACCGTGACGAAAAATAATTGTCACGGTAATAACCGTGGGTAATCGCCTATTACGGTGTAGTGGATGCTTATGGAAGAACCGGGATCAATATGCATCCGGTCCACCTTAATATCGCCAATGTACCCAGTATAATACAGAGGGCGATCGTGCAGGTTGGTCTTGATAAGCATATCCTGCGGAGTGAAGACAATGTTCGGCATTGAACCCGTGCAAGCGCTGTCCTGGAGATCTGCAGGCGAGCTTTCCCCAGTGAGATTCGACTGAGCCAGATATGTATCGGCATTCTGGAGTGCCTCGCTTAATGCGACGCGAACATCCTTGGAGTGCCTCAGGAGCTCGTATAGCGATAATTTGGCCGGTGTGTTGGCTAATTGCGCCAAAATATCAAAGTTGTAGGGCCTCTCCACCCCATGATGCGTCTCTTTTCGGAGCGGCTTGTCAAAGAGAGTCTCCTTCGGTCTAGGCTTGTCGGTCGTCGAAGGCTGCGAAGGTCCTAGAGCATCAGCAGTTGTCGACTAATGGTCTTCAGTCGAGTTACCCGATGGAGGTTGGGTTTGTGCGCCGGAATGGGTAACGACAGCAATAGCTTCTTCGACCTCTGTCTAGATTGTGCGGCATAATTTGACTTTCCCATTCTTCTTCTTGCTGGTGGAGGGAAGTGCGGACTGAATTACCTCAGGTACCAGGTCTGGATGGACCGACATGATCTTCCCTCGTGGTGTGGTAAGGGGCACTAAACCAGCAACCTGGTCTCGGGGAGGTGGAAGGTTAGCGACCTCTATCTTTGCTCTAGGGATGGGCACTACTCCATCTTGAGTCGTTGTCGGAGGGAAGCTGCCGAATTGTACTGACACCATGTTGGCTGCTACGGTCACCTATTCGAAATCAATGGCCAGGGCCTTAGAATCGATAAGTTGTTGGATCTATCGCTTCAGTTGGTAGCAGTCATATGTAGCATGGTGGACATAGCGATGGTAGTGGCAGTACTTGGGGCTCTCCATTTTCGCAGAACGAAGTTCACATCTTGGAGGAGGGAGCTGAATTCGACCTCCTTGTATGAGCTTGTCCAAGATGGGCTTGACATGGCCATCCTCGAAGGAATAGGTCATCTTAGGCCACTGCTTCTCTGCCGGCTTCGGTTCAGGCTTCGGGACTGTGTCGGCCACCATAGCTTATTTTCCCTTGTTGTCTCGATTGTTGGAGGGGTTACCACCATTGTTGCTATTGGTGTTAGGGCGTTTGCCCTTGTCCTCTCCTTCCGAGACGTACAATCCCAATTGGCGAGCTTTCTTCAACTTGTCTTCTGCGCTAGTGGCGCTGATAATGAAAGTCTTCCAATCCTTAAACTGACTTTCGCCCATCCAGAGGCTGATCGTGGAAGTAGCCTCTTTTGGCAAATTTCAATTAAGGAAGAATCCGGGTTACCGGAAGGCAACTTCATTGCGGTTTATCGAAACCGCTCGATATAGTTCCTTGTCAGCTTATTTTCTTCTTGAACAACGTCCATGAGGGTGGACATTGTCACGTCTTGTCCTACCTCGTAGAATCTCTCCAGGAACATACGTTTGAAGCCAACTAAGGAATGGATGCAGTTGTCCGACAAGTTGCGATACCAGTCGAAGGCCACCCACTCCAGTGTCCCGATGAACAACCGCGTAAGAATGGTGTCGTCATGAGGTAGATGGTCAGTTGTGACTTTGAAGTAGGTGAGGTACCTGCTTGCAGATATCTTCCCATCATATGGATTGATGTTAAATGATTTATATCTTGGTGGGAAGGGAACATCTCTCCACGCAGCAGGATACGGTTGTCGTATCCTGAGGTCATGGCAGTTTTTTCGGGCGTGGAACATGGCCCGGAGCTCCTGGACCTCTCTTCTTGCCTACCTGGCCTCGTCTACACCGGTAGGAGCCAATATTTCAGGAGGATTATCACCCGGGTTTGGTGCAGCTGAGTTCGAGTCTACATTGACCGTAGGACCTAAGTGTAGAAGCATGGAATTTCAGAACCAGAAAGTCTATGTGCTAGACTACATGCGCCAGAGCTTGGACAAAGTACTTCACAGCAAAAAGCAACAAATATAGACATTAAAAGAGGACTTTTTTATTCAACATATAAAAGTCTATTGCATGTCTAAGAAAGAATGTACAAAGGAGAATTTCTACAAAGAAAAGATCTTAAGTCTTCTTTTTTCCAGCCAGCAGCCAACATGCGCCCTCAAGTAGGCGCAGCAATCAACATGCGCCCTCAGCCAGGCGCATCCCACCATGCGCCCTCAGCAAGGCACATCCTTTTCAGAAGCTCAGTAAAGTGCATCCTTTCAGCAGCCCAGTTATGTGCCACTCTTCCAGCCAGGCTCACCGCCGTCTAAGTGCTTCGACTAATGAAGCATTTATTGAGCAAAACGAGGGTGGCGATCAACCCTCTAGCCAAAAAAGGGAAAAGAACCACAAGCCAACCTGTGGCCAGGAGAGGCTTCGAAAGAGCCTCCAAACAACAAGGAAGATCGTGATCGAAATCGCGGCTAAAGGAGCAGCTTTCAACACAACCAGAATGGGCTACACCTATTTTAAAGGAAGAAAGAGCCACCGAAGCCGCATCCGATCTACGGCTCTTCCTGCACAACGAAGACGAGGCTCGAGCATCCCTATCTTTGGATGCAACAGGCACCATCCGCCTGCCTCGGAAGCCCTCGACTCTGACTTTTGGATGTAACAGTCACCTTCAAGTGCATCAACGAAGACACTGCATCACATCTTCATTCTCGGGAGTATCTCGTCAACAGAATGCATTCGAGTACACAAGTTCATGTCGGAAAGACGTGAGAGAACGAGAAGCAAACCCTCTCTCCATGCCACTATTTATAGGCCGGGCAAATCAAACCCATACGCCAAGTGGATGGCTCTCCGAATTCCGTGCAATGAATCTGCATTAAATGGATGAACCAGACGATTCGAATTCAGCCAAGTCAAAACGGCTATTTAAAGCACTCGAAGAACGTAACAGTCGTACCATTAAAGACGTGTCAAGCGGATGCGCCGGCAAGACCGCGCATCATACAGATACGCCCTACAACATCAAGCGCATCACACAGACGCGTCTTTCAGCACCAATCTCATCACAGAGGATGCGCCCCCATACGTCCCCATACGGTTAGTGGAACACCAACCGACGCGCCTACTCAGCTGTCCATCTAATGTCACAAACATTAAATGCTGAACTGACAGAGTTGGCAGCACGCATCTCGAAGTCTGAACAGTCGACAGCTTTTTCAGAAGACGAAGCATCGCCAACGTCAGCGTCATCATTACTTCCCTCCGACGGCTACTGTCACGTGGCCACGCACCCATCTCGCATGCGCCTCTGCAGCCATGCGCCCAAATCCGCATGTGCCTCAAAAGCCGTGCGTCTCATACTTTTTACTGATCCCTAAAGACAGAAGGAAAGTCACTATTAAAGCTCCGCATGCGCCTCAAAAGCCATGCACCCCAGGCTTCTTCCTGATCCCAAAAGACAGGAGTAAAGTCACTACTGAAGCTCTGCATGTGCCTCAAAAGCCATGCGCCCAGAATGGTTCATGACTCCTAAAGGTTACGAGCCAAAGTCTCCTCATGCGCCTAATCTCAGGCGCATCCTACCAAATCATTTCCTACCAAATCCGAGATCTCCGAGCCATGGGTCGATGACACATGTCCTTTGACTCAACTCATCCAAGATCTCATCAACAGAAAGATCTTCTTCTCTCCTACGTGCCGGCTCACAACAGCAACATGAAGAAGTCAACCCCTCGATCAGGGCGCATCGTCCATGCGCCTCCATCAACAATCAACACGTGGCGTTTTCGCGTACATGCGCATCCTACATGCGCGCATAAGCAGCCAGCCTGCAGACTATATAAAGAGAGGGACCATCTCCTTCTTCCATACCTACCTACCTACGTACACACATACCAACCTCCACAACGAACAGACAGAGACTTCGCACCACCAGAGAGACAGATACAGACACTCAATGTCTTCCTCCTCTCAGCAAGCTCCAGCACCCAGAGCAATCCAGACCTTCAGAGAACCGATAACCGTCGTCAGATCGTCAACGGAGTCAACGCATTACCACTCACTCCATCGGCACTAGGGACCCATATTAAACAAAAGTGTACTCCTAGGACTACATCTAAGTCCTACATTGTAACACTGTTCTGTTTGTATTGAAATTTGCAATCAAAGAATCTTAATGGCAAACAAGCTGGCGACTCTGCTGGGGACCTCTTTTTCCTCCACCGAGAAAGCTGTGTCGCAGTCCGACGACGTGAAGGTAGGCACCTTCCACAAGACGCTGGTCATACGTCTCAATCAACAGGCGTATGAGGAGTTCATCTCTGAAGGCAGTGCGAGTCCTTCGAAGCGGCTGCCGAAGCCGAAGAAGACCCGTCGAGTCTGGGTGCGCAAGGTCGATGCCTCGGGCACCACCACCGAAGAGGATACGCCAATCCAGCCTTGCCTTCCTGCTGACGTCCTCAGCAACCAAGATGCGCCCGTTGGTACAACGCATCTCTCGGGGAAACGTACGGCTGACCACATTCCCTAGCCATCTCCCTCTCAGGCGAGGAAGATGCGTCGACGGAGCAGGGGCACAGCCAATGCCCTGCACATCACTTTTGATGCGCTACAGAAGGTCTCTGTCTTTGACAGACTCACTCGCTGTAATGGCGAGGAGAATTTGGATTCTGAGTACTATGCACCCCAGTGGCCTGGTACGAAAAAGTCTAAGGCAGCACGGGCCATGCGTCCCAAACGTGCTATGCCAGCAGTAAGCCAGAAGCATACGCTCACAATCATACACGCTGCTGATGGTAAGCTGTACAAGGTCGACTCGAGTGCTACGACGCCAAAAATGAGCCGACCTTCAAAGTCCTTGTCTCACTTGGGCGCATCTACTGCGTGCACAACCAAGTCGAGTAAGGCAAATCCAGTGGTCTTGAACTCCCTCGCCTCCTCTGGTTGTGCGTTTGAGGTCCGTTCAAGTCACTCCAAATGTTGTGGTTCTCCCACTTCTGATCGGGATGCCTGTTTGGTATTAGATTAGGGGGCGCAGCACTCACTTGACTACCCCGGCGCTTGGCCTTGCCATGCGCCTGAAGGGGGTGCGAAGGTGGCACTCTCCTCCAACGATCTGCGCAACGTGATCACTCACAAGCGCCGATCAGGAGAGTTGACTGACAAGCACGATGCGCCTCTCACGGGGCACACTTGTGCTGTAGTCACCATCAACTGCTGTTGTAAAGCGGCAGTCCCACCAAGGCAGTCGGTGTTCCAGCAGCTGTAATCATCGACACCCCTCCGACGTCGCCTCGGGAGGAAGGTGTCAACAGAAGAGGAACCACTGGTTGCTTCATGCAACGTGATCTCCAACTCCTTGTCAGTCCGAAAGGCCACTGGTAGTTTCTCTTCCTCGTCCAAAAGCCAGCCGAAGAAAACCAAGACAGCTGTCTCATCCTCCGGAGTATTCGAAGGCACTCGAGCGAGAAAGAAGATCTTGGAGGAAGCTGGGGGTAGCCAGACCCTTGTCGAGCCTCCTTCCGAAGACGAGTGTGTCCAAAGTACACCTGGGGCAGATCCTCGAGGCGAAGTCAGCCTCCCAGAAGCCCCTGAAGACGAAAACATCCCCCAGAACATAGCTGGGGGTAGTCTAGCATCTGCGGACCCGAGTTCAGGAGACGAAGAGGCCCTTCAAGACGAAGTTGAGGGTAATCAGGCCCTTACAGATGCGCCCGTGGTGAATGTTCTCCCGAACATAGTCGGGGGTATCCAAGACGAAGCTCCAGGAGAGGCAACTTCCCTAAAAGAGAGTGAGGCCGAGAGTGAGGCCTCAACCCATCCATCCACTCCCGGCCGCGTCATGACAGTAAATGTGACTGGGGCTGATGTCGAGTCTGATGCGCCGCCAACAGACCTCGTCCAGCGCATAGATACCCTGAAGGAAGGACTCAAAACCCTCTCTGCCTCCATGCAAACACTGACTCAAGCAGTATTTGTGATACGGTCAGCTTTGACCAGGACACCTTCTACCGGTCCCGATCCAGGGACCAATGGAGAGTCGAATGTACCCCTTCAACGGGTATCCTCGGACGCAGATTGCCGAGAAGCACCTCGGACGTCGGAGCCCTCAAATGCTCAACATCAGGTGGTACCACCTTTCCCGACTCCCAGCTCCACGGAAGACGTGGTCGAGATGATCAGGGACCTGCGCGAGCGCTTTGAGTCCAAGACGAGACAAGAGGAGCGACAGAAAATGGGTATCCCCCAGCCTTATCCCTTCGAGTGGAACAAGGTGGTTTATCCTCCAAAGTATAAACCACAAACACTGACGCCATACGACGGGAAGGACTCTCCGCGTCGCTACTTGACGTATTTTCAGTCTCAGACGGGACATCTTTCGAAGGAGGATGCACTACTTACCAGCATATTTGTTGGGGCACTGAAAGGAGTGGCATACGACTGGTACTCCAGCCTCCCCGATAATTCAATATCTTCCTTCGACGACCTGACGCGCCTCTTTCTCGATCGTTTCTACGACGGCAGAAAGGACATGATAATGGCGTCCCTTATAGAGATACGCCAGAAGGAGAGAAAAATAGTTCGAGTGTTCATCGAACGCTTCCGACAGGCCTGCTTCAGACTGCCCCCGGGTATGCCAGAACATGCGCTTCTCTCCTCCTGCAGCATGAACATGCTGCCTGCAGTCAAGCTCTGGCTCAACTCTACTCCTCCTCCCGACTGGAGCTCCTTGATCATTGAAACAGAAGCCGCGGAGAAGAAGGCAACCAATGCTCGTCTTTTGGGAGTTAGTTTCCCTGCCTTCGAGGACAAGGGAAAACGACCTACAGCCAACAACCCTGGACGAGAGACGAAGGGGAAACAAGCATTGACTGTCAATGCCTCAAAAGGTGCGTCAGCACCTACCCAGAAGCCTCCACTTGCACCAAGGCCAAAGGAGGTTTATTCGTTCAACGAAGAAGACACCCTGCAGCTCTTTGAGATACTGAAGTAGGGTGACAAGATCAAGCTTCCGGACCCAAAGCGTCCCGATGAGGTTGGAAAATTGGACAACCCGAGGTATTGTCACTACCATCGGTTTGTCGGACATCCAACCAAGGACTGCTACGTCCTCAAGAATTACGTCCAGCGCATGAATAATGCGGATGTAATCTCCGTCGACTACGAAGAAAAGATGGTGTCAGCCAACGTGGTGTCACTCCAGTTTGGCACCTTGCCGCCAACTACAACACAGGATGGCGTCGTCCCCATCCCCAAGACGACAATGGAGGTGGTTAGCTTACCACCAACCCGTGACAACGTGAGTGGACTTGTCCCACTCACCACATCTCGGGGAGAGATTCTGTGGGTTTACCCCGATCTCATCTCCGAGGTGACTCAACTGGAGGTACGCCCTACCTCCAAATACAAAGGCAGGAAGATCAAGTCTTGCCGCACGGTCTCTTCTTCAGCGGAAGAGGCATTTCCTGTACAGACGCGTTCACACCAGAACGTCCAACCCGACGAAGCTGCCGTCGAGGTGGTGCCTCCTAGCACCGTCCCTGCTGTCCAGGACGAGGGCCCGTCTAAGCCCTCAGCAGCCAATAAGAAGAAGCAGATAGAGGCCCGCTTCGACAGGCCTCTACGAAAAGAGAATGCTTCGTGGCTAGCCAAGCCCCACAACTTTGACATACTGGCACAACTGGCCAGTACTCCTGCCCGCCTATCTCTGTTCGAGCTCCTTTGTCTTTCCAAAGATTCCCGAGAAGCTCTCTGCGAAGCTCTGAAGGATGTTGAATCCTTTCTCAGTCAGGTCAAGCAGCCTGAAGATCTCTCGACTGTGTGCAAGCACTGTCACTGTGCGGAGGAGGTTATCCCCAATATAACCTTCACCCAACAGGACATGCTGCTCAAGCACAATCGACACAACAGACCGCTGTATTATACATGGTACATCGGTTCAGTCAAGGTGATGCGGATTCAGATCGATCCGGGGTCTTCCCTCAGCATCATCCCGAAGTCACTGCTCTCAACTGTGGGGATTCCAATGTACCGACTGGCGCCCTCCAACACAACAATCAGTGGTTTCAACGCCAACAAAAGCGAACCACTGGGCAAAATACGACTAAAGTGCCACATCAGTAACCTCAGAATCGATGTCACTTGTTATGTCGTGGATGCTGAAGTCAACTACAACATTCTGTTGGGCCGCCCATGGCTGTACGAGTACATGGTGGTGCCATCCACGCTCCACCAATATATGAAGTACGTGTCCACCAACAACGTCATCCGTACAGAGCTCGCGGACATCGACCCTTTCAAAGGGATTGAAGCCTACTTCACCGATGCCGACTTATACAAGTCACCCGATGAGGAGGAGGCCAATGATGCTGACGACGAAGTAGAAACGGCAGCAGAGCCGAACATGGAGCCTGAGGTTACCCCCGACGCTCCTTTGAAGATCCGACTCAATGGAAAACCGCCTCAGAAGTTGCCTTCCATGAGCATTAAGCTACCCGGGAAAGCACCAGCTGCTCCTGAAGCTCCCCTAAAGATACGGCTCAAGGAAAAGCCGCCTCAAACATCGGCTCCCCTTGTAGCAAAATTACAGGGGAAGGCGTCAGTCACCGGAGGCACAACGGAGGCACCTCTGAAGGTGCGTCTTAAGGGCAAGCCGCCGCCATCCCAGCTGCCAGAGAAGGCCTATGTAGTCCTCTCGGACTCCCAGATCAGCACTGTGGTGGACCCTCCCGATCCTACTCCAGTGCTTACAGATGAAGAGCTGGGGGAATATATCTCGGCCGATGTAGATGCTCCATCTCTCGACAATGTAATCCCACGGGATAAAATCTCATATTTCATCAATAACAGCGTGTCTTTTAATTATTCTAGTCTTCCACATTGGAATGCCATATATATATTAGATAACGCTCTACGGTCGTTGCAAACACAAATAACGACCGTCCATCATGTAAATCGAATAGTCCCGTCCCAAGGGGTCTGTTACATAGTCCCACCACGGAGTCGAAACGAAGAATCCATCATCTTCGGCAAGGTCGAGCGTCATGAAGACCTCCCGCCACTCGAGCCAGAACCAGATGCCGGCAGAATACAACTCAATCGGTACACGGACAAGACAAGGTACCTCATCCAAAAGATGTGTTACGACCTAAAAAGCGACAAAGGCCTGAACTACGGCAAAGGTCGACGTCTCCCTCTTCGGCTTCCAACACCTAAAGAAAAGCCGCAGGACTACTACAATAGGACTCGACGGAGGGTAGGCTATGTCACGTCACTATCAACGCCAGAGAGTTCAGACGCAGAAGAAGTAGAACATTCTCACTCGTCTGAAGCATAAATGTGGGATTCCGATACCAGTATCGGATCTGTCTTCATGGGAGTGATGTCAGCCAACATGACATCTGTATAATCTCAAGAAGAAGAAGGTGAAGACCAAGCGTCGAAATTCTTCGAAGAAGAACCATGGGCTCAACACCTGGGGCAACAATGGGAGTCTCGCTTCGAACTACGCGAACCTCCTACCGAAGACGAAGTTGAGCAGATCAATCTTGGGGATGGATCTTCTTCCAAACCCATCTTCATCAGCAAAAGCTTAAAAGGACAAGACCGAGACTCTTTAATCCAGCTGGCTAAAGAGTATATCTATGTCTTCGCCTGGAGCTACGAAGATATGCCGGAACTTGATCCCCAGATTGTGATACATAGGCTGAGGCCAAGCCTATCAAACAACAACAGCGACGCTTCCGTCCGGACATCATGAATGCCATCGATCAGGAGGTGGACAAACTCTTGACCAGCAGCTTCATCCGTGAAGAGCAACACCCAGATTGGGTAGCCAATATCGTCCCCGTCACCAAGAAGAATGGGAAGATACGAGTTTGTATCGAGTTCAGAGACGTCAACTCTGCTTGCCCAAAAGATGAATTCCCGCTTCCAATTACCGACGTGATGACAACACATGTGGCTTCGAGCGCATGTCTTTTATAGACGGGTATTCGAGCTACAACCAGATCAAGATGTTCCCTGACGACACAAAACACACGTCATTCAGGACTCCAAAGGGCGTTCTCTGCTACACAGTGATGCCCTTCGGCTTGAAGAACGTTGGTGCGACATACCAACGTGCTACGAGCACCATTTTCCGTCAGCATCTTCGCAAGACAGTCGAATGCTATGTTGACGACATCGCAGTCAAGAGCCGTCTCAAAGGAGATCACCTGCAAGACCTCAAGACAGTCTTTGATCTTATACGGGCGCACCAACTCAAGATGAACCCCGCTAAATCCTTCCTTGGGGTTTCTAGCGGAAAGTTCTTAGGCTTCATCATCACGGCGAAAGGCATTCATGTCGATCCCGAGAAGACCAAAGCTATCCTTGATATGGACCCTCCGAAGAACCTTCGAGAACTTCGAGGCCTACAGGGACATCCGGCGTACATCCGGAGGTTCATAGAAAACCTTTCCGGCAAATGTCAACCCTTCACCCAGCTCATGAAGAAGGGAGTCTCTTATGTCTGGACAGAGGAATGCCAAAAGGATTTCGACGACATCAAAGCCTACTTGACAAGCCCTCCAGTCCTGGTGGCACCCATCGTCGGCAAACCATTCCTCCTCTACGTCCGTGCCATGGATCATTCCTTCGGCGCCCTGCTAGCTCAGAACAGCGACACAGGCTATGAGCAAGCAATCTACTACCTCAGCCGAACTCTGATCGGGGACGAACACCGGTACAACCCCGTTGAAAAGGAGTGCTTGGCTCTGGTATTTGCCATCGAAAAGACTCGACATTATGTCTCGGGGCAGACAATTCTTGTCATTTCCCGAGTCAATCCGCTCAGAGTCCTCATGACGAAGCCAGGATCATTGAACTCCCGGCTAGCCACATGGGCGATCTTGCTAACGCCATACAACATGGTGTTCGTTCCACAAAAAGCTGTTAAGGGTCAAGCTCTGGCCGACTTTTTAGCTGTATACCCCATCCCAGAGTCCTCAAGACTCTATGAAGACATCCCGGATGAGGTCCAAGAATCAAACGTCACCAAAGAAGGCTCCGTCTGGCGAATGTTTTTCGATGGCGCTTCAAGAACAGGCCCCAAAGGCCAAATCATCGCAGGAGTGGGGGTGGTATTAGTCTCCCCCGATCAACTGGTCATCCAGCGTACTTACTCTCTTTCGAAGCCATGCTCCAACAACGTTGCCGAGTACAACGCGCTCATTATGGGACTCCAGCTAGCGCAACAGCTGGGGGTAAATCATATGGAAGCCTACGGCGACTCAAAACTCATCGTAAACCAGATCAGAGGGCAATACGAGGTTCGTCATGAAGACCTGATCCCTTACCATGAAGTTGCATTGAACATCGTTTCAACCTTCACTGGGTTCTTCATCGGACACGTACCCCGTCTACAAAATCTGGAGGCTGATGCTCTGGCCGGCCTCACAGCCTCATTAGTGGTACCCTTCGGAACTCAATACTACATCACGGTAGTGGGTCGAGACCTGGTATTCCTTAAAAATAACCTGCGCTCACAAGTGGCCCACGCCATGTCAACGGGTGCCGGTGTTAACGTCCGAGATTGGAGATTCCCGTTCATCGACTTTGCTGTCTACGGAATTCTTCCAGAGGACCCGAAAGAAGCCGTCTCAGTCAGGAGATGCTCTCTTCGATTCTACTATGATACGGCAACTAAAATGTTGTACCGACGCTCCTACGATGGACTTCTCCTTCGATGTTTGTCCAACGAAGAAGCAGCCGAAGACCTTCGAGAAGCTCATGATAGAACCTGCGGGGCCTATTAACCTGGCCCTAAGTTGCAAGATCGACTGCGACGTATGGGCTACTACTGGCCAACCATGGTCGTTGACGCTATCGAATATGCTACGAAGTGCCATGCGTGCCAGCTTCACGCAGACTTCATCCATACACCGTCAGAACCACTACATCCTACAGTCGCCTTCTGGCCATTCGAAGCTTGGGGAATGGACATTGTAGGACCAATCACCTCTCCTTCATCGAGAGGACACCGCTTCATCCTAGCAATCACTGACTACTTCTCCAAATGGGCAGAAGCAGTTCCGTTGGCAGAAGTGAAAAGCTCTAGGGTGATCAGCTTCATCAAGCACCACGTCATCTACCGTTTCGGAGTACCCCGGAGGATCATCCACGATAATGGTCCTCAGTTCATTATCTATGTTTTCAGCCGATTCTGTGACAAGAATCGCATTCAAAACGTGGCATCAACTGCCTACAATCCAACAGCAAACGGATTAGCAGAGGCGTTTAACAAGACTATCGTCAGGCTACTCAAAAAGGTCGTATCATCCAACAAACGCGACTGGGACGAAAAGCTCGGTGAATGCCTTTGGGCCTACTGCACAACGGTACGGACCCCGACAGGTAACACACCATTCTCTTTGGTCTACAAAAGCAAAGCGGTACTGCCTCTCGAGATTCAGATACCCTCACTTCGCGTAGCAATCACAAACCAACTCACAGAAGAAGACAACCAACGTCGTCGTCTGCGGGAACTGGAGGCACTTAATGAAAAGCACCTCCTAGCTCAACAGCACATCGAACTCTACCAAGCCCGTATATCATATGCTTTCAACAAGAAGGTCCAGCAGAGGGCTTTTCAAGTAGGCGACCTGGTTCTGGCAGTCAGGAGGCTGATGGTGTTGACTCACAAAACACCAGGAAAGTTCAAGCCCAAATGGGAAGGACCTTTCATCATCGAGACGGTATACTCAAACGGTGCTTACCGCCTCGCCAAACCCAATGGGGACTTGTTCATGATGCCCATCAATGGCAAGTTCCTAAAGAAGTACTACTCTTAACATCTTTCAGACATGTGCTTCCACCAGAGGATCCGTAGACCCAATCATCAGGGCTCACAGACAATTCCCTTCCACAAAATCATACGCTTCCGGAATCCAGTTGTTCCGTAGCATCCTCCAGTAGAAGGACAACCACGTCCACATCACCTCTGAGTTGTCCCCCCTACACCCTACAAAGCGGAATCTTACATCCCATAAGACTACGCTACCCTTCATGTTTACCACGTCCATATTACCTCTGAGTAAACATCCCGTACAGACAACCCTCGCGTTGTCGTACATTGATCGCAGAACTTCCACGTCTATATTACCTCTGAGTAGTTCCGTATATCCCCCAGAGTCATTCCTACCACGTCCATAACACCTCTGAGTAGGAAGATTATATCATTTGAACCCCATATTTGCCATATCCACATTACCTCTGAACAAATATGTTGATTCTTTCAAACTTATTATCTGTACCTAAAACCAAGGTACGCAAAAGATAATAGGTCCACACAAATCATCAAAGTTCATGACAAGCAAAAATGAACACATCGCAGAAAATGGTTTACTTTTTTATTTCTAAAAAAAGGAGAGTAAAGGATTACACTATCCTCAGCAAGAGTTGCAAAAATATAAAAAAAAGCAGAGACTACAAGCCCTAATCCCAGGGTTGGCAGAAAGCTCTGTAATTTGGCGTTTCAAGTCTGCCGCCCGAGTCTCCACAGTCGCCAAGACTCTACGTTCAGCTTCTTGACATATCGCTTCAACAGCCTCAGCAGAAGTTTCATTCTCGTGCTTCTCATCAAGCTGCTGTCTCTGCTGAGCCAGGGTAAGAGCTCGGAGAGTGAAGGCTGCTTCCTCCTTCTTGAATGCTACGTGTTTAGGCTGGACACGTTCGGCGTCCAATAGGAGTCGAGCCCGCTGGTCCTCAAGGCGGCGGATCTGGGCGTCAATCTCCACGATATTAGCGTCCAATGCAGCTCGCGTCTCCACTGTCTCCCGCATAGACTGAGATAACCGCTCCACTGCAGCTTCAGTCTCAGCCACTTTGCGTTCCCAGACACTCACAGTGGCCTGGTAGGAAGACTCAGTCTCGGCGAGCAGCTTCTCCTTCTCCGTATCTATCAGGACGGAGAGGTCATTTCGCTGGATGCGCTCTAATTCGAAAAGCCGCTGGTCCAACTCAGCCACCGTGGCTTCCAGAATGACGGCCATATGATTGTGGCCCTGGTGAATACGGATCAAGTTGATATGAGGCAGTGCCAGAGTTTTTGCTGTCGCAAAGCTCCCAGGGCATCCTTCTCTTCGAAGCTAAACGATAGAAGGCCGTCAGCGGCAACTGGCGGTCAAGTTGTCGCATGTACAGTACCATGACTTTTGCAGAAAAGAACCAATCTTCTTTGACCTTCAGTATCTTCGCTTTAGTGGAGATCAGACGGTCACCGAACAAAAAGACAGGTTTTAAGAAGGTCACATCCTCGGATTCAGCAGATTTTAGTTTTCCGCTCTCCATCATACTCTGGAGGAAAATCAACAACTGGTTCTAGATCTGCAGCACTCTCTCAGGAGGTTGATCCTGTAAGATAGCATCCTTGGCAGGATTGATAACTGCCTCGTCAAAATCTACTCCCATTTGACAAAGGGAAGCATCCAGAAGGACCTCATTCAGCAAAGGAATTGTCATCGATACTGGCACAACAAAAATCAAAGGTCAGGCAAAAAGACAAAGTATGTCAAAGCAACCTGGCGCATCATCAGGGTGTAAACCCATGCGCCTCAGTAAAGGCTTCGGCGCATCATCAGGGTGTGAACCCATGCGCGTCAGCAGAGGCTTTGGCGCATCATCAGGGTGTAAACCCATGCGCGTCAGCAGTTAAACCTCGGTGCATGATAAAGGTCTAAACCTATGCACGTCGGCGGGCTAAAAACCTCGGTGCATCATCAGGACAAAAGTCCATGTGCGTCGGCAACGGAGAGTTAAGGCACACCAACTCAGCCGCATGATCCAAGGTTCGTTTGAACAAAGAAAGTAGTAGAAGAGACGACACCCACCCGTCACAGCGGGTCGAACGTCGGTCGGAGTCACAATGGCGACAAGAGCATCCTCTTCGGCATACTCCGTCGGCTCCTTTCCCTTGCCAGCACCGCCGCGAGAAGTCTTGGGAGCCATTCTTTGAGAGAAGAAAAGTTAGGGTTTTTTGAAGAAGAACCCTAAAAAAAGCAAAAGCAAGGAGAAAAAGAACTCTCTCTCCCCATCTCTCGCCTATTTATAGGGCTTGGTCGCACGCGTGAACCGATGATGTGTGATCTCAGCCGTCGCCTCGGGTTCTGTAAAAAGATAACCACAAATAAAACCAAAAAGATCATCATTAATTTTTTTCGGTTACCGAGCCGTCATCATTTGTATTAACTGAGCGGAGCATACGCCCCATCACTGATGCGCGGAGTATCTATGCGCCCCGACAGTAATGCGCCTCCACTACCATGCTTCTTATTCAAAGTATTCCAAAACTTATCCAAAAGTTTTGAAAACTTTGAAGGGGGTCTTGTAGAAGCATGGAATTTCAGAACCAGAAAGTCTATGCGCCAGACTACATGCGCCAGAGCTTGGACAAAGTACTTCACAGCAAAAAGCAACAAATATAGATATTGAAAGAGGACTTTTTATTCAACATATAAAAGTCTATTGCATGTCTGAGAAAGACTGTACAAAGGAGAATTTTTACAAAGAAAAGATCCTAAGTCTTCTTTTTTCCAGCCAGCAGCCAACATGCGCCCTCAAGTAGGCACAGCAATCAACATGCGCCCTCAGCGAGGTGCATTCCACCATGCGTCCTCAGCAAGGCATATTTTTTTCAGCAGCTCAGTTATGTGCATCCTTTCAGCAGCCCAGTTATGTGCCGCTCTTCCAGCCAGGCTCACCGCCGTCTAAATGCTTCGACTAATGAAGCATTTATTGAGCGAAACGAGGGTGGCGATCAACCCTCTAGCCAAGAAAGGGAAAAGAACCACAAGCCAACTTGTGGCCAGGGGAGGCTTCGAAAGAGCCTCCAAACACCAAGGAAGACCGTGATCGAAACCGCGGCTAAAGGAGCAGCTTTCAACACAACCAGAATGGGCTACACCCATTTTGAAGGGAGAAAGAGCCACCGAAGCCGCATCCGATCTACGGCTCTTCCTGCACAACGAAGACGAGGCTCGAGCATCACTATCTTTGGATGCAACAGGCACCTTCCGCCTGCCTTAGAAGCCCTCGACTCCGACTTTTGGATGTAACAGTCACCTTCAAGTGCATCAACGAAGACACTGCGTCGCATCTTCATTCTCGGGAGCATCTCGTCAACAGAATGCATTCGAGTACACAAGTTTATGTCAGAAAGACGTGAGAGAACGAGAAGCAAACCCTCTCTCCATGCCACTATTTATAGGCCGGGCAAATCAAACCCATGCGCCAAGTGGATGGCTCTCCGAATTTCGTACAATGAATCTGCATTAAATGGATGAACCAGACGCTTCGAATTCAGCCAAGTCAAAACGGCTATTTAAAGCACTCGAAGAATGTAACAGTCGCACCATTAAAGACGTGTCAAGCGGATACGTCTGCCAGACCGCGCATCACACAGACGCGCCTTTCAGCACCAAGCGCATCACAGGGGATGCACCCCCATGCGTCCCCATACGCCAAGTAGAACGCCAACCGACGCGCCCACTCAGCTGTCCATCGAATGTCACAAACATTAAATGCTGAACTGACGGAGTTGGCAGCACGCATCCCGAAGTCTGAATAGTCGGCAGCTTTTTTAGAAGACGAAGCATCGCCAACGTCAGCGTCATCATTACTTCCCTCCGACGGCTACTGCCACGTGGCCACCCACCCATCTCGTATGTGCCTCCGCAGCCATGCGTCCAAATCTGCATGTGCCTCAAAAGCCGTACGCCTCAGATTTTCACTGATCCCTAAAGACAGAAGGAAAGTCACTATTAAAGCTCCGCATGTGCCTCAAAAGCCATGCACCCAGACTTCTCGCTGATCCCAAAAGACAGGAGTAAAGTCACTACTGAAGCTCTGTATGCGCCTCAAAAGCCATACGCTCAGAATGGTTCGTGACTCCTAAAGGTTACGAGCCAAAGTCTTCTCATGCGCCCAATCTCAGGCGCATCCTACCAGATCATTCCTCACCAAATTCGAGATCTCTGAGCCATGGGTCGATGACACGTGTCCTTTGACTCAACTCATCTAAGATCTCAGCAACAAAAAGATCTTCTTCTCTGCTACGTACCGGCTCACAACAGTAACATGAAGAAGTCAATCCCTCGATCAGGGCGCATCGTCCATGCGCCTCCATCAGCAATCAATACGTGGTGTCCCCGCGTACAGGCGCATCCTATATGCGCGTATAAGCAGCCAGCCTGCAGACTATATAAAGAGAGGGACCATCTCCTTCTTCCACACCTACCTACCTACGTACACACATACCAACCTCCATAACGAACAGACAGAGACTTCGTACCATCAGAGAGGCAGATACAGACACTCAATGTCTTTCTCCTCTCAGTAAGCTCCAGCACCCAGAGCAATCCAGACCTTCAGAGAACCGATAACCGTCGTCAGATCGTCAACGGAGTCAACGCATTACCACTCACTCCATCGGCACTAGGGATCCAGATTAAACAAAAGTGTACTCCTAGGACTACATCTAAGTCCTACATTGTAACACTGTTCTGTTTGTATTGAAATTTGCAATCAAAGAATTTTAATGGCAAATACTAAGCTTGTTTGGCCAGGCGTCCTTCCTTGCAGAGCTGAAAGGGCCACTTTGATCTCGTCCACAGACTTGACCAAGGCATGCAGTATGGCCTCCAGAGTGTCGATGCGTTGGCGATTACTGGAACCATCTTGGTTGCTATCCGTCATGAATACCATCCTTACATGAGGAGAGATGGAAGGAACAGTGGAGGACGTGCCCTCTGAGTCATACCCTTATACAGAGAAATCGTCAGGGTACGTGGGAATGTTCTCCTCTGGTTCGGACTCAGAAGGAGTGGTACCCCCAACTTCAGAGTTCGCCTCATCTTGAGAGTTGTGGATGTCCTGGGGGACGTCGGTATCTGCTACATCTGTTGGGTAAATCATTTTCTCTGGATTATCTTCTTGGAACACCGAATTATCGTAGATATTTGGGGGAGTGCTACCCCCGGCTCCAGTGCCTCCCAGAGATGTGGACAATAAATCTCCAAGTATGGCAGATTTTGTCTTTGAGCGGGTACCTTGGTAAACTCCTCCTGTAACGGTGGTAGACAACCGCTTAGAAGAGAGTTTCTTGGTTACGCCGGTTGAGATTTTCAGACTGGAGACATTTGTTTTCTTCCCTCTACTGCTACCAGGAATCTTCAGAGCAGAATTGCAGGAGACGACGAGAAGCGCTTCGCCTTCTGAGTTTGGATGTTGCAGTCGTTGGAAGACAGACCGCCGGTCGGTCTTCTTATCCTGCCGCGTTGTTGTAGCAGCAGTTGACAATGACTTGGGTGTAGTGATGTCCATGGAATGATTCTCTGCACACCGAAGCTTCTTCTCTTTCTTTATGTTTGTGAAAGATCACGTTACGCAAGTCAGGTGCGCCTCGAGCAACCTTTACACCCGCTTTGTAGGCCCGAGAATCTCGAGCATCTGAGTGTGTTGGCACCATGTTTGCTTCCTGATTATTGGAAGACTTTTGGGAACCACTCTGTCCGTTTGCCGCCGGAGGCTGGACTCGAGTGGTTCGGTTCAACTTTCCATCGGAGGCCCGTATAACAGTAAGCGGAATGCTCGAATGGTCAGAGGTTGCGACAGCTGACTGAGCTCGCCGAGCCCGCGCTGTCCTAGACTTCTTCCCTCTAGCACCCGAGGGTGCATAGTAGGAAGAGTCCAAATGGTGTCGCAGAGAGTCTGGCACATGTTCTTGGACGTATCTGGAGTCAGGACTGCATGAGAGGCGGTCAAAGGCTGACCATGAGCCGCATGGAGCAGATGGTATACGGCTGGGTTTGGTGGCTGTGCAGGCTGTCTGCATGCGGCTGACATGTGTGGCCGCATGACCCTTCTGTATGCGGCTAGGAGCGGTGGCCGCATGAACCTTCGGGATGCGGCTAGAAGTCGTGACCGTGCAGGTTGCCTGTATGCGGCTTACTTTTGTGGCCGCATGAGTCTTCTTCATACGGCTGGCGGTTGCGACCGCTTGAGCCTTCTTCATGCGGTTGACACCCTTATGCGGCTTGGTCCGCATAGAGTTCCTCTTTGTCCCTGCAAGTCCAGCATCATAGTATTTTCTTCTGCCATACTTGGGGACAGCAGAGTCCTCTATGGCCTGAAGCAGGGCCGCATGAGAGTTTTTTCGCCATCTTGAGCAACAGAGAGTACTTCTTCAAGAGTTTGGGGAGGAGCGAATGATTTGGGCCTCCACATCCTGCGTGCCTTCTTCGTGCGAGCTCGCCGCTGGACTGGGCTAGCGCTTCCGTCGGAGAGTATTTCTTCAAATGCCTGTTGGTCGAACCGGGCGACCAGTATTTGTTGAGTGGAGCCAAGTTTGGCTGCGTCTGATTACGTCACCAACTCCTCAGCCATGAAGAAGTTAGTCCCCAGCAGAGTCGCCATCGTGTTTGCCATTGATTGTAAAAATACAGAAAATTTTTATAGTAGGACTGAACTTAGACTCACAATCAAACTCGCTTGCACAAAAAAAGCGTAGGAATGAAAACCTAGGTACAACAATCTAAGTACGATTGTTTATTTTTGATTCTGGGGGATAACGATAGAGGCTCGGAAAAGCGACGGCAGCTCTGCCTTACTCCTTGGACGATCGGACGTAGCCTTGACTCTGATGAAGAAATGCTCTCGGGATGTGTGGGAAGAATCCTCTGTGCGTGCCTTTGTCTCTCTGTGTTTCCAGTCGGATGGAGAGTCTCTCTCTGTTCTTTTCTTTTCCCTCTCTTCTCTCCAGGGTTTGCAAGGAAATGGCACCTTGCTATTTATATAAGTGGGGGTGTGATCATTAGGGTTTACAATAATTGCCCCTTGAAAAGTCGGCGGCCAATAATCTGGACTATTAATCTTGATTGCATCAAATCTGGGCAGTTAATTTTGATTGCGCCAAATTCGTATGGGCAATTAATGCCGATGGCAATGAATCTTCATAATTTGTCATGACAAGCTCGGATCTCTCTCCACGTGTTCAATTTGCTTAATTACAACAAATCTGATTTGATCTGAGTAATTATGATGATTATAACAAATCTGGGTTATTATGATTTGCTAGCAGCCATGACTCCGAGGGGATAAGACCGCCACAGGTTTTAATTGTTATGAGGGCCGCCACGTGTCTCAACTATCAAAAGTGGGACGTCCTGACGGAGCCACATGAATGCAGTCTCTAAATGAACCGTATATGGGTGGCCCCCACACTCCTAGCCGTATGAAGGTAGCAGCAGCATGAGGATGGCGGCCACATGAGGGGGATAGCCGCGTGAGGATGGCAGCCTCGTGAAGGAGGCAGCCGCATGAAGGAGGCAGCCGCATGAAGGTGGCAGCCGTATGAAAGAGGCAGCCGTATGAAAAGACAGCCGCATGAAGGAGGCAGCCATATGAAGGGGGCAGCCGCATGAAGGAGGCAGCCGTATGAAGTGGGCGGCAGCATGAAGGGGACAGCCGCATGCAGGTGTTAGCCGCATAAAGAGAGCAACCGCATAGGGGTGTCAGCCGCATAGGAGTGGCAGCCGCATAGGAAGCTTTGGTCTTGACAGATCATGCCAGCTATAAAGGATTTTCTTCTTTTCCCACGGAGCACGCCATCATGTCAGAGCTATCTTTTCAGCTTTATGTTAAAACTGTCACTTCGCCTTTCTGTCAGAGCTGCCATCAGGGCATTTAATAAAGCAGTTGCTTTATGGCCAGCTATAGAGGTGAACTGCTTTGGGCCACGTGGCTCCTTCCTGAGCCGCATGGAGCTATCCGAGCTGCATGAGGCTCTTTTGAACCGCATGAATGCCTAATGGATTCTTGAGCCGCATGAGACTCTTTCTGTCTGAGCCGCATGGACTTTTCTTGTTATTTTCCATGCTTCTACAAACCCCACTCATGAGACTCGGCTAAAATACATATATTTTAGGGATACCTGAATATGTGCACGATCTGACTCGAGTGACAATGACGAATTCTCTATCATGAGGCTTGGATGAAATGCATATATTTTGGGGACGCCTAAAATATGTGCACGATCTATCCAAATGATACGTTGAATTCAAATGAGACTAAAGGAACATAAGGGTATTAAGGATTTCAAAATCGTGCCTCAAGTAAAAGATTAATAGTAGTGCGATCGTTAGTTTGGAAATGAACTTGAATATTGATTAAGGCAAAGTGCGTACGAGAGTCACTGGATGATTAGTCAAATTATAAGTCAATAAGTGTACTCAGTTAGTTTTGAAGACGAAACTTTTTCTAAGTGGTGTATAATGTAATGCCCCATCCCGTTTAGTCAATCAGAGGAATCAAAAATACCGATGACGTTCAGACTTAGCCATGCAACGGCTGCTCGAAGACCCGTTCGGTCGAGGTGACTCCTCGCCCAGGTGGGTGGCTTCGGTGAACTTGCCTCAGCTTGGCCTTCACCTTGACCTTCACACTAATAAAATGAAAGTTTTCAAATACACAAGTAGGCTTGATAATAAAAGAGAAAAATCCACATATCTAAGGGAATAATCCCGATGAGTCGGATTGAGTTAGAATATAAAAAGGTCCCATGGTCGGCTTAGAAGTGTTACACGATGTGCTTTCAAAATGACACTCGGTCCTTCGTCCTATGGCTTAGGAGAAGGAAAGTTGGTCGATGTTGCCACAAAGTTAAGTACTTAGCCTAAGTCATAGGCGTCGTCCGCATGAATGCTTGATAAAGCATGCACGGTCCCATCGTCTAAGGATTGGCATAGCCTTTGTTCGCCCCACGGGTTAATCTGCATTGTACAGCTTGTGGCATAAGTCTAGGCACCCAAATAACTTGGTTGTTCAAGTCGAACGCGTGCACGACACGTTCCCACGATACGAGCCTTGGCGTAGCCTTTGCTCGTTAAGTTGAAGCACGATTGAGTTAGGCAAGAGTTTTACTAGGCTATTGACGTCATGGCAAGCAATGTCCCATATTTTCTGTGGTGGTCAAGTCACATAGTCCCATGATCTCAAGACTCGTCATATAAAATATGACTTGGATGGTAATTTCGCTTGAAAAATGAGTTTGTTTAAAGCACGAGCAACGGTAGGTTCGAGGAAAAGTATGCCACAGTTTAAAGAACATATGTTTTGTTCAAGTTAAGTTGGAAGACTATGCAGTAGTCATTTCCTGGGTTTCAAAGGATAGAAAGTTCACGCGACTGGTTGTCGTCGAGACCGGTCCAGCAACTTAGGAGTCTCGATAGAAATATAGAAATCACGGTCATGAATAAAGAAGGACATGGTAAATCGAGTTGAGTCTTGTATGGTTATTGGATAACTTGCACGCAAGGGAAATTCTTCGAACGATCGTCGGGGCACCGGGTTCGTGTCGACCTAGGAGAAATAGCATATATTGTACGACCTTCAACGACGGACGACTCATCTTGAAGTGAACCGTTACAATATAGGCTGCGGGACCATTCGGTGGAGCTCGCACCTCGGACGCGAATGGTCACCGTTTGCAAAAGATCTAGTATAGCTTGATATTACTAGTGACCACTCATATAGATGTGTCGACATAAGAGCGGCTATCCGCGTACATGCCTTTGGATTGCGTCGAGTACAAGTGCGACACGAAGTGAGTTAAAAGGGTGTGCATCGGTTGCAACACAAGTCTTAAGAAGCCTAAGATTTGGCTATAACAAAGGCTCGTGCTTCGGCATGAGACGCAGTGTCGAGTATTAAGTCGTCGGCATAAAGTTGTGTAAGTCGGACTTGAGTTGTTTCGAGTTAAGTCAAGAAGGGCCGTAAGGCAAGTTTGGTTAAGTCGTAATAAGTTAGGAGGCATGACCACGCTGTTATAGAATGACTATAGGTTGAAGACTAAGCGTGTGACACTGCCTCAATTATATTGAAGCACGAATAGAGTTTATAGCATGACCAAGTCGTTACGTCCCTAAGTATGGCACGAAAGGCAAGCACGAGTCAATACGTTGATGTTGCAAGCACGATAATGGTTTAGAGGCAAGGATAAGAAAGTTATCGGTACGCAAGCACGATGATGGTCTAGAGACACAAATAGGCCAAGAGTCTATGTCCTAAAATCGATCCTAAGGCAAGACTAGAAAGACAATAATAAAGGAATTATGTTGAACAAAGTAAATGAACGTGTCGGTTTTGTATGGGTGGGCGAGGAGCTCACACCACAAGTACAGTTGAGTACTGACATCCATACAGTATTTATGTGCAGGGACAGGTAGAAGCTCATTGGCGCAGAGCTCGTTTGGATGTTTCGAGACACAGAGTTCCTTGGCTTCTTGAGGCATGCATCTGCATGGAGTCTGGACTTATACGGGACATAATGTATGAACATCGCCTATACGAAGCTTCCGCTGGCCTACTCAAATTGTATTGAGAGATGAGAGAGAGCATAATGACTTGTAATGTGAGAAGAGTGAGCTTGAGTGATTGTAATCTTGGCTTCACGCCACATTGTAATCTTTGTTTCAATATCAATAAAAGCATTTTGAATGACTTGTGTTTTTCTTTAAATTTTCCCTGCTATTATTCAATGTTTCTACTTGGGACTTCTGTGCGACGACCCCGTCGCTTAGCCTGTAATCGGCCGTTATGAAACCTGCCTTGCGTGAGCGCAATCTAGGCTCATACGACATCATGCCTTAGCGAGAACAATCGGTCATCCGGGACCGGGGCGTGACACACAGAGGAGAAGATGTTGGAGGATGAAGAAGATTCTCAGGTGCTTGCTGTTATAGAAGGAGTGTGAAGTGGGGAGAAGAATCTCTCCATTTTATCATGGAGATGGAATGGTCTCCAAAAAAATTAGCACGATCTGCGAGCAACACGGTCTCCGAACAAAATTTTCCTCCAACTCCTACACAGCACAGTCTCCCACCCCTCCCTATTTCTCTTTTCCTCGATATTTCCCCTCTCTCCTGGTTAATGACTTCCCCCTCACTTTTCTATCTATCATTAGGCCTCATTTGGTTCAGGATTTAAGGAACCAAGAAAGGAAAGTTGTTTCTTTCCTTTGTTTGGTAGCCACAAACTTGGGAATCAATTTTCGGACAATGGAGAAAATTGGTAGGAATATGGTTCCACTCAAGACCCATGGGATTGATTTTCCTTCCTCCTTTTCCAACATTTATTACAAAAGTTATGACAAAAGTAACCATGTGTCAGTCCTTATTTTACCATTAATGTTATTTTTTATAATATTATTTTTATTTTAAAAGGTAAGGATATTATTGGAACATTGTTATGTTTTGCTTTCCTTTCCTAGGTAGTTTCCTTGTTTTACCAAACAACGGAAAGGAAATGTGACATGAATCTTACTTTCCCATTTCCATGAAAAATACAAGGGAATTCATTTCCTTTCCATGAACCAAACCTGGCCTTAATGTTCCCCCTTTCTCTCTCTATCTATCTATTAATTCCCCCTCTCCCCTTTCTCCCTCTCTTTTAATGTTTCCCTCCCCCTCTACGAACATACTTTCTCCACCCCCTATTAATGACCCCCTCCTCCCTACCCCCCCATCCCTTTTTCCTCACCAGACGGCTCACCCCGTCCCTCCCTTTCTCTCTCTATACCGCCATCTTGAATGGCGGTCCCACCCTCCATCCCGCTATCCTAGATGGCGGTCCCATCCCTCTCTCCTCTCTCCTTACTTTCCTTCTCTCTCTTCTACTCTCTTTCACACACACTCTCTCTCTAATGCGCCACTAAAGGTGGCGTTCCCTCCTCTCTCTTCCCTCTACAACCTTATCTCTTACTATCACATTACACCGCGCAATCGAAGATGGCGAGTTATTCCTTGATTGGAAAATTTTCAAACTTCTCCTCTCTAGTGAATTTTTCTAAATATTTTTCCTCTATACGAAAATTTCTGATAGAACAACTTGGAACATGGCCTTTTCTCACCACGTGCAAGCTGTTGGGGGTTTATTGTGGATACTCTCTAGAAAATCGTCCCACATGTATGTGGGTTCAATATAAGATTTTTATTTTATTAATTTGTGCACATAAAGAGTGATAGTCCATGTTGGTATGATAGAGTATTTTTCTATAGGATAGTGCGAGGCTTATGAAACAATTGTGTTTTTCTCATGCATTTGTTGGGAGATGACGCTTTTGGTGCTTTAATGGCGTACTTCATTCATATGCATCGGGTGCGAGATGACGCTTTTGCACACCATTATGCCGTTCTGCATTTGTTCCCGTGAGAGTTATCGTGGGGCCGCGCAGGCACATGGTGTATAATTTTTTTGCTCAAAGACTCCCGCAAAAATTGCCATTTTCATGTGCCGGATGCTCGAGCCAAAGTATTGATTCCTTAGAAATTGCATGTTACGGCTTTTTATGTGGATTATCTGTTATAACCGTTCCTTATCCATGGGGATTAGAGGATAATGGGTTGTAACCGTCTCTTATCTGTAAAAACGAATTATGAGGTTAGTAGCTGTTAGGGTTGTGTGCCTCCCCAGTATATATTCTCCATGCTCTTTTTTTCATGGGAGTTAGAATATATATTTTGCTACGAAAGAGAGGAGCTAGCAACAGCCATGAAGATCCACAAAGTGTTGTTCGTCCTTTCGAGAGTCCAAATTTTGTTCATGTGATGTGATAAGATGCGTTACAGAAATTCTATTTTTCGAACTTGCTAGTTCCTATGATCTGATCGACAAAAAATGTCGAATCTTGATTAGAATAATGGTGATATTCATCACGCTAGTAACAAATTTTTGTCTCCTTTTTTCTGATTCATCTTTCCTACTTTAGCAACTATGTGCAATGTTTTAATCGTCTTATTTCATAGCAAAGTCGGTTTGTAATCTCGTACTTTTGCAAGTGGTTGTAATCATTGTATATTTTTATTTTCATGTACTTTGTACGATATTTTTAATAAAAATAACACAACTTGTGCGATTGTGCAGGGTCCTAAAAATTAAAAGGCCATAAAAAATTTACGTATATATTACTAATGTGAAATATCTACTTATAGATTTAGGCCTTTATTCTTTAGAAAATGCAGTAATAGAATCTATCAGAAAAAATAAAATTTTAGAGCATTAATTTTTTTAGTATTTATTCCCGGTCCTTAAAATACCAGAAATAACATTGGTTTTCCTTATAGAGAAATAAGATGGTTTGAAAGCTTATTCCAAATCATGAACCAGCAACAACCCAAATTCTTGGAGCTTACAAAATCATGAACCATGTAAACCTGGCTGTTTAAGGGCTTGTTTGGTAAAATAGATTTGCATTTAAATTCGGATTTGGAAATTCAAAATTCAAATTCAATTCCAAATCTAAATCCAAATCCAAATTATGAATTTCCAAATCCAAATCCAAAACCAAATCTAACTCCAACCAAACATAGGATTTGGTAAATTATTAATTAGCAATTATAATTATAATTATAGTTATGATTAATAATTAAAATATTATTACAATTAATAAAATAATAAATAAATTATTAATTAAGATATAATGATGATTAATAAATTATTAATTAAGATATAATAATGATTAATAAATTATTAATTAACTATTATAATTATAATTATAGTTATGATTAATATTTAAATTATTATAATTAATAAAATAATAAATAAATTATTAATTATCTATTATAATTATAATTATAGTTATGATTAATAATTAAATTATTATTGTAATTATGATAATAGTTATCGTTAATAAGTTATTAATTAAGATATAATGATGATTATAATGACGATTAATAAATTAATAATTAAAATTTTAATAATATATTAAATATTAAATTATTAAAAAGTAAATTATTAATTCTGATAGTAATTTATGATAACTATAGTTATTTTTTTATTAAAATAGAATTAATTTTTAGTTGTAAATTCTTTTAAAAAAATAATGACTAATTTTTAGTTAACTGTTAGCTAATTTTTAATTAACTATAAATTAAATATTTTAAAAATAGTAATTATAAATTAATATATTGATGATTAATAAATTATTAATTAAAATATTATAATATATAAATTATTAAATTATTAAATTATAAATTATGAAATATGATTATAATTGTGATTAAAATATTATTAATTAAGATTATAATAAAATAGTAATTAATGAATTAATATTATAAAAAGACTAATAAATTATTAATTATGATTATAATTGGATATTAATTAATAAATTATTAATTAAGATTACAGTTATAATTATTAAATTTATTATAATTATGATTAATAAAATTATAAATTATTAATTAAGATTATTATAAATTATGAAATAATAAAATTATTTATTAATAAATTGTTAACTTAGATTATAATTATGATAACTAACTATTAGTTATTTTTTTTATTAAAAGCAATAACTAATTTTTATTTATAAAAAATATTTTTTAAAAAAATAATAGTAATGACTAATTTTTAATTAACTATTAGTTAATTTTGAATAAACTAGAAATTAAATATTTTAACGAAATAATTAAAAAAAAACTAATTTTCTTTCCAAATCCAACCTCTTTCTTCCAAATCCAAATTTTGGATTTGGTCATACTTTCCACATCCAAATCCATCTCCAACCAAACATAGGATTACATGAATTTGGTTCCAAATCCATAAAATTTTAAAATCCAACTCCAAATAACCAAACGGTCCCTAAGCCCAATCCTATATTTTCCTACTCCCAACATTAGTTGTGAACCAAATGAGGTTGGCCCATATTATCTTTAATAACATTCCATGTTTTTCGCTAATGTCAGTCTACCCGTGCGAAATAGCAGGAATATTTTTTTCGCAAGTCGGACCTGAATTAGTTCCTGGTATATGAGACCGCACCATAGCAATCATATAATCCAGGTATTTCTGTACATCATCCATCTCTACTATTGTAAAGGAGCTTCAAAACGGCTCAATCTTGAGCCGTCTAAGCCGTGAATATCATCAATCATTTAAAAAAAAAAAATAATAAAATTTTAAAATTAACTACCTTTCTTATCTTCTGTGTGGATAACCGAACTCTCTGCTCACGTAAAAAATTAAAAACCACCTAATACTAGAATATATTTAAAATTAAAATTATGTTTAAACTAACTACATAATATTATCTAATTAAACACATATCCATAGTTTAAAAAAATAATCATAACAAATCATATTAAAATATATTGAAAATATTCTAATATAATTTAAATTTTTATATACTTTATCAACAGTATTATCGATTTTTTTTATACGTGCAAGGCACGTGAATGTGACTAGTAAAAATAACTAAAATCTTTCCACTGATATGCACTCTCTCATAACATGTTAAGAAGTCAAATACAAAAAATTTTATCCGATTTCTTATGATTTTTACAGTAAAACTGGTTCAAAATTGACCCTGTTTAGAATATGGGCTAATAAACCCTATCAAACTAATCATAAATCTTATTTTAGGAAAAAAATTTTCTAGGAAGTACTACATATAGGCTTGTTGCTCACCAATTTTCAAATTTCTGGAGAAGTATTGGTAATTAAAGTATGTCTCTATAACTAAATAAAATTGAACTATACCGACACTCGTTTTTTACCAAAATAGTCATAACTTAAGCAAACGACTCCAAACTGAAAATCTAAGAGTTGCCACATGTCCGCATCCTTAAAATACACAGTAATAGTACTTACAAAGTGAATTATAAAGACATTAATTTTTGACCTACTTTTAGGATCACGAATTGTGTGCCATTGGCGACAAAATTCTAAGGACTATTAACTAGGTTTATTATTTACCAACTAATTTTATTCTTATTTTTCTAATTGACATGTTTACTTTGGTTAGTTGAGATCATCATATGGATACCCTCCGGTTGTCAATTAATAATTTGTTTAAAGGTTCAGACAAGTACAATGGTGTTTTATGTTTGCCATTATTTTATATGATGCTTACATGTTATTTGTACACAAGATCTATGGTTGCCTAGTAATATTACTATACATTATTACCTAGTGATATAAACATGCATTATTGGACTCGACAGATTTTGAAGAAAGACCTATATACCGTTGTTGAACAATAGTATTTATTACATACAACAACAAATAGTACATCGTTTGAAAAAAGGACCATTATAATTCATCTCTCTTTGGCTATCTTTCTCCAATGGGTACTTATCAAATAGAACCTTGCATAATATTGACATAATATATTTTTAATATATTCATGGATGAAAGATGTGTCTTCTGTTGGGAACACGGGCCCAAATACAAATGTGCACTATATAACACAATTATGTTGTTCCAAACTGTATTAGTAGTTAAATAGTATGAAGTTTGAACTTGTTCATTTTATAGTTAAATAATTTATCATGTCATCTTATAAGCATTGACCCAGACCCGGATAGGTTCGGACCGGGCTTGGGTCGGGCCCGGGTTAGCCCACGGGCTGGTCAACTTTGAAAAAAGACATACTTGGACCCAGTTTTGAATTTATACCATATTTGTTTCCACTTCTAAGAGCAATCACAGTGGAAGAGATTTAAAGTGCTATATTTTGACTTTAGCCAAATTTTGTAGTACTTGAAGGCTACAATGGACACTTGTCCATACTTGAAAAATTGCTAGAAAGCTAAGAGACACTCCAGATTTGGAGCGTGCCATAGCTCCGCTACATTAATTTCTGGGCCTACCAAATTAACCATTCTTACCAAGCATGGAAGGAAAATGAAGGGAAAAAAGGAAGAAAATTTCTTACCAAACAAGGAAGAAAAATGAAGAGAAAAAAGGAAGAATATTAATTTGGAGTATTTGTTTAGAGTGTACCATTGTGTGCCATATCAAAGAGACTCTCCAAATGTAATCATTTACACAATTTTTAGTAATTTAGAGTGTGTGTTTATACTGTATCCACTATGGATGCTCTAACACAAAACAAATTGGAGTTGTTGGCTAGGTGAACGGTTGTAAGACTTGATTTAGGAGATCCTGGGTTCATGAGCCCCATACTTTTGTAAATTTGAATTTTTACCAAAATATATTCCGGGCCAGACTGGGCCTGTAATGTCCCGTCCTGCTAAGTTCAACTAGAGGAATCAAAACACCAACGAAGTTCGGACTTAGCCGTACAATGACTTGCTTGAAGTCCTGCTCGGTCGAGGCAACTCCTCGCTCAGATGGGCGGCTTTGGTGAACTTGCCTCAGCTTGGCCTTCACATTAATAAAATAAAAGTTTTGATACTCGGTCCTTCATCCCGTGGCTTCGAAGAAGGAAAGTTGGTCTATGTTGCCAC
This sequence comes from Iris pallida, assembly GCA_029216955.1. Lineage (NCBI taxonomy): Eukaryota > Viridiplantae > Streptophyta > Magnoliopsida > Asparagales > Iridaceae > Iris > Iris pallida. The sequence continues at coordinate 16,977,499 of JANAVB010020400.1, read as the reverse complement.
AAAGCTATGAACTTAGCATAAGTCATCGGCGTCGCTCGTATAAATGCTTGATAAAGCATGCATTGCTCCACCGTCCGATAGTTGGCATAGCAGAAGTGTCCCACAAGTCCCAATGCACGTTTCTATGGTGCAAGGCTTGACATAGCCTTTGCTCGTCCTACTGATTAAGTTGTTGCACGACTAAGTTTGGAAAAAGTTATGTCGTGCTATCGAAGTCATAGCAAGCACTATCCTACGCGTTCTATGGTTGTTGAAGTTACATAGCCCCATAATCTCAAGGCTCGCCATATAAAGTATGACTTGGACGGTAGTGTCGCACAGAACACAAATTGGTTCAAGGCACGAGCCACGGTTGTTTTGATGATAGGTATGCCACGGTCTGTGGCACACAAAGGAACACGTTTGTTCAAGTCAAATTAGAAGACTATGTAGTAGCCATTTTTTGGATTTCAAGAATTGAAAAGTTCACGCGACCGTTTGTTGCCGAGACCGGTCCCGTGGCTTGGGAGTCTTTCATAAAGTATGGAAAGCACGGTCATTAATAAAGAAGGACATGGTAAATCGAGTTGAGTCTTGCATGATCATTGGACAAGTTGTGCACAAGTGGAGTTTCTCGAACGATCACCAAGGCACCGGATTTTTGTCGGCCTAGGAGGAATAGCAGATATTGTACGACCTTCAACGATGGTGCGACTCGCATTGAAGTGGACCATTACAATATAGGCTGTGGGACCATTCGGTGGAGCTCGCACCTCGTACGCGAATGGTCACCGTATATAAAGATCTAGTATAGCTTGACATTGCTAGTGACCTCTCATATAGACGAGTCGACATACGAGCGGCTATCTGCATGCATGCCTTTGGATTGAGTCAAGTATATGTGCACGACACCAATGAGTCCAGTTAAATGTGTGCACGATTTATTACATAATGTTTGGGCCTAAGATTTGGCTGCAATGGGCACACCATGCTTTGGCACGAGATATGGCATCGGGAATTTGTGTCATTGACACTAAGTTCACAAGTCTTATTTGAGTCAGTTGATGAGTTGAGCAGAAAAGGCTTTTGGCAGCAATATGGTTAAGTCATGTTGAGTTGTGAGGCATGGCCTCATCTTGAGGCACGAGCAAAGTCTAGGGCACGATCTTGTATTGAGTCTCAAAATATGGTCCAAATGTCAAGCACGAGTTGACACATTAATATCATTGACACGAGAATGGTCTAGTGGCACGACTACGTTATTGCGATACAAAGTTTGGGCAAGTTACTAAGTGATGAGGCACTTCCTCGATTATGTTACACGAAGGAATTCATGGCACGACTATGTCATGATAAACTAAATAGGCCAAGCATCTATGTCCTAAAACTGACCCTAAGGCAAGATTAGAAAGACAATTAAAAGGATATGTCACAAAAAGTAAAATAATGTGTCAGTTTTGTGTAGGTGGGCGAGGAGCTCACACCACCAGTACAGTTGAGTACTGACACCCATACAATGTTTATGTGCAGGCACAATTAGATGATTAATCGGCACAGAGCTCGCTTGGATACGTCGAGGCATGGAGTTCCTTAGCATTTTGAGGTATGAGGCCGCATGGAGTAAACTTATACGGGACATAATGTATGGACATCGCCTTCTGAAGCATCCGCATGTTGTAGCCTTGAAGCTTGTATTGAGAGATGAGAGAGAGGAGACTGACTTGTTTTATGAGAAGAGTTGGACTGAATGATTGTAATCATGGCCACGTGCCACATTGTAATCTTTGTTTCAATACAAATAAAAGAGTTCTCATTTTGTATACTCATGTTGCCTTCTTTATTCAATATTTCTGCTTGGAACTTCTGTGCGACGACCCCGCCGCTTAGCTTGTAATCGATCGTTATGGAACCCGCCTTGCGTGAGTGCAACCTAGCTTCACGTGGCATCACGCCCTAGCGAGGATGATCGCTCCTCCGGGAGCAGGACGTGAGCTAATTGTATCAGAGCACGATTTTACGTCCTTGGACTTTGATTAAATTCTTTAACTCTGATGTTCGCTTCATGCTAAATGTTGTTTCTGTAATCAATATCGTTGGTGCGCCCTCTCATAATAATCTGTGGGATGTTCTATACAATAAGTCTATATATTTTGAAAAGTATCACGAATAAAAGTTGGTTGAACAAAGTTAACTACAAGTAAACACGGTTGGTTAAATCAGGCTGGGCAAATATACACCAAGATTTACGTCGACCTTAGCAAGTCGTGTACGGGATTCAAATTATTTCGGATGAGTTGGACTTTATTGAGTAAGTGGGATGACTATCGATTGAGATACTATCAAGTTGACGTTATCGTCAATGCGATATAGATGAACGTGCTTGAAAATTGAGGAATTGTTCTAACGAAGATTTAAAGAAATCGATTGTGATTCAAAATTTGCTTCGAAGATTTATCGAGTAACTTCATCCCTGAGTGGTGTATGGGATAGCCTTGGGGATGTCGTTCGATTGAGGATGCGGGGTGCCAACGAGTCTATCTGCAAGCGACGATTATGCAAAGCCTTAGAAAGAGTGTTTCAAGGTTGTCGTAACTTGATAACTAGTATGAGTTTGATTCGAACGAACGAAAAAAACTACGTGCATCAGATTAGGATTGGGTTAAGTGTGAAATACAAAATGATTGAGTAGATAGATTGAAATCGAAAAAAAGTTAAGGTGGAACGAATGGATGACTCAGTCGAGGAATCGAAATGAATCTTATATGAAAAGCTAGCACAATGGGAAGATAATGTGCATGAAAAAGTTTGATTTTAAAGTTACAAAAATGACTTTAAGGATTTGTATAAAATTGCTTGATGACTAGAGTTAGCATAGAATAATGCGATTTAAGGAAATAAGTTGCTCGATGACTTAAAATAGACGGATGAACATACGTAATTTTGGATTTGAATGAATTGATCATGTAACTAGTTTGGGGGATAATGATCGAATTTGATCTTGAATGTCGAGGAGATTATGGTATATCCAGTTTGAATGATAGCAGTTGCATGACTTGAAGTTCATTACGAAGGAAGATCGTCAGGTTATGTACATCATCGATGGCATTAAGGCATATCAAAGATCGATGTGTGATAACTCGGGGGTACTCTGATCCGAGGAAAGATGATCATGTAAAATGTTATTATTTTGATGGATGCTATACTTGAGATTTTGATAGAAATGAATGTTTGGATGAAAATAAAATTGTCTTGATTGTTTCGAAGATAACCACAACGGTGACGTTATTATCTTGTACGAACGCAACTTTAGCCTTACACATGCATCATGCCAGATTTGGACGATCATTCTGCAGGAGCGCTGACATGGTGATTCATGTCCAGCAGAAATGATCGAACTTACGGGAGTACAGGATATGGTAACTAGATTGTTTTGACTTGTAGTTTGATACGAAGATGAATTCGAGGATTTTGGAACTTGTGATTGATGATAAAGTAAGTTAAGGATTGAATAGATCCAATCTGCATATCGATAAGGAATTAATTTAGACTCAAAATAAGAGTTACACCTTGAGGAGGACGATTATCCTGCGAGAGCATTGGTATGGTAATTTCTTATCCAACGTGGATAATCGAACTTGTGGAAAATTGGGGCGTAACATATTACTATGCTAGATGACCTTGTGATCGAATACGTAAATTGTGTTGAACGGCTTAGGGAATATGGTATAAGAATTATAGTTTAGTAACAAATCATGTCGTGGTGTACTTGACTTAGATAGGATAGATAGATAGATTATATCGAATGTGTTCGAAGATATAGACTACGCAAATTGCTTGTTTGGACGTACAATATTGATATGTTAAGGAATTGGTTGAGAAGACTACTGTAGGTTGACTTTGCTGAATGACTCGGATCGTTGGGATTGGATGCTGCGAATGCGAGTAGGAGAAATCTATGCTCGAAGTTTATAAATTGGAGTGATGCAAACTTGGGTGTACTATTGTTTGCCATGACAGAAAGTTATGCAAAATTTTTGTATTTTAAACGTAAAAAGAGTACAATCGATTCCTAAATAGGAGATCTAAGTACAATTTTTTTGGAAAAGTGTGGCAGTAGAGATCGAGCACTACAGCGGCTCCTTTACTCCGTTGATGACCTGACGACGAGTTGAACTTGAAGCTTTTTGGTGTTCGTGATTAAAACTCTAGGATGTCGAAGTTGAAGATTTTGAAGCCTCTTTATCGAAAAAAAACTCCTTCTATTTATACGAGAGCACATATGAGATATGCGTAAGGATTGTACAGAAATACTGCACGGGAAGATATAAGAGAATCTTGGGGCGGTCACGGTGAAGGCTACTGCTGAGCTGCCATGTGACAGGTACGGGAATTCTCTTATATCGAGATCTTTGAGGAGTTATAAACATAACTGAATAAATGACATGTGGCGTATGCTTATTTGTTGATCAGATAAACCTGAGCAGATTCTATTCCTATCCTTGAAGTTGGATTTTGTCTTATCTTAGAGGGCCATTGGTTTAAACAGACCAGTTGGATATAGATCTCGTACATAAGAACAAACTTTGTCCTTATCCACGGTTTAAACATAGCAATAAGATATTGCTCTAATCAACAGAATCAAAATCTGTCTTATCTTAAGAGCAGCGGTTTAAATGAACCGATATGGTGGTATCCTGAAAAGATATACACACCCATCTGGCCATGTAGAACCATGCCACTTCGTAGGGCTGTGCCGCTATGTGAGCTGCGCTTTTGACGGATGCCACTGTGCTTCTGGACGACGAGTAGTATCACGACCCATTACCCAAATTGTTGGGCTGGACCGAGCCATGTCCAGCCTACGCTTGGTTAAAGCGTAGTAAGCTGTTCTAAGAATAGACAATAAAGGATCTAAGCTACTAACAGTTCTAATATCACAATTGAAAGGTTCATCACAACACAACATCTATAAGCGAAAGTAAATAAGTACAGACTTAATAATACACTTCCAAAGTATCTAACTCGAGACAAAGTCCAATATCCAAATATAAGTACAGACCAAAGTCTAAATCTCAAAACACATGAAAATATCTAAGCAAGGTTCGCCGCTGGGGCCTCTTCTGGAGCTAAGGCCAGGTCCTCAAAAGCAGTACCATAATATGTATCACATAACATTTCCTCCTCAGAAAGTATACCTACAACGTTATCCTGTCAGGACGGGAGCAAGTACAACCTCTACAACTAAAGTACTGAATATATAATGAAAGAGATGTACAACAAGAAATATGGTGTGATAAGTCTATAAAACAGGAAATACTGGAAAACATGGCCTCATGGTACAACTGGGATCACAGTATCATAGTAACATAGGAAACATGGCATATCTGAAATCATGGTATGACTGGAATCACGGTAAAATACATTTGTCAAGGTGACACATGTATATCTAATGTTTAAAACTGGAGCAGTATAAAGCATGTGAATACTCAGAGCAGTATAAAGTATAGTAAAACATGTACTGAGAACCAGTAAGAAGGATGTGAAGATATAAGAACTGTCCTAAGCATGGCAGGTACTGAAAGTAATACAACATGTGAAGATTTAACTTGCTACCTTAAGGATCAGTATTTTAACAGGGTTAATACATGTTCTAGCATTAAAAGACAGTAAATGAGTTTGTAGATGTACTTGCCTCGAGCAAAGCAAGAATACTAGTACGAAGATATAGATGTCCGGTGTCCTGTTAGTAATGATATACAAACTCAGTTCTAAGCTATGTTCAATATTACACTAGTGGTGAGACACGACTCCTAACTGGACTCTAACTAAGTGGGGACCTAGCATAAAAGTCTAATGTGGAGTGCCACTATATCTAAACTAATTTTCTAGGGCCTTTACACTAGTATAGGGTGAGGTCCAATACGACTATAACTCAAAACAACACAAAATATTGCAAGTTGTAACTATTCAATAAATAAATCAAACTGTACACTGAGTTCCAACAATTTTTGAGATAGACAAAAAGCTTAAATATACATAAAGTAAAATATCGAAATTATTCTTGTTAATTATAGAAATTTATATTAATTTTTCTAGAATTTATAAACCCTCACAAATATTTATTAAAAATCAGCAAACCCATGTATCCTAAAAATGAGTTCTGTTTTCCTATTTTTATAAAATACCAAAAGCACTTATTAAATGCTGGAAAAATTATATTAAATTAGCTAAATTAACATAGTATTTAAATACAATTTTTCCAGATTTTTACAGCAATTAAAATATATATAAAAATTCAAAACCCGAAAGTAACAATTTCTTAAAAATAATTAATTATAAATTAAGGATGATACATAAGCAAAATCTACAGATGTTGTCGGATGATAAAACAAATATCACCAACGTGTCCAGAACGGTCAAATTAGCTATGATAGCCTACCCATAAGTCTAATTTGGACACAGGGGCAAAATAGTAATTTTGGGTCAAAATAATATCCGCCGTTGGACACACTTTACACCGAAAAACGTATCAGGATAGAAGTCTACAAAACCTAGCAAATTATATGTCAACCAATCCAGAATGATGATACGAACCCAACGGTATGTCCGAAATAGGATTTCGATGTGCCGATCTCAAAATGACACGTTGACGCGGACATTTGGAATCCAGTTTGCACCGAAATGCATGCCGGAGCAAATGTCTTCAAAACTCAGCAAACTATATGTCAACGAGTCCAGAATGACGATACGAACTCAACTGTATATCCGAAATTGGATTTCGATGAGCCGATCTCAAAGTGACCCGTTGACTCGGAATGTGTGACCCACTTTGCACCAAAATGCGTGCCAGGACCCACATTCTCCAAATCAAGCAAACCTTACATAAAAACATGCCAGAACGATGCCACGAGTCTACTGGTGGTGTCATAAGTTGAATCCGGAGTCCCGGGTTCAAAATTAGAATTTAACAAGTGCAAAATTAAGAATTCGGACGGCCAACTTTGGCGTCGAATTCGACCAACCAAACGTGCTTATAATGAAACAAAACTTGAGGAAAAGGAAGAGGGTTATACCAACTGTGCATAGGAACTGGTATCACGCCAACCGGAGCTGCGACGGCGGAGTTACGAGCTGACGAAGTCGGCTCCACAAAACTGTCCAAAAACAGTTTAATTTAAAGTGTCAATTTGGTGGCCAGTTTTGAGGTATCAAATGACGAAATTAACGGACGAAACTTGAGGGGAGTGAAGATGGATATACCGAGATTGTAACGGAGTGAAGCGTTCGCCGATCCAATGGTCGGATTGACCAAAAAATCTGTGCGAAGGTGCTGCGATGGGGCGCCATTTCCGAGTTCAAAACTCGTGCGTCACGACGGGATTCCGTTCAAAACACACGATTAGCCTATTCGGCGCATCGAGGAAGTTGGCAAAACACCCGGAGGAGATCGTCGGGGTCGTCCGAAGCCAGAGGTCACGGGGGGCTGCCCACACAGTGGCGTACGGCGACGCACGATGGCGCACGGCCGCCGGCCGCTACTGTTACAGCGTGCTGTAGCTGCTGCTGCGCTGCACGGCCTGCTGCGCTGTACGGCCTGCTGCGGCTGTGCTGCCGGCCCGGCGCACGCCCGCGGCGGTGGCCGACGGTGGTTGAGGTGCCACGTCGGAGCAGGGCCAGGCGGCGGGGTGGTGGAAGTGGTGAGAGGTGGTGGTGATGTTGTGTAGTTGTGGTGGTGATGGGGGTAGATGATGATGATGGTAATGGTGATGGTTGTGATGAAGATGATGTTGGGATGATGAAGAGGATAAAAAGGAGGAAGGAGGAGGTGGGGAGAATGATGGTGAGGGTGGTGGTGATGCTCGGCCACCAGGGGGTTCGGCCTAGTTAGGGGGTGTGTGTGTGTGTATGAATATAAAGAGAGAGAGGGAGTTATATTTAAGTGTGTGTGTGTGATATATAATATAGAAAGAGTGAGAGAGAGTGTTAGAATAGAGAGAGAAAGATATTATTGAAGAGGGAGAGAGAGAAGTCGGTTGGGGGGGTGAGGTGTGCTGTGAGGTGGAGGGTGTGTGTGTGTGTGTGTGTATGTTTGTTATAGGAGAGAGCGAGAGAGTATATATATATATATATATATATATATATATATATATATATATATATATATATATATATATATATATATATATATTTCAAACAAAAGCTTTTATTGATCAACTTCCAAACACGATACAAAAGGACACTACTTGTGTCTACATTTGATTGTAGCTTTCCCTACTTGCCGATGAACTTCTGCTATCAACTTGTCCATAGAATATGAGTGATTTTCATATCTCCATTTGTTCCGATCTTTCCACATGACCCAGAGAACAGCCGCTGCAACTATACTTTTTCTGTGTTTATTTCTCTTCCTCCACCAGTCTCGAAGTCGTTCAATTAAGGTTCTTCGAACGAACCTTATAAGCTATTTGGACTGCTTCCCATACTCCTGTAGCCAACTCGCCATGGTGCATCAGATGATCCAAAGTCTCTACCTCATTCTTGGTGCAACAGTGACACTTCGAAGCCAAACTGTATCCAAGTCGAACAATATTATCGTCCGTAGGCAGTTTGTTATGCAGAATCCTCCATAGAAGTATTGACCATTTGATAGGAATATATGTACCCCAAATGTGTGTAAAATCTGTTAGGATTGGCCTATGAATCCTAGCCACCTCCCAAGCAGATGACAAAGTGAACTGACCAGAATGAGTTCGACCCCATCTCCATGCTTCATTAATGGGCTCAATATGCTGTTGTGCCATGTCTCTTCCAGTTAACAACCTCTTCCACACATGAGAAGCATTAGAAGTGATAGCTGCGTCCAACGGATGAGTGTTCGAACAGTATTTGATATTGAAAAAACTGGTCCATAAGCTGTCTTGAGTCAAGAACTTCCACCAAAGCTTAATTGTAAAAGCTTGCATCATCTCATCCAATCTCTTGATTCCCAGTCCTCCTTCCTGCTTTGTTCTAGCCATTCGATCCCAACCGAGCCAAGTTCTTTTGTTAACCCCCTCCTGAGCTCCCCAGAAAAAGCTGGAGAACATACTCTCCATGCGATGTAACACCGCTAGAGGCGGATTACAAGCTGCTAACGTATACATAGGAATGGACGTTAGTACTGATTTAATCAAGACAAGTTTACCTCCAGGAGACAGGATTTTGTTGTGCCAGCCTTCAAGTTTACTGCGAATCCGAGCCAGGAGGTCCTCATACATGCCACCATTGCGCTGGCCAGCCATTATTGGACATCCAAGATACGTAAGAGGAGGGGAGCCAATTGAAAAACCCGTTCTACGAGCTAACTCAGATCCACGTTCCTGAAGAACGTTCGGAGACATGAATATAGAAGACTTGGTCTTGTTGATCAGTTGGCCCGATGCGGCCTCATATTGCGCAAGAAGATCAGAAACTTTAGTAATTGAACGCAAATCTCCAGCTGAAAATATAAGTAAGTCATCTGCATATGCCAAATGAGTGATAGGGGGCAACCACGAGGAGAAATAAATGAGGTAAAACCCTCAGTATCAGGAAGCAGCTTCAGGCTACGCGAGAGAACCTCCGCTGTAATGATGAACAAAGCCGGGGATAGGGGATCCCCCTGTCGAACACCCCGGAAGGCCTGAAAGTATTCGGTCGACTCACCATTGATCAATGGAGAATACCAAATGTTGTTAACAATTCTAAGCATCATGTCCACCCATTTGTTGTGAAAACCGAATTTACGAAGAACCTTCAGCATGAATCTCCAATCAACTCTGTCGTAGGCCTTCATCATGTCAAGCTTAATAGCTACATTGCCTCCTCTATGCTTCTTGTTCATCTTAGCCATCATCTCTTGTGCTAGAAGAATATTATCAACAATCTCTCTACCAGGAACAAATCCGCTTTGTTCGGGCGAAATAATTCGAGGCAACAAAGGTGATAATCTACGAGATAGCAATTTGGATATGATTTTGTTCAAAACTGAGCACAAGCTAATGGGTCTATAATCACCAAAGTGTTTGGGTTGTTTCACCTTCGGGATTAGCACCAATGAGGTATTAGTGATGGATCGAGGCAATGCGAACCCATCGACAAATAACCCAATAGCCTCAGTCAAGTCTTCCCCAATGATATCCCAGCATGAAATAAAGAAAAGCGGAGTAAAGCCATCTGGACCTGGCGAACTGTGTTGATCAAGAGATTTAATAGCTGCTAAAACCTCGTCAGATGTAGGAGCTGCAATCAACAAGTCATTCTCCTCGTCTGTGATGACGGCAGGAATGTTCTCCAATAATGTAGACTCCTCCTGGATGTCTCCCCTCTGATAAAGTCTGGAGTAGTACTCTTTAGCGTAAGCATGAATCGGAGACTTTTCTTTCAGAAGAAGCCCATCATCAGTAGTGATTGAGTGAATCTGGAGAGAGCGCTTCCGATTCGTCACGCAACCATGGAAATAAGCAGTATTTTTATCACCTTCAAGATCCTATTTCATCCTGGATTTCTGCTTCCAGTATGCGTCCTCGACACTGACTCTTTGTTTGAGTTTGGCAGTGACCATGGCCAGGTGTTCTCGACTCGAAACCGAGTTATGCTGCTCATGCAAAATTTCTGCAGAAAGAACCTCATCCTCCGCTTGCTTAACCTGTTGGAAGATATCGCCATATGTGTTACGACTCCAAGTGGAAAGAAATTTCCTGCAAGCATCGAGCCGAAGGGCCACACGGGTAATCCCAAGACGATGATCGACAGAGGACCAAGCTTGTTGAATTAATGGCCGAAACTCTGGATGATTCACCCAAAAATCAAGAAATCTAAACTGCTTTTTACCCATTGCCACATTTGATAAAAATTTGATAAGAAGTGGTGCATGATCCGATTCAGTGCGGTTTAGATGTTCAACTTGAGAGAGAGGCGCCAGTTCTAACCATGCATTATCGACAAGAACCCGATCAAGGCGAGAACCCCGTCGACCATCGTGCTTAGATTTAACCCATGTGAAACAGCTGCCTGAGTATTGAAGTTCAACCATGCCAGTAGAAAGCAAAAAGTTAGCAAATTCAGCAATAGAAAGGTGGTCAGGAGGGCGACCCCCTATTTTCTCCTCCGAACGCAAAATAGCGTTGAAATCACCACCTATAGCCCAAGGTGACTGAATGTTGTGCTGCAGCTGTGAGAGACTGTCCCATAATATGCGACGTCCTTCCTTTGTATTATCTCCATGAACCGTAGTAAAAAGGACTGGAGCGGGAAGCATATGATGCGTCATAGAAACTGTCAAAGCTTGATCGAAACTATCATGAAGGGATATATCACAAGTGGGTTTAGCCATAACCCATATGTTACCTCTATCATTGCATAGAGATTGAGAGAAACCAAGCTTAAGCTGGTAATAAAGTAGCTGACTATTATCCACCTTAGGTTCAATGATACCAAGAAACTCTATTTTGTGTAATTTCACCAGAGTTTTAATTCTCTTAAGAGTCATATGATTTGCTATGCCACGAACATTCCAAATAAGGGCGTTAAACATTAAGGGAAGTCGTGGGTTTACCAGTGTGGGTGGAGTTTGCGGATTGCCGCGTAACACGATCGGTTGGCGGCACCGCCTTCTGTGGTTTTTTCTTCTTATGTTGTGAAGCTTCCGCGGGGAGGCCAACTGGTGGGAGGGAAGACTCAATCGCTGGTCGGCTTTCATCCGAACAGCCAGCATCTGCTTGTGGCCTGTCGTCCGGAGCACGGTCGACTTCATCTGCCCAGCTGACAAGAATTTGTCGACGAAGGAGATCTTCATCCGCTAGTACAGCAGGTAACTCACCCTCCTCGAGTTGGTTGGTGACGCCATCAACCACCTGTCCAATAATGGCAGTAACCGCCATTGCTAAATCTGTCTCCATCTGCGCAATTCCTATTGGTTCTGATCGTCCGCTAGGCTCAGACGTCACGTCTTGTGCTGAACTCTGTGTAACATTTATGGTATTAATGATGGCAGGAGGAATAGGAGCATCTTTACTAGTCGGCAAATTAGTGGGAGAACGATCCTCCTCCAATTGTTGGGTAGCCATATCAATGCAGGTGTCCTGACCAGTAGGGTCTGAGGACGTGGCAATGTCATTAGTAGATGGGAGGGGGGCTGCATGAACCTCAGTATTAATGGATGTGACCTTCAAACCCGTTGATTCCGGCCGAGTCACCGCCACTTCTTCATCTTGGTGCTGTTGCGGGGCTTGTTGCAATATTTCTTTGCCTTTATTTTTCAACTTGCACGAGGCCATGAGATGCCTTTGGTGATGACAGTGCGAACAATATAGTGGGGTATATTCGTATTCAACATTTTGCCAAAAACTTCTACCTCTCGATCTGTTGATCCTAATGCGCTGTTGTATAGGCTTACTCGCATCAATTTCAACAAAAACACGAGCACGGCTGGGTCTAGATAACTCTGCCGTAGCCCTGTCAAGTTTTAACGGGGTACCTATCACAGATGTGATTGCAAACAATGCATCTTTAGCATAGAGGTGGTGAGGAAGATCTGGAAGGTCAAGCCAAACTGGCATAAGCGATGATTCGTACATAGGGGAGAAATCAGGTTCCCATTTAAACACACGCATCGGCGCGCGAGAGACGAACCAGGTGTCTTTGGAACGAAGGCGAAGGAAATCTTCTTCCATTGAAGGACGGATAAGGATGTGTTTACGATCTATAACGCCTGCTTTGATCTCTCCTTTAAACTGGAATCCCGTTAAAGCCTTGCGAATCACCTCAATGGAAGGCTTACTGTGTGAGAACTTTCCCACAAGAGCAAAACGTAGCGGTGACGCCAGCGTTTGTTCCTCCTCCTCCGAGAAGGAAATAGCAGGAGCGCCTTTGTATGATGATACAGATCGCGCTGCCAGGCGAGGGGGTTCCTCAACCCGACCGGCAACCGCGTCAACAAAGGTCTTAGCCATCCTTAGATGACGCCGGCCTGGCCGGAGGCCTGGCCGGAATCGGAAAGGGGCTGGGATCTACCAAGAACTCATGGAGCGGCGCTGGCTAGGGCAAACGCGCTCATCTATATATTATATATATATATATATATACGTATATAAAATATATATATATATATATATATATATATATATATAAAATATATATATATATATATATATATATATATATATAAGATATTTAAGATATTTAAGATATTTAATAAAGTAGAGGGAGGAAGAGATATTTTCAAAATAGAAAAAAGAGAAATATTATGTGGGGTATTTGGACAGTCATGAGAGTACAACATGGAACTTGGGTTCGGGTTCGGTCGAGCCGGGTCGGGTCAAAATCAGACAGGGTGCAATAATTGAATTAAAATAAGTATTTATAATCAGGGGCATATAAATAACATATGGGGACTCAAATAAATGGGACACAAGTTTCATGTGGGTAGTAGGCTTCATGTGGGCCATGTCCATAGTATGATTTGACAGGTTGGATCTATGTCAGATCCCGAAATTTAATTGGAAAATAAATCAGGTTTTACGATAGATAATTAATTGGCCTAAATTGAACCGAAAGTTGTACGAAGAAAATGAAGCACAAAATGGAGTGTCTTAGTGGGACGAAGGTCATGGGTGAAGAGCGTCTCGAGTAGATCATTCATGATAAGTTGGTTCTGAAAAAATGACTGGTCTGGTGCTCCTGAATTAAAAGCCACGGTAACGTGCAAACGATGATCAAAGATAAAAGTGGGAATAATTATTCAATGATTAATTGGTCTAAGTTGACCCGAAGTTGCGCGATACAAAAAGAGCACAAAGGAACGAGTTTAAGTGGGACATGATATATCAAAACGAAGATAATCTTGTCTACTTCAAAACTCATGAAGAGAGTTTACAGAGATTGGCATCCCTGATGCTCTAGGAGTCAAAGTCACAGGAATGATCATTAATGATCAAAACAATTTAAATAATCTTATAAAAAATAATTCATTTAGAAAATTTAAAAATAGCCATAAAATTCAGGGGGCTTACAAGTAGACTGTGCTTCAGGCGATAGAGTCACTGTGCTTTAGGGCGACAAGTAGACTGTGCTTCAGGCGATGGAGTCAATATACTTTAGGACGACGAGTAGACTTTACTTAGGCAACTGAGTCATCGTGCTTTAGGGCGACGAGTAGACTGTGCTTCAGATGACGGAGTCATTGTGCTTTAGGACGACGAGTAGACCGCGTCTTGAAGACGAAAGAGCCACTGCACGTCTAAGTTGAAGGGAGGGTGCTGTGTGAGAAAGTGAGCTAGCTGTGCTTCTGAGTCCAAGCGAGGGTGCAGCGTGAGAAAGTGAGCTAATGTGCTTCTGAGTCAAAGCAAGAGCGCAGTGGGGAGGCTGCGCTTCTGAATCGAAGGAGCTGGTTTCTGTCAAAGTATTTAAGAGCGATTAATGACTGCTCTTTTTGATGGACAAGTCGGTCGTCCTTTTCCTTAATTGTCATCATCTTTTAGGAAATTCAAGAAGTCTGTAGCCTAGGACTCAGTAAAATAAACCTATTAAATAAGGTTCGTTGTGCTGAGTTCTAGGTTCATCCTATTTATTTGGACATCTTTGACCGATGGCCATGTGGTATGTTGGTTGGACCATACTCACCCTATATAAAGGAGAGTTTTTCTGAAGTGTCGTCTTCCTCTTTTAGTATTCCAAACGCTATGCTCGATCCTGACTTAGATTCTAATGGCCATTGGCCTTGCACAACTCGGCTGATTGTTGTGGATCTTCTCGTTCAAAAAAACTATACCTTTGTAGAAGAACTGCTGTTGAGTTTCGAGATGCACTTGAGCATTTGTCATAAGGAGTTCGAACATGAACAACATCTTGGAGGTCTTCGAGATCCAAGCTTTCAGATTTGGATTGGTTGCCAATCCGAAGAGCCACAAGTTATGCTCTGTCCTGTTCAATGGTGATAGCACGGCCTGTGCTGTGGACTGAGTTCTTGTTCGGGAAAATAGCTGCTTCAGTAAGTGGTTCGCTCTGACAGCGCTATGCGTCTGGGGGTGTCAGATTTCCATTTTAAAAATAGGCATCCGACTGTATTTAATATTTTTGGTTATTTTTAAATTTTGTATTGTTTAAAATTTTATTAATTATGGAGTTAGCATTGTTAACTTCCTGGTCAAGATTATTCCTATTTCTATTTTGCTATTATTATTATTATTGTTGTTGTTACTATCCTTATATCTACCCCCCTAACAGAAAACCCTAACCCAATCCCTAACTTTTCCCTCTCTCCTCACTTTCACTCCCCCTTCTCCCCTCACTCAGCCGACACAGCCCCCTTTCCTTTTTCCCTCAGCTCTCTCTCTCTCGAGCTCACTTTCTTCCCTCTCCCTCTCGATCTCCCTCTGCTCTCCCCTCTTCCTCCTTACTCTCCTGAGCTCCCTCTCTCTTTTCCCGTTCTTCTTCGGCCCAACACCACTTCCACCGCCATCGACCTCCGTCTCGGCCTCCCCCATCCGGCTCTACCACGGCTCCCACCGCCACTGCCACCACAGCTCCTACCACCATCACCGCCATGGCGACCACCACCATTATCGTCGTCGTCGCCTCCCTCCACCACCATTTGCCATGATCGCCGGCCCCCTCCTCTGTGACCGCCACCACCAGCACCGCTTCTACTGTCATCGCCGCCGCGATTCTCCTCCGGCCTCCCCTCTTTCTCTGTACTTCCTCCTCCTACCGGCGGGCCGACCTGGTCGGGCCTCCTCGTCCACGCCGACGAGCCCTCCGCCGATGTGATTTTCGAGCACCCCTCTCCCTCCCCTTTCTCGATTTGTGTGCTCTTCGGAGATCGAGCCGCGTGGTTCGACGCACGTCAGGCAGCTTGCTGCCTCGAGCCATATGATGCCTCGTACAGCGTGTTCCTTGGACAGTGCACCCTCGGTTGGTACACACCCCTCATTTTTGTGCTACCTCGGGACACGTGTCTCGAGCTTCGTATATGCCTCGAACAACAGGATGCTTTGGGCCCTGCATTATTTGGGTTGTGCGCCATCTCAATTCGTGTTCCTCGGTGTGTAAGCTGTTTCAATTTTGTGCACGCCGATCCACGTGCTGCCTTGGGCAGCAGGACGCCTCGAGCCCTGTGCTGTTTCGGGCACCGTGCTATCTCGGTTTGCACGTTGTCTCGATTCCCGTGTCTCGGCCTTTGTGCCATCTCGGTTTTTGTATCACTTTGATTTGTGTACACGTGCTGATTTATGCACCCCCTCGATTTGCGTGCCCCTTGGACTCCGTATCGCCTCGATTTGTGTACATATGTTGACTTGTGTACCATATCGATTTGCGTGCCACCTTAGACTTTATGCCATCTTAATTTGCGTGCTCGCTCCGATTTGCGTGTCGCATTGGTCTTTGTGCTGTCTCGATTCACGTGTACATCTCGATTTGCATGTCGCGTGATTCGTGCACCATCTTGATATTCGCGATCCCTCGACCTACGTGTATGTCTCGATTTACGTGCACGTCCCGTTCCTGTTCGCCTCAATATTCGTGCTATCTTGATTTGCGTATCGGATTAATTTGTGCGCTATTTTGATATTCGTGATTTTTTTGATCTACGTGTACGTCTCGATTTATGTGCACATTGTCTCATGTTCATCTCAATATTCGAGTCATCTCGATTCTCGTACGTATCTCGATATACGTATACGTCTCAGTTTGCGTGTCTATATCGATCCGCGTGCCTCAGTTTCTGTGCCAGATCCATGCAATACTTGCGGGACCCACACGGTATAGCCTCGTGCCATTCTTCATGATTTTTGTCATTATTTTATTATTTAATTCTAATGATTGTTTATTGTGTGTTCTGAGGATCTCGATGGACGTGCCACCTTGGATCGTGATCGTCGAAGACTTGCTTATCTAGCCGAGCCCTCTAGGCAAGTACCCCTTGCTCATCGACGGCTCTTGCCCTCTCTCCTGGATTTATTATATTTAATTAATTGTAATTATAATTGTATAACCATGATTAGTGTAGCTTAGCATTAGAACTGCCATGATGATACCTATGATAGCTTGGCTCGATACCGGTTTACGATCGTATCGGACAACTCGGACGGGTCATCCACACCTCCGAGGACACGAGCACGACTCACGAGTATGGATTGTCCCCATATGCCCCGTGTCTGACTCGCGGTCGGGTAACGGCTTGGCTAACTGTTTCTATGACCTTGCTTGTGGCTTGGATATGACTGTGGGTATTGGTGCACCCTGTATGGCGATTCTTATTGCATGTGTTGGCTTGGCGCCCAGTACGCATCATAGTGCTGCTGGAGGCCGAGACTTAGTGTTCTCGACTATGGTTTGGTTTCTAGTACGCATGGTAGCGCTGCTGGAAGCTGAGACATAGTGTTCTCAGCCTACGATTCTGCGGCGGGTTGTGCCGAGTGGATTTTAGCCCCAATTCGCTGGGAGCTACCGTCCAGAATACAAAGGAGACTCTGTTGAATTTTTTCAGAATTTTCGGTCGGGAATTTGTTTCGAAGAATTAGGCAGAACCATTCCTTTGGTTTGCTAATCTAGACTCGTGCTTACTTGTTTTGGATATAGTGGCCTGATTCCAGTATTGCTAGGTAGACTCTTGACTAGATTAATCGCCTAGTTCTTGACCTGTCTTGTCCGTCGGATAACGTAAGGAGCGCGGTTCCACCCGGAAGACGGTTTGTAACCCTGGTCCTTGTTTGGTTTAAGGGTTGTGGATCTGCACCAGAGCGGTTCACGCAATCCTTGCCATTTTTTTGACGGTATTTAATTAATATATTCTTGTCCCCTGACCATTCATTCTTGGAGTTATCCTAGTCTAGCCAGCTAGGACTAATAGTTGTCCTATGTGTCGGAATTTGTGATTTTGGATATATCTAAGGATTGAGTACTAGGGAGAGTATGATCTCGAGATATTGATTGATAGACTCACGTGGACTCTAGGATAGTGTTGCTATTCCTTTTGAGGATGTTCTAATTCGATCAGACATGACTGTGGATTCTTGGATTTTGATGATCGCAAATATTTCGCGGAGCGAGGAGAATATCGAGGATATTATTATATAATTTTTACTCGACTTCCCAAGCGCCCAAAACCTGGTCGGTTTGCTATATGTTGGTGGTGGTGAGACTTATTTGCTGATAGCTTATGATCATCGATTCAGGGGATTCTTGTGAGCCAGAGAACCTAGCATTGTTTATAGTGATGAACTTGGTATTTTGTGATTGTCTTCCTTGATGTGATGTTCACTCCATCGTAGATGGCAGATTCTTGATAGATTGATCCGGTGGATAGACCGACTTGATAATTAGAGCTGTAGGCTCCCTTGTATACTTGATGGGATATTATAGTAGAGATCCCGACCATGTACTTGACCTGATATCCATGCCACGATGTGGACAGATGACTTCTTGTGACTGACAGATTTGTTCTTGTCCCTAACATGACTACTTGTATCCATGCTATAAGTCCAGCTTACCATTGAGGTACTGGCCCTGACTTTGCACTGCGATGCCCTTTGTCTACTGGCACTTTGAGGTGCTACTTCCATGATTATATGGCATTGCGATGCCATCCTGATATTCTAGCTATATTATATGATTACCTGCATGGGTACCTTGGTAGTTGGCCTTTAGTCTTAGCGTGGTCAGGATTGCTTGCTTGTTTGTTGCATAACACTAAGGATAGATCACAACTGGGACTATAGGTGCCGAGGTTGATTCTTATTTAGCGTTCTCGTACTTAGGTATGACATCTAGGAGGATGATCGTGTGACCACGGCATGTGATTTTGGATAAATGTATGGTTAATCGAGGCAACTTAAACTGGTAGAAGATTGGGAGGGAACGGAATCCTGAGATCGTGCATTACTAGCCTTATCCCAGACATTAGTCATGACCTGCAGGCTAGCCGCCATGGATGTTATTACCGTTCGTACTAGCGGATGGCTAGATCCGGCTACTACTTATGTACTATGTACTTCTCTTGCTCACACGGTGGCCTTACGAGGGATCAGTGCTTATCTTGTCTTGCTATACTTGGCCCCGCTAGCCCTGCTGGAATGGCACGATCTGAGATTCCTATATTGCATTGTTGGGGTAACCCAACCTCCATCTAGACAGCCGTAGACATTTGAGTGGCCGCTTATTCATATAAATTGTTTGGCTTGTTGCTTGCTAAGTTGGCTGGCCCGTAATGCTGTCCCGGCGGAGGATTCCATTCCCTTGTTCTTGTTTGATATATGGGTGGATTACTGTTCCGCTGAAAGTCTATGAGTTCCAGTTGGCGATGCAGGTATTATTGGATGTTAGGAAGATTGTGATGTTTGGTGGTTATTTAGCTACATTAGTTGTGGATTGTTATCGTGCGTTGGTATCGCACGATTCTTACCCTCATTTACTGTTCATATATGTTCTATTTTATATTTTATCATGCTGGCTTTTCTTCTCCCGTCCTTGAGCCTTCCTTTCTGGTACTTGCTACGGTTGGCCTGACCAACCCTGGATTGTTTCCAGATTGCCAGTGACCGACCCTGTGGATCTTTCAGACTCGACTTGGAGGATGTGCTTCAGTTCCCGACTATGCTAGGAACTGTGGGAAGGTATACTCATCTATATTACTATTTTGTACTGTAGATTTTCAGATTATCATACGTGTATTTCCTGTTTTCTATATGATTCTCTCTTGCTTAGTATTTCATTGTTATTGCCTGTGGATATGAGATCAGATTTAGGCCATAGAATGATTGCCTGTGGATACCCAGCAAAATTGACAGCCGCCATCGTCGTATAACGTATTCGTACCTTATACGGTGTAGCTGGCCGACGTCCGTCCCCGTATTTCGGTACTGGGACATGACAGGGGGACTGTGCATCTGTGAAGATTAACCCCCTTGTATGGCGCCTATGAAGATTAACCCTCTTGTAGATATTTAGATGTCTTAGTTCTTTTCATGATGAATCTGTATTAGATCCTTGTAGGCAAAGCTCTTTTCTTGTAATCATGATGAATCTACAATAGATCTTTGTTGGCATGATTTAATAAAGAGCTTTTTATGAACTCTGGTTTTTGATCTTCTGTCTGCGCTTTCAGGAATCTGTGCTTTTATGAAGCTTTGTGTAGCGAGAACACTTCCTGCGCTTTTGATATGTCTGCACATTTTTATGCTTCTACAAGACACCCTTCAAAGTGTTTCGAACTTAAATCAAGCTCGGAATACTTTTAATAGAAGCATGACACGTATCCTTTTCGAGCGAATGCTCGGCGTGCCGACTGACAGGATGTCGTCACGCTTAGGCTTCAGCATTAAATGCCTTGAGCCGTCACTTCATTAAAGTTGATCTCAATTTCTCGTTTCTAGGGAACGGTCATCATGATCCCAACTTTTTGTTCCCATGTTGTTCGAAGAGTTTCCTCGATCACGAAGCATTTCGTCTTCTTTCACAGACGTGGCTGCACCATATATGTAGGGGTCATTGGGGAGAGAGAAAAACTTTCTTGATTTCACATACCTTCCCACAAAAGCTTTTCATTAGAGTCTTCTTCTTCTTTTAAACCCTAACTTTTTCTGCCATGGCTCCAAGAAATCAAGAATCCTGAAAGCTCCTACAGCGAGCTCCAAGAAGGCTAAAGGAAAGCGGCATGCTTCCGAGGCTGGTGATCTTGATGACTTATGGAACGTTGGTGTGGTAGTTCATAGGGACGTGCGATCGCCTGTCGTAGGTAATAAACTTTGATTTCCCCCTACGCTGATGCATACGAGCGATCACTCCTTGGATTATTGTCTCATAGATGTGTTGAAGCTTTTCTTGCTAATACGTATGGACACCGCTCTTCGGGGTGGTATTTCGAAGATGTGCTAAGGTTCTGTCGACTGACGCACATAGTTGTTACTTTTCACAAAGTATCGACTAGATGTTGAAGCTTCACGTAGTTAATGTCGACCCACAACATCTTCTATGAAGTACCTACACGGATGTATGTCAACCAATGTGCGGTGCACTTTGATAGTGCCTGTACGGATGCTTCCTGTAGTGCCCCGTCCCGCGTAGTCAATCGGAGGAATCGAAACACCGACGACGTTCGGACTTAGCCTTACAACGGCTGCTCGAAGACTCGCTCGGTCGAGGCGACCCCTCGCTCAGGTGGGGTAGTTTCGGTGAACTTACCTTATCTTAGCCTTCATATAATAAATTGCATGTTTTCAAATTGCACAAGTTAGGCTTGATAATAAAAGAGACGTACCCACATAGCTAAGGGAATAGTCCCGACGGGTCGGAATGTGTTAGAACATGGAAAAGGTCCCACGGTCGGGTTAGAAGTTTGCTCAACATGCTTTCAAAATGACACTCGATCCTTCGTCCCATGGCTTGGGAGAAGAAAAGTTGGCCTAAGTTGCTAAGTTGCCACAACGTTTGAATTAGCCTAAGTCATAGGCATTTTCCGCATGAATGCTTGATAAAGCATGCACGGTCTCGTCATCCAAGGCTTGGCATAGCCTTCGCATGTCCCGTGGGTTAAGTTGTATTACATGGCTTGTGGCTTAAGTCTAGGCACCCTAGAACTTGGTTGTTCAAGTCGAACGCGTGCACGGCACGTTCCCTCGATACGAAGCTTGGCGTAGCCTTTGCTCATCAAGTCGTTGCCTAAATAAGTTAGACAAGAGTTTTTTGGGCTGTCGAAGCTATTTCTAGCACTGTCCCCTATTTTCTGCGGTTGCGAAGTCACATAGTCCTACGAGAAAAAGGCTCGTCATATAAAGTATGTGACTAGAGCGATAGCGTCGCCTAGAGAATAAGGTCTATCTAAGGCACGAGCCATGGTGGGTTTAGCGAAAAGCATGCCACGGACAAGGAAGTCCACACGTTTGGTTATCACGAGATTGGTCCCGCTACTTGGGATCTCGATAAGTCTCGTTCACGAGATCGGTCCCGCTACTTGGGAGTCTCGATAAGTCTCGTTCACGAGATCGGTCCCGCTACTTGGGAGTCTCAATAGGACTCGTTCACGAGATCGGTCCCGCTACTTGCGAGTCTCAATAAGTCTCGATAAGGAAGCACGCAAGATCGGTCCCACTACTTGGGAGTCTCGACAAGTCTAGTTCACGAGATCGGTCTCGCTAGTTGGGAGTCTCGATAAGTCTCGATAAGAAAGTTCACGAGATCGGTCCTGCTACTTAGGAGTCTCGATAAGGAATCACGCGAGATCGGTCCCGCTTCTTGGGAGTCTCAATAGAAAGATGGAAATCATGGTCATGATTAAGGAAGACTTGGTAGATCGAGTTGAGTCTTGCATGGTCATTGGACAACTTGCGCGTAAGGGCAAAATTCCTCGAGCGATTTTGGGACACCGGGTTCATGTCGGCCTAGGAGAAATTGTAGATATTGTACGGACTTTATCGATGGTACGACTCGATTGAAGTGAACCGTTACAATATAGGCTGCGGGTCATTCGGTGGGAGCTCGTACCTCGTCATGCGAATGGTCACTGTATGAAAAAGATCCAGGATAGCTTGATATTGCTAGTGACCACTCATATAGATGTATCGGCATAAGAGAGGCTATCCGCGTGTATGCCTTTGGATTGCGTCGAGTACTAGCAGGTTACGAGTTGGGTTAACAAGTTATGCTTATTGCAAGCGCTAACCTTGAATCGGTATGAGTTAGGTGTGTATGGTTGCATCACCATTCTAGAGACTAAGATTTGGCTATAGCAAGGACACGTGCTTCGGCATTAATGTGGCGTCGTCTCAGGTTAAGTCAGGAAGGGTCGCAAGGTAAGTTGGTTAAGTCGGGTTAGCACGGTCTCGATCTTAAGACACGAGCAAGTGTGTTGGCACGACCAGCACGAGTCGTCCCTCAACATCGTTGGCATGAGAATGGTCTAGAGGCACATAATACAAGTGAGAGTCTTGGCTTGGCCGAGTTGCATAAGTTCTACTCGACGAGGCACTACCTCGAGTATATTGAAGTCACGAATAGAGTATAGCACGACCCTGTCGTTACGTTGCAAGTATAGGCCAAGACGTCCGTCCTAAAATTGATCCTAAGGCAAGACTAGAAAGACAATAGAAAGGTATTTAAGCTACACAAAGTAAATGAACGTGTCGGTTTTGTATGAGTGGGCGAGGAGCTCACTCCACCAGTATAGTTGAGTACTGACACCCACATAGTTTCCATGTGCAGGCATAAGTAGAAGCTCGTGGCACGAAGCTCGCTTGGATGCATCGAGACACGGAGTTCCTTGGTGATTCGAAGCGTGTGGCTGCATGGAGTCAAGACTTATACGGGACATAATGTATGGACATTGCCTTCCGAAGCATCCGCTGGCTCAAGCATTGTATCGAGAGATGAGAGAGAGCAGAGTGACTTGTAAAATGAAAGAAAAGTGAGCTTGAGAGACTTGTAATCATAGCCTTGCGCCCCATTGTAATCTTATTTTTCAATATCAATAAACAGCACTTTTGAATAACTTGTGGTTTGCCTTTAAATTTCTGCTGCATGTTCAATATTTCTGCTTGGGACTTCTGTGCGACGACCCCTTCACAGCCATTGTAATCGGCCGTTATGAAACTGCCTTGCACGAGCGCAATCTAGGCTCGTGCGGCATCACGCCTTAGCGAGGACGATCGCTCCTACGGGAGTGGGATGTAACTTTTTCTGAGTGGTGTATGATGTAGTGCCCCATCCCGCTCGATCAATCGGAGGAATCGAAATGCCGACGGTGTTCGGACTTAGCCTTGCAACGGCTGCTCGAAGATTCCCTCGGTCGAGGCAACTCCTCGCTCAGGTAGGGTAGTTTCGGTGAACTTGCTTCATCTTAGCCTTCACATAATAAATTACATGTTTTTAACTTGCACAAGTTAGGCTTGATAATAAAAGAGACGCACCCACATAGCTAAGAAAATAGTCCCGACGGGTCAGAATGTGGTAGAACATAGAAAAGGTCCTACGCTCAGCTCAGAAGTTTGCTCAGCGTACTTTCAAAATAAAACTCGATCCTTCGTCTCGTGGCTTGGGAGAAGGAAAGTTGGCCTAAGTTGCTATGTTGCCACAACGCTCGAATTAGCCTAAGACATAGACGTCATCCGCGTGGATGCTTGATAAAGCATGCATGGTCCAGTCGTCCAAGGCTTGGCATAGCCTTCGCATGTCCCATGGGTTGGTCATATTGCACGGCTTGTGGCGTAAGTCTAAGCACCCGAGAACTTAGTTGTTCAAGTTGAACGCGTGCACGATACGTTCCCTCGATGCGAAGCTTGGCGTTGCCTTTGCTCATCAAGTCGTTACCTGAATAAGTTAGATAAGAGTTTTGCTGGGCTATCGAAGCCATTTCTAGCACTGCCCCCTGTTTTATGCGGTTGCCAAGTCACATAGTCCTACGAGAACAAGGCTCGTCATATAAAGTATGCGACTTGAGTGATAGCGTCGCCTAGAGAATAAGGTCTATCTAAGGCACGAGCCATGATGGATTTAGTGAAAAGCATGCCACGAGCAAGGAAATCCACACGTCTGGTTGTCACGAGATCGGTCCCGCTACTTGGGAGTCTCGATAAGTCTCGTTCACGGGATCGATCCCGCTACTTGGGAGTCTCGATAAGTCTCATTCACGAGATCGGTCCCGCTACTTGGGAGTCTCAACAAGTCTAGTTCACGAGATCGATCCCCCTACTTGGGAGTCTCGATAAGTCTTGATAAGGAAGTTCACAAGATCGGTCCCGATACTTGGAAGTCTCGATAAGGAATCACGCGAGATCGGTCCCGCTACTTGGGAGTCTCGATAGAAAGATGGAAAGCATGGTCATGATTAAGGAAGGATTTGGTAGTTCGAGTTGAGTCTTGCATGGTCATTGGACAACTTGTACGTAAGGTAAAATTCTACGAGTGATCCCGGGGTACCAGGTTCGTGTCGACCTAGGAGGAATTACAGATATTGTACGGCCTTCATCGACGGTACGACTCGATTAAAGTGAACCATTACAATATAGGTTGCGGGTCATTCAGTGGGAGCTTGTACCTCGCCACGTGAATAGTCACCGTATACATAAGATCCAGGATAGCTTGACATTGCTAGTGACCACTCATATAGATGTGTCGGCATAAGAGCGACTTTTGCGTGTATATCTTTGGATTGCGTCGAGTACTAGCAGGTTGCAAGTTGGGTTAACAAGTTATGCTTATTGCAAGCGCTAGCCTTGAATCGGCATGAGTTATGTGTGCACGGTTGCATCACCATTCTGGAGCCTAAGATTTGGCTATAGCAAGTACACATGCTTCGGCATTAATGTGGCGTCATCTCGGGTTAAGTCAGGAATGTCACCCTCATTTCTCGTATTTCCCGTATTTCGTATTTATACTCGTATCTGGATTTTGGCATGTATTTTATTTTTCTCAGCTTGTGGAATTTCGGTATTTCTCGTATTTTAGGTTTTGGGCTTGGCCCGGTTTTAATTGGTTTGGAATCGGTTTGGTTTGGTTTATGTGTTGGAACACCATAGCCCTAAGCTCCACCCTCAAAAACACCACAACACCCTCTTTATAACTCCACCAACCTCTTCTCTCTCTTCATAAACACCATTAATTTCCTTCTTCTTCTTCTTCTTCTTCCTCCACGCAACTCCCCAACCCCTAGGCAAGTGCATCTTGCCACTACATGAGGACCCTCTTTTCTTTGTCCATTTGCTAGTTTAGGACATGGAGATCAATATTAGTTCTTTAGTTTTTATGATTTGGAGTCTCTGTTGATGTAGATCTAAGTTATTGCTATTTTCGGATTTTACATGTTTTGATCCATTTTGGTTGGTTTTCTTTGAGTTCTGATGTTTCCATGTGGAAGAGCTTTCAGTTTTACTCCAGTTGGAGCCTTGGAAATCCGAATTTGGAGTTCGGATGGCCAAGTTATGAACTTTTGAAGTTTTGGTTTCAGCCATGTGTTCTTGCTGTTTGGAGAAGACAGTGAGCAGTGTGCAGAGCTGTTTAGCTACGCACACTGAGCTACGCGCGCTCTTTAGCGCTGCGTACGCAGGCTTGGGTACGCTCCCTGTTGGAAGCGTGTTCCCTTGAGCGTGCGTGACTTTTCACGCACACTGTTCCCTCGAGCGTGCGTGACTTTTCACGCAGCTGCTCCCTTGAGCGTGCGTGACTTTTTACGCACACTGTTCCCTTTAGCGTGCGTGACTTTCACACACTGCTCCCTGTAGCGTGCGTGACTTTCACATACGCTGCCCCTTGAGCGTGCGTGACTTTTCATATACGCTGCCCCTTGAGCGTGCGTGACTTTTCACCTATGCTGCCCCCTTGAGCGTGCGTGACTTTCACATACGCTGCCTTCCTGCGTACGTGTTATATTGCGTATGCATTCCCCCTACGTGCGTGCTTTTGTGCGTACGCATCCCCTGACTCGTATTTTGATATTTTATTAGATATTTCATGCCCATTTTATATCCTTACGCCTTTTGTCATGAACTTGATTTTACTTAATATGTTTGGAATGACTATTGCACATGGCTTGGTATGACAAGGCACTAGCATAACACGACAATGACCCGTAGTGGTGCACTCCTGACATGACCAACCTGACATGATAGTGGCCCGTCGTGGCGCACTCCTGACAAGTACCCTGACATGATTTATCTTGATAACTTAACTTGACCTGTCTTGACACCGTGGGTGGTTCTTTCTTGCTTGCTTGTTAATCCACTTGTCCAGTCTTGCATCATGTCTAGGATGGGACTCCTGAATACCACGGTCAGGAGTACCTACTAAAATGGATTAAGGTTAATAACTAGAATAACACAGTAGTCATGAAGAGATGACACAGCTACAGGCAATCCCGTTACCTGGGCGCTCTTGGGATCTGTAGCCTGCCGTCGAGTAGGGCACATTTCCAGCGCACCGTCGAGTGTTGCACCCTCTAAGTCACCTAAGGGTACATTTGTCTTATGGGCGATGTACCCACCTGAATTCAACCCTAATCTTTCGTCCTGGGTAGCCTGGATGGTCTGCAGGGCTTGTGGCTGTGGAACAATCTCACTGTATCTTGTTAGTAATTAGGCATGTGATAACCCTAGTTAGTTAAAGTAGTAAGCCGTAGTATCTGCTTGGCCGTGATTGATTGAATGAGGTATAACCAGTCTAGTCATGTCTTGATCCAGTATAAGCTTGCTTCCTGTCTTGATTTCTTACATTATTATCTTGTCGATAAATGGTGGGAAACCAAGCTCTGTTCAGATGAAGGGTTACAACCCCGGTCCTTGTTTGGTTTACGGGTTGTAACCTGGCTATCGGAATAGTTCCATGGTTATCTCGTCGTATATCACCCTGCCATGTTTTCGTAGTTTTAATTTTAATATTAGATTTTCTTGTGCTGATTGCTGGCTTTTGTTCTTATTTCGTGGCCCCCTTGTGGCACTTGCTCTTTCTGGGGTTGACCCAGCTGGTTTTGTGTGGCCAGATTTTAGAGCAGCTCCCGAGGATCTACCAAGCTTCCAGCCCGATGGTGGCGACTAGAAGGAACCCGGGCTACGAGTGGGTTTTCTATTTTGTTTCGCTCACTCTATTGTAAATTTATTCTTTTGAGGCGTTTAGCCGACGAGCAACTGTTAGCTCGATGCACTTTTACTTACTGTCTGCCTATGGGCTGTAAACATGATTAACAAATCCTAGGGTTGATCATGTATGACTTAAACTCTTGCTAGTCCTAACATTTTGTACGACTAGCTTCATGATCAGCTGATATGTAATATTTGGGACGCCTTTTATTGTATATTTAATGATCATACATCTTGTAATTATATTACTTGCTTGAGATTGAGACAATAGGCTTGACCTTAAGAGACTGTTGGCTTGTAGTAAACCCTCATATCTAGACAGCCGTGACCGTATAGTTGAGATGTATTCTATTTCAATATACGTAGCTGGCTATGTCTGCCCCCGCTCTCCAGTATTCTGGTTCTGGGGCGTGACATGGTTTAAGTGGTGGCCCATGCAGGTCTTGTCAATCAAGAAATGTGAGGGTTTACCGAATAGATGTCTCAATCAGTATTCGCCTTTGATCTCCGCCCGTATTTTCAAATCCCTGGAATTTTTGCCCTGATTACATGATTATATCGTTGATCTGTCCTGGTCCTTCCTTAATTGTTCCCTGTGTCATCTTCTTCAGCGGCACTGTACCTGGTCCTACCGATCGACGAGGTAGAGCACCTCCCGTAGGCCAGCAGCAACCTGGAGATCAAGTCCAGCATTCCGGAGTCGCCTCCAAAGTGATACCTACTGGAGGAGAGTCACCAGTTCGGCCCGTCTAGCCCGCAGAGCCAGATGATGGTACCTTAGTAGGCCTCATCAGAACCTTGATAGCTTCCCAGGATCGTCGAAGCGACGCCCTGTACCAGACAGTTCAAGATGCTTTGACCCGAGACGGACATCCAGGGAACCAGGCGGCGAACAGTTTCAAGCGCTTGAACCCTCCTTTCTTCGACGGCACCGAGGATGCGATTGCCGCGGATGCATGGCTTCAGGATACCGAGGTGGTTCTAGAAGCATCTAGGACACCCGAGAATGAGAAGGTGGCGGCGGTGCGCCTGCAGTTGTTGGACTTGGCTCGCAGTTGGTGGGCAGCGCAAGCCATGGGATTAGTGGCACCCATTACTTGGGCAGTGTTTAGGAAGAGATTCCAGACGAAGTATTTCGATGTTG
This sequence comes from Iris pallida, assembly GCA_029216955.1. NCBI lineage: Eukaryota > Viridiplantae > Streptophyta > Magnoliopsida > Asparagales > Iridaceae > Iris > Iris pallida. The sequence goes on along the minus strand of JANAVB010020400.1, from coordinate 16,948,798 downwards.
TGGCTCGGTACGACCTGCAGACCAGATTTACCAACTTGAAGCAAGGAGGCAGATCAGTCGACAGTTATGCATCGGAGTTTTCTAGACTCAGTAGGTTTGCCCCCACCTTGGTGGCGACCGAGTTTGATAGGGTCTAGCGGTTCCAGCAGGGACTGCATTTGGAGATCTTGTTGGCGGTTGAGCAGTTCGAGCACCAGACGTTCGATGTAGTCTTGAGAGCAGCTAGGAGGCATGAGTATACCTCCCAGAGGATTATGGATAGGACCGGAGGTAGAAAGCGGTCCCACAGTCAGATGCACCAATCATCAGCTCCAGCCCCGGCAGCTAGGGGATTGACCATTGGAACTCCGAGGCGGGCGGCCTCAGTAACGTCGGTTCAGCATTCGACCCCGACGTACCCGCAGCAGCAGAAGCAGAAGCAGACTTCCGCGATGGGATGTTCTCATTGCGGGAAGCCAGGCCATGTGGTGGCAGATTGTCGTAGGGCGCAGGGATTGTGCCTGGCTTGTGGAGCAGCAGATCATAGAATTGGAGCTTGCCCAAATAGGGGTGGTTCATCAGCATCCAACCCTTCTAGCTCTTCAGTGAGAGGACCGGCCCCAGCACCAGTTCAGCAGCAGCAGTATAGTCTTCGAGGCCCTTGCCGCCTCAGTCTCAGGCATTCCAGCAGCAGCACCCCCAGCAGTATGCACAAGCCCAAGCTCAGACCCAGAATAGGCAGAGAGGTTTCCAGCAGAGGGGACCAGCAACCAGAGGACAAGGTCAGGCCATGATGATGGCTATGGAAGAAGAAGTTACACCAGGTGAGGTAGTGGCAGGTACTATTCTCGTCAACTCCTTTCCAGCTTCGGTATTGTTTGATTCTGGTGCAACGCATTCATTCATGTCTGCTCGATTCGCGACACGGATAGGATTGGAGCCTGAGTCATTATCAGTGAGGCTCAATATACTTACTGGTAATGGTCTGGTGGGAGTAGACCGAGTATTTTCCTCGTGTCGGATCGTAGTTAGCGGTAGGGAGTTCCCCGCTAGATTCATAGAGTTTCCTATGGCAGACTATGAGGTAGTCCTAGGCATGGATTGGTTGAGGAACCAGTATGCTAGGATAGACTGCCATATTGGCAGAGTTGTCTTTAGTATCCCCGGCGAGCCAGAGTTTTCATTTTCCAGAGGCGCAGTAGAGCCATCTTTTATAGCATTGCGGATGGCAGTAGCAGCAGTGCAGTTACCCCGGATAGTTGAAGAGTTTCTAGATGTCTTTCCAGAGGAGCTTCCAGGGATGCCGTCGGAGTGGGAGATTGAGTTCACTATAGACTTGATTCCCGGGACAGCACCAGTGTCAGAGCGAGTCTACAGGATGGCGCCTTCAGAGTTGGAGATTTTGTATAAGATGATTGAAGAACTCAGGACCAAGGGATTCATTCGTGCAAGTGGATCGCCTTGGGGAGCCCCGATGCTTCTTGTGAAAAAGAAGGATGGTACGTCCAGGCTATGTGTTGATTATCGTACCTTGAATTCGGTGACAATCAAGAATAGATACCCTCTTCCGAGGATAGATGACTTGTTTGATCAACTCAGAGGGGCTTCAGTGTTCTCGAAGATCGACTTGCGATCAGGATACCACCAGATCAGAGTCAGAGAGCAGGACATCCCGAAGACAGCATTCAGATCGAGGTATGTACATTGGGAGTTCCTTGATATGCCCTTTGGAGCGACCAATGCGCCGGCCGTATTCATGGACCTCATGAATCGTATTTTCATGCCTTACTTGGATCAATTTGTGATCGTGTTCCTAGATGACATCCTGGTCTATAGCAAGAGTGAAGCAGAGCATGAGCAGCATCTCAGAGTCGTCCTTCAGGCGCTTAGGGAGCATCAGTTGTACGCCAAGTTCAGTAAATGCGAGTTCTGGCTCGATCGTATTTCGTACTTGGGTCACATCATTACCCGAGGAGGAGTGGAAGTGGATCCCCAGAAGATTTTGGCTATCGAGTCATGGCCGGTACCCAGCTCAGTGGCAGAGGTTCGCAGTTTCCTTGGATTGGCCGGCTACTACCGGCGGTTCGTTTCAGATTTTGCAAGGATTTCAGCGCCGATGACCCAGTTGACCCGCAAGGATGTACCGTTTGTTTGGACAGCAGAGTGTCAGGAATCATTTAAGAAGTTGAAGCGAGGTTTGATAACGGCTCCCATTCTCACCCTTCCAGATGGGACCGGAGGATTCACAGTTTATTGCGATGCTTCAGGCAGAGGATTGGGGTGTGTCTTGATGCAGCATAGGAAGGTAATATCTTATGCGTCACGCCAACTTCGTGATCATGAGAAGAATTACCCGACCCACGACTTGGAATTGGCGGCGGTAGTGTTTGCTTTGAAGTTGTGGAGACACTACTTGTACGGAGATAGAGTGGAGATCTTTACTGATCATAAGAGCCTAAAGTATGTTTTCACTCAGAAGGACCGTAATATGCGGCAGAGAAGATGGCTCGAGCTATTGGTAGATTATGATGTGGATTTACAGTATCATCCCGGGAAGGCCAACGTTGTAGCAGATGCATTGAGCAGGAGAGCCGGAGTTTATCTCCTGACGGCGCAACCAGAATTATTGGCAGATCTTCAGAAGATGGGCATTGAAGTGGTTCTTCCAACCAGTGTGGCATTGATGGCCAGTCTACAGGTTCAGTCCAGCATAGTTGAGAGAATACGGGTGGCGCAGTCAGCAGATTCCAAGATCCAGCGACTCAGAGCAGAGTGTGAAGCAGGAAGAAGGCCAGAGTTGTATATCCATGAAGACGGTACACTTCGACATGGTAAGCATCTTTGTGTACCCAGTGGAGATATCAGACAGGAAGTCATGGCAGAAGCCCACAGTTCACAGTATTCTATTCATCCGGGTGGTACAAAGATGTACCGTGATATTCGTCAGCATTTCTGGTGGAATGGCATGAAGAGGGAGATAGCCCGGTTTGTCTCTCGGTGTTTGGTTTGTTGCGTGCGTGCGTGTTATATTGCGTATGCATTCCCCCTGCGTGCGTGCTTTTGTGCGTACGCATCCCCTGACTCGTATTTTGATATTTTATTAGATATTTCATGCCCATTTTATATCCTTACGCCTTTTGTCATAAACTTGATTTTACTTAATATGTTTGGAATGACTATTGCACATGGCTTGGTATGACAAGGCACTAGCATAACACGACAATGACCCGTAGTGGTGCACTCCTGACATGACCAACCTGACATGATAGTGGCCCGTCGTGGCGCACTCCTGACAAGTACCCTGACATGATTTATCTTGATAACTTAACTTGACCTGTCTTGACACCGTGGGTGGTTCTTTCTTGCTTGCTTGTTAATCCACTTGTCCAGTCTTGCATCATGTCTAGGATGGGACTCCTGAATACCACGGTCAGGAGTACCTACTAAAATGGATTAAGGTTAATAACTAGAATAACACAGTAGTCATGAAGAGATGACACAGCTACAGGCAATCCCGTTACCTGGGCGCTCTTGGGATCTGTAGCCTGCCGTCGAGTAGGGCACATTTCCAGTGCACCGTCGAGTGTTGCACCCTCTAAGTCACCTAAGGGTACATTTATCTTATGGGCGATGTACCCACCTGAATTCAACCCTAATCTTTCGTCCTGGGTAGCCTGGATGGTCTGCAGGGCTTGTGGCTGTGGAACAATCTCACTGCATCTTGTTAGTAATTAGGCATGTGATAACCCTAGTTAGTTAAAGTAGTAAGCCGTAGTATCTGCTTGGCCGTGATTGATTGAATGAGGTATAACCAGTCTAGTCATGTCTTGATCCAGTACAAGCTTGCTTCCTGTCTTAATTTCTTACATTATTATCTTGTCGATAAATGGTGGGAAACCAAGCTCTGTTCAGATGAAGGGTTACAACCCCGGTCCTTGTTTGGTTTACGGGTTGTAACCTGGCTATCGGAATAGTTCCATGGTTATCTCGTCGTATATCACCCTGTCATGTTTTCGTAGTTTTAATTTTAATATTAGATTTTCTTGTGCTGATTGCTGGCTTTTGTTCTTATTTCGTGGCCCCCTTGTGGCACTTGCTCTTTCTGGGGTTGACCCAGCTGGTTTTGTGTGGCCAGATTTCGGAGCAGCTCCCGAGGATCTACCAAGCTTCCAGCCCGATGGTGGCGACTAGAAGGAACCCGGGCTACGAGTGGGTTTTCTATTTTGTTTCGCTCACTCTATTGTAAATTTATTCTTTTGAGGCGTTTAGCTGACGAGCACCTGTTAGCTCGATGCACTTTTACTTACTGTCTGCCTACGGGCTGTAAACATGATTAACAAATCCTAGGGTTGATCATGTATGACTTAAACTCTTGCTAGTCCTAACATTTTATACGACTAGCTTCATGATCAGCTGATATGTAATATTTGGGATGCCTTTTATTATATATTTAACGATCATACATCTTGTAATTATATTACTTGCTTGAGATTGAGACAATAGGCTTAACCTTAAGAGACTGTTGGCTTGTAGTAAACCCTCCTATCTAGACAGCCGTGACCGTATAGTTAAGATGTATTCTATTTCAATATACGTAGCTGGCTATGTCTGCCCCCGCTCTCCAGTATTCTGGTTCTGGGGCGTGACAAGGAAGGGCCGTAAGGCTAGTTGGTTAAGTCGGGTTGGTACAGTCTTGATCTTAAGGCACGAGCAAGTGTGTTTGTATGACCAGCATGAGTTATCGCTCGACGTCGTTGGCACGATAATGGTCTAGAGGCACATAATACAAGTGAGAGTCTTGGCTCGGCCGAGTTGTATAAGTTTTACTCAGCGAGGCACTGCCTCGAGTATATTGAAGTCACGAATAGAGTATAGCACGACCATGTCGTTGTGTTGCAAGTATAGGAGAAGACGCCCGTCCTAAAATTGATCCTAAGGCATGACTAGAAAGACTATCGAAAGGGATTTAAGCTGCACAAAGTAAATAAACGTGTCAGTTTTATATGGGTGGACGATGAGATCACTCTACCAGTACAGTTGAGTACTGACACCTACATAGTTTCCATGTATAGGCACAGGTAGAAGCTCGTGGCATATAGCTCGGTTGGATGCATCGAGGCACGAAGTTCCTTTACAATTCGAAGCATGCGACCGCATGGAGTCCAGAATAATACGGGACATAATGTATGGACATTGCCTTCCGAAGCATCCGCTGGCTCAAGCATTGTATCGAGAGATGGGAAAGAGCAGAGTGACTTATAAAATAAGAGAAAAGTGAGCTTGAGAGACTTGTAATCATGGCCTTGTACCCCATTGTAATCTTATTATTCAATATCAATAAAGAGCACTTTTGAATAACTTGTGGTTTGCCTTTAAATTTCTGCTGTATGTTCAATATTTCTGCTTGGGACTTCTGTGCGATAACTCCGTCCCAGCTGCTATAATCGACAGTTATAAAACTGCCTTACACAAGCACAATCTAGGCTCGTGCGATATCACGCCTTAGTGAGGACGATCGCTCCTACGGCAGCGGGGCGTGACACTCCCTGCAAGGGTCACCTAGATACCTTCTTTTTATGGCACAGTGCTTTCATTTTATTTTTCTGACACATATTTGTTTATGTGTAGTTCCTGTGTCCTTGTCTCTCTTTGAGGACATTCTCTTCGCATTAACGGGGTTGTTCCATGGGCAAAGATGTTGACGAGGCACTCACTCATTCTATCAAACAGTTGATTGCCTATGGCCAATCGAGAGGTCGACTAGCCATAATTCGGGATCAACAGCCCGCATACTTTCATCGTATGATGGATCAAGGCAAGATGTCTCTTCCATCTGATGCTGTCATGATGCTGAAACCTTTGTTTCTTTTCGGCGATCAGTTGGTTCTAGAAAATACCAAGCTCTTGGAGATAACCGAAGATTGGTATTTCGAGAACTACAATATTCCTCTGTACGATCCTTCTGTCAACCGCCACCTTCTGCTCTCGACTTTCTTTTGCTTGCCTGAGAAGCATTTTATGATGTGGGAACTGACCCCAAAGCGAGGGAGTTTGATGGCCGGTCATATCAAAGTGGAAGGGTGTTCCAATCGGAGGGACTCCTTCAAGAGTGTGCCCGACGATCCATCAGTTATGCTGCAGGTGTTACTTCCTGGTCGCCTGTTTGTTAATTTTACCAATGAAGTGCATCCATTCCGAGCCCAGCTTTTTGCCAATAGGCTATTGGCCACAGGCCATACCTATACGAAAGATGCCTTCTGTGTCACAGGTTGGATTTATCCTATGTCTGAGTGGAGTGAGCTAACTCAATGGGCAGTAGGTAGGTTCAAGAAGGATTTGACAGGTACGGGCCTTCGTCGTGCCATCAGGGCCATCGAGCATGGGATAGAGATCAACCGGCCTCTGTTCATAGCTTTGTTGGAGTTATTTAACGACCATATCGGAACATTCTTCACCCTTATGGAGAGATAGGTTTGGCCCTTCATGAGATGCATGCCATCTCGAAGCTGCCATGGGGGGATGTGCCATACGAGGAACATACCCCTTGCAAGGAGGAATTCTTGGTGTTGGAGAACAAGCATCTCGAGATGATGGCTGTGTATAAAGAGTTGTTTTGCCACCACCAAGTATGCACACATATGGGTGGGGCGCAGGCTTCGCCATATGTCAAGACCTGGGTGGATTATATTTTCATAATGCGTCTATCGATGTCGAAGAAGGTTCACTTCACTGCGCCTGGCATATACTGCTGATGAAGTAGATGATATAACGGCCGAAGCGAGGGTATCTGCTCCCTCAGTGGATGCCGAGGGGAGGCCCACCTCCAGAGTTCATAATTACTTCTGTCAGAATCTGATTGCTTTGAGTCCGAAAGCAACTTTTGCCGCCTTTCTGATGAGATGGTTGCGGAGGGCCGTGGTTCCCGGAGGTTCTGGGCCTGCGGGACGGCTTAGTCAGGACTTGATTCTGCCAGCTATGAGACTAGCCTTCTGACATTCCTTGGCTCTGCTGCCGGCCATGGTATGCGACAACCTGCGTGGTTTGCAGAAGTTTTTCAAGAGGATAATAGAGTATCGCGGAAGGAATGAAGAATTCCCGAGGGTTGGACTCCTTTACTACTACTTGATGGATTGGTTGGCTTTGTGTTTGCAAAAACAAAAGTATAGAACTTTATTGATACAAACTGTAATAAAGATTACAAGAATTCTGGGAAAATTACAACTGTAGGAATCCAATCTCGATGACGATTGCTTTATCCCTTGGACGATGTGAACTGTAAAGACGAAGCCTTTGAAGTTGAAAACAACTCTGGAAACTGAAGGCAAAAGCCTCTGAAGTTGAAGACAAAAAGTCTCGGAAGAATGCAGCAGCACTTTGGCAAGAACTCCTGGACTCTCTGATTTCTGATCTTGATTTCTGATCTTGATCTCTGCCCCTTGAATGAAGACTTGAAACTCTATTTATAGAGTTCTGGAAATAACTAACTTTCAGTTATTTTGGACTGCGCATGATGATTTGCGCAGCATTGGTTTGCGCAACATTGATTTGCGCAGATAGTTACTGGATCGTGGGTCGACTATCATGGACACATGGCATGATTTGATAGAAATGCGCATGATCGTGCATAAACAGTTGCCACGTAATGAACAATCGATGGCATGAATGCCACGTGTAACTTGACAGTTACGTTTGATAGAGTGCGCAGAGTTGAATTGCGCATACATGGTTTGCGCAAACTCAAACTGCGCAGGATTGGTTTGCGCTGCCAGCTGTCAGCCGCCCTCGAGCACTGTGCGGCGCAGGAAACGAACAGACTCCTTGTTATCCGCGCTGTCAGTTGTCAGAAAAGATTTGATTTGATTTAGTAATGATGACTTCTGCCACGTCAGCTTGCGCAATCGGTTGTGTGCGCAAATTAGAATGTGCAATCGGTTGGCTGCGCAATCTGTTGTCTGCGCAATTCAACAAGATGATGTATATTTTGATTTCTTGATTTTGTTGATTGATGCAACTTGATTTTTTAGGACCTACAAGACCCCCTTCAAAGTTTTCGAAAGTTGATTTGATTCAAAGTTTCGAAATACTTTGAATTTTTGAATTTTTGAATCAAGTTGCGCATGATGATGGGCTGTCTGCGCAAAGCGAAGTATTCCCCGATCTTAGGCGCAATCCAAGGCAGCCGTTTCGTATTTCAAAGGCTATAAATAGCCCACTTCTTCATTTCATTTTTTTACTTTGCCTCTTTCGTGCTTTTGAGAGAAAAATTCCCGAACCCTTTCTGTCTTCTTTCTCCGACGACTTCCATGGCGCCCCGACGATCTAATGTTGCCGCCACCGCCGCTGCGAAGGGAAAAGCTCCGGCCGAATCCTCTGACAGAGTTGCTCGGCGAGCATCTCGACATGAGTCTGCGCACCCTGCTCTGATAGGTAGTAAAACCGATCGAAACCCCTTTTTAGGGTGTTTTGACTTCCTTCGATCTTCGAAACTCATTTCTTTTTAGAGATGAGTTCAACTTGCGCCACCCTTTTTAGGGTTTTTGGTTGCATAAACAGTCAGTCTTCATTTTTATGAAGACTGTAATCCTGCGCAATCTATCGAATTGTGCTGACAGAAAGTCAGCGCAATCGATTGATTTGCGCTGAATGTCAGCGCAATCGATTGGTTTGCGCACCCTATTATGATGCGCAAACTAATGTTGCGCAATCCATATTAGCGCAATCTGAGGATTGTGTACTCTTCTGTTTTGCTTGTCTGAAAAATAGAGTTTTTGACTTGTACTGATCTTCCTCTGTTTTTGATGCAGTTGAAACCAATGAAGATCCAAACTATGAACATTTTGTGGGAACTTTGTCTGAATCTGAATATAAAGAAGATTTGTCTCACGTCCATTATCCTCAATACGATCTGTCGACTTCTCGTCAGGCAATATTGATTTCTCAGGACAACAAAACTTTAATGTGTCTAATGAATGGACAGCCTCTGGAATCAGCAGATGCTGTTATCCACAAGAAACCCTTATTCTTGTTTGGTGACGCCTTTGAAAAAGTCTCCCAGCCTAGGCCAATGATGGAGGAGATGGTAGTCCACCGGGAAGACAGATCATTCTTCATTCCTAAAATTGCTCGATGCCTTCCTTTGTCACGGTATGCTCATGCGAGCTACCCAAGGAAAATGGATTGGAACATCACCCTTCTCCAGGATGCTCGTGCAGGGAAGATCTTTGTAAAGAAGGTTAACGGGAAAGATATGTTTTACAGCTCTTCTGACAGATACAGTGTTATGTTGAGAGGTTTAAGACCCAGCTGCATCCCACCGGAAAACTCCTCTATGCTGATGCCCGTCAGAACCCCTATATTCGCAAATGAATTTGCGAAGGAAGAAGGAAGATACCCTGAACAGGATATCAGAATGACTGGATTAGTGAATCCAGATTACAAACGATGGAATTGCATTGCAAATTGGGTTCTGACAACCTTCCAAGACAAACTTCAACAAATTAACCTGTTTCAAGCAGTGCATGCCACTGTATACGGGTTTGCTCCTAACCCTCAAATGTTTTTGGCCTTGGCTGAGCGATACAATTACAGAACAGGAACCTTCATGACCCCGGGTGGAGAGATGGGGTTTGCACTCCATGAGATGAAGTACATCTCATACTTGCCCATGGCGGATGCTCCATATGAGGAGTTTGTTCCCACAAATGACGAGTTGGAGAAACTCAGAAAAGAAAATGCAGAAATGGTAGCAGTGTTTGAAGAACTGCTATGCCATTACAAAATTTGCTCTTTGTACTATAAGAGTGCTACGGCCAACACTTGCTATTCTTCGAAGTGGTTGCCATATTTGTTCTTAAATCATATTGAAGAGAAGAAAACCAAGGAAAATGACAAATGTTACCCTCATTTTTTCAAACCCTTGATTAACACGGAAGTCATGAAGATGATGGAAGAAAGTAAACATTATGATAAGGAAATGAAGGATGATTATCAATGTCCACCTTTAAAGAAAGGTGACATTTTGGAGAGTTTTTTGAGAATGGGTTACAGACCCATGTCCAAAGAAGCCCAGTTAGCAGGGTTTCTGACACACTGGCTCAGACGATTCGTGGTCCCGGGATCTAGTGCAGTGGACCGTTTTCATCGCGGTGTACTTTTTGCTGCCGTCAAGCTAGTCTTCGGTTATAAGGTTGACTTGTTATCGGCAATGACCTGCAGATTGAATGCGAGTCTTCGCTTGTATGTTGACTCGATGCTGAAGGCAAAGGGAGAGAAAGAATTCTCCTGTCTCGAAATGCCATACACTTATCTCTTTGGATGGTTACTCCTCCACTATCCAACTTTAATGGACCCTGGTATGGGACCAGTAGATGGCAGCTTCTTGCGCAGATATTCTCAGGGTAAATAGAAGTACACCTCTCTGAGTGAATGTAGATTTGTTTTAAATTTGAACAGAGGATGGAACTTCTGTTGCGCCCCTCTCCCGGCCGGTCATGACCAGATGCCACCCAACATGGTAGATTCAAAACTGCAGCCCTTAAACCGTGTGGCCTTTGAATGGTTGAAGACAATTCGACCATCTCATTTAGTATACCGCTTTGAAGAAGAATGCTTTTTGGAACCATACCTCCCTAGCCGTTTTGCTAGACAATTTGGGTATGATCAGTTCCACGTAGGGAACGCAATCACCTGCCTTCTGGGCAAAGGTTTCTTGATTGACGGGGCCCGAGCTTGGGCCTACTACAATGCCCGTGACACAAAGGCTACCTTCTCTATGCCACCAAAGAGCACTCCTCAAGGGCCTCGGATGCTCTTTACATACTCGGTATTCTACACATCTGCAAATACTTTTGCCGAGAACTTTAATCTCGCCGATAGTTTTGCTTCTGCGATAAGATTGAGGAAAGGGAGGATAACTTTATCAATCCCTGCCAATGATGAGGCAAACGAACCGGCGGATGAACCCCTAGAAACTTCAAGAGAAATGATGTTCCAACAAGAGATAAACGCAGCAATGCGGATCTCTCTAAGAGTGGGAAAGTCTCCTGCCAAGAAAAGAAGAAGAGAGGAGCCTCCTGCTCCTGCAGCAAAGAAGAAATTGGTCTTGGAGCATTCTTCTGATAAAGTGACTACAAGATCCCAATCTCGGCAGCTAGCCGAGACAAATCAAGAAGTTACTACTACACCAACTTCTGTACAGAAGCAAACAGCACCAATAAATGTAGAGAGTCCCGATAGACCTCTACACAGAAAGAAGAAGAAGTTGGTTACCAGAAGAAATTTAGAAGCCTCTTCTTCCAAACAACTCCTGACTTCAGTAGATGCTGCAGCAGGATTTATAATGCCATCTCCCACCCCTGTTTCTGAATCAGGGAATAAAATCCTTGAAGAGACTGAACAAAGGGGAGATCTTGACCCCAGAACTGAAGTTGAAACATTCAGAGAAAACATCATTGAGGATGAGCAAAATATTACACGACCCCTTTCACCTGTCGTGGAGACGACTCAGCTTCCTCCTACCCCAAAGACTCTTCGTGAAGAAGAAGAGCATAAAATGATCGAAGCTTTAGAAGATTGTTATAGCCTGCAGGAGGATCTCACCGCAACTGACAGTGGGAATGTAGCCCCAGAAGAAGAAGAAGATAAGGATGAAGAAAGCTCTTCGTCTGGAAATATTGATAAGTATATACAGAATCCTGAAGGGGACAACGAAGAACACATATCTCTTGAAACCGCCGACGATGCTTCGGATCCTAAAAAGGATATTGAAGTAGAGGCGTTAGTAGAAAAGGTTGTTAACCCTGATGAAGACGTCGAGATAGAAGTATCCCCTGAAGAAGTGGCTGGTGAAGATGTTCAGCAAGAGAGTCCCGCTACCGAACCCCAAGGTATAAAATGATATTTAACAATCTTCTTTCTTTAAAATAGATTGATATCTAATATCTTCATTTGTAGTTCTTGCAGGTCTTGATACTCTACCAACACCTCCGAGGGACCTGGCTATGGTGCCTATTCCAACGGTAGTTGTTAGTAGTAGCCATCACTTATCTTGCGGCTCTGAAGCGGGCAGCAGCCAAGCTGTCGCAACTGAAGCTACTTCCGTTCAACGGGAGTCTATTCCAACAGGAAATGCAGTTGTTGTTAGATCCAATCAAGGTAAGACTGCTGCTTTTTTTAATTTGATCTTTTTGTTTATTGGCAAATTAGTAAAATAATAATTTTACTTTTTGCAGAAGAACAAACAGGAGGAGCAGCTAGTTCTACTCTGGCTCCTTTGTTTAAAGAGCCTATCATTCATCAGCAAAGGATTGAGCAACCGACTACCCCATCCTCAACAGGGGTAGCTTCGACTCCTGGAACTATAGCCATCAATCAGCAAGTTGTCCAATCTTTTACCAGATGTTTCTTTGAGTCATTGGGATCTCTTGTCCGTAAAATGATAGAGAAGGAAGGAGCTAACTTCATTATGGTTAGGGACCCCACTTCTTTCCTGATAAAAGCCATAAGAGGCCAAGGAGACGAAGCCCAAGCCGTTCTTCTTGAACATATATTAGATGAGTTGGAAGTATCCATAAGGAAATATAAAGAGCTCAAGAAGAAGAATATAGACTCTCTGGTGCAAGCTGAATATGAACGACTAGCCCAAGAAGCTGATATAGAAAGGATAAACCTTCAGAACCTTTTAGAAGCTCATTCTGCAAAGTCAGCAGAATTCAACTCAAAGATAGAATCAGTTACTTTGGCAGCTGAGAACAAAGGACAGAGGCTTGCTGAATTGAAAGCGGAAATTATTCGCCTTCAGAAGGAATTTGAAGAAGAAACTGCCAATCAACGATTTATGATTGAACAACTCAATGCCCTAATTCAGGAGAAAAATGAGTATGACGAGACTCATAGTGCTGAAATTACCCGCAGGACAGTAGATATGCCCATCTTTGATGAAGAAAATGGGATGGAGGAAGCAAGAATGAGAGTAACAACTAGTCACGAAGAAGAGCTGCAGACCTTGAAGCAGCAAATTGACAATCTGATTGTCCCTCCTTCTTGATTTTGTATTTGTGTTTTATTGCTATAGCTACATTTTTGTAATGTCCCGTATTTTGATATAAAAGACATTTTGTTGTGGCTCCATTATTTATTGCATATCTTATTTAGATATAAATAAATAGAGATAGAAAATATATTCAGAGGTGCAAGACATGATATATTTCTTGATAATTTTGTAGAAAATAATTATATTCATTATATCTGCTCAGAGGTAATATGGACATGGCAGAATATATTGAATATTATTATTTCGATTTTGACAACTTAATCGAAAACGACAAGTTGCTAATGTAGATAATGAACGATGATGAATCGTCAATATTTGTGAAAATGAATGAACGGGAAGACCATCAAATGATGGATGACAATGAACGGGTGAACCGTCAAACGAATATGATAAATGAACGGATGAACCGTCGGGCCTTTAATGAACGGATGAACCGTCTGATGAATGTGATAAATGAACGGATGAACCGTCTCTTCGTTATTTGAGGAACTTCTGCCTATAAATATAACAGAAGTCTGACAGGAATGAACACTTCTGCTTTTCAACATAAAAATGTCGTCGTCCGGAGAAGTATCTAAGAAGGCCGAGATCGCCCCGAAGGTTGAGAAGGGCACTGAAGAGCGCCCTGTCGATCCAATCCAGCCGAAGGAGGCAAAAGCGGGCGAAGGTCCGTCTGCACCCCAGCCGCCACGGGATATCTTGGACTTCCTACTCGAACCAGGAAAGACTGAAGAAGAAGAAGTCATGAGGATGGCCGCCTGCAAATTCCTCGTGGGTTCCAGCAAGGAGGTTCTTAACTCTTTTGCTGATCATGTCTTCGAGAAGGACGGCAGTGGCCCGCGTCCCAATGTAGAGAAAGATGATAGTGACCTTTAACATTATGTACTATCATCTAATGAAATAAAATTTGCATTTTATTTATGAACTTGATTCTGTTTGACAATTTTACAAGCATTTACATTTATACATAATACTTCTTGAGAAATTTGCCATTGATAGGCATCATGGCAATTCGACCATCGAGCTCTGAAAGTTGATAGGCTCCATTTGAGAAGACTTTGCTTACAACATAGGGACCTTCCCATTTCGCATCGAATTTTCCTTTGCTCATATGAGTCATAGTCATAGGACGTCTGACTGCTAGAACAAGTTCTCCTTGTTGAAATGCTCTGACTTTAACTTTGCGATTGAAAGTCTTTGAGATGCGGGCTTGATATAGCTCAATATGCTGTTGAGCCATTAATCGCTTCTCATCCAACGCTTCTAACTCTTGAAGTCGAAGAAGATCATTATTTTCTGTGGTAAGCTCATTGGCAATAGCGATCCTTAAAGAAGGAATTTGCAGCTCTAAAGGAAGAACGGCTTCACAGCCATACACTAAAGAGAAAGGTGTAAAGCCTGTTGGATTACGGACTGTAGTTCGATAGGCCCAAAGACATTCGCCAAGTTTCTCGCTCCAGTTCCGTTTGTTAGTGGAAACAAACTTCTTGAGGAGTTTAATGATGTTTTTGTTGAAAGCTTCAGCTAGGCCATTAGCGGCAGGATTGTATGCTGTCGAAGCGACATTATTAATCCGGTGATCATCGCAGAATCTAGTGAACTTCTGACTGATGAATTGAGGTCCATTGTCATGGATGATTCTTCGGGGTACACCAAATCTATAGATGACGTGGTGTTTAATGAAGTTGATGACATTGCTAGTCTTAACCTCAGTCAGTGGTATAGCTTCAGCCCACTTGGAGAAGTAATCAGTTATTGCCAATATGAACCGATGTCCTTTAGAAGAAGGAGGATTAATAGGCCCTATGATGTCCATATCCCAAGCTTCAAAAGGCCAGGAAGCAGCCGTCGGGTGTAAGAATTCTGATGGTTGATGAATGAAGTCTGCATGGATTTGACAAGCTCGACATTTCTTTGCATACTCAATGGCATCCGATACCATAGAGGGCCAGTAGTAACCCATACGTCTAATGCGATCTTGTAGCTTAGGACCAGGCTGATGTGCTCCACATACACCGTCATGAGCTTCACGCAGTACTTGCTTAGCTTCATCACCAGCGAGACAGCGTAAAAGAAGACCGTCATAAGTTCGTCGATAGAGAGTTTTAGTAGTTTGATTATAATAGAATCGGAGAGATCGTCGACGAACACTTGTAGCCTCCTTAGGATCTTCGGGGAGTATGTCATGTACCACGAAGTCGATAAAAGGAGTTCTCCAGTCATCATCAATAACATTAACTTTAGCAAAATTGCTGAATTCAATATTACGATTATTTTCAATACAGAACAGTTCACGATTGGAGATAACTACCACCTGCTGTCTTTTAATAGGGATAGCTAAGACAGCTGCAAGATTGGCTAAAGCGTCTGCTTCAGTATTGCAAGCCCGCCGCACATAGTCAATGAAGAAATCTTTGAATGATATAGCTAAATTGATTGCCGCTTCATGATAAGACACTAGGTCTTGATGACGGACTTCATAGGTTCCTCTAACCTGATTAACAACCAGTTTAGAATCACCGTATACTTCAAGATATTCAACGTTCAGTTGTTTAGCTAACTGAAGGCCAATAAGTAGAGCATTATACTCTGCTACATTGTTAGAACAAGGTTCATCTAGAGAGTAGGCTCTTTGGATAGTTGATCCATCTGGAGAAACGAGGACCACTCCAACACCTGCCACAACAGCACCATTTGGTCCAATCCTTGATGCACCATCAAAGAATAAACGCCAGGTTGGAAATTCTTCGGAGATCATATTAACTTCCAATGTTTCGTCTGGAATTTCGTCATAGAGCTTAGATGTCTCAGGTACAGGATGAG
The DNA here is from genome assembly GCA_029216955.1 of Iris pallida. NCBI lineage: Eukaryota > Viridiplantae > Streptophyta > Magnoliopsida > Asparagales > Iridaceae > Iris > Iris pallida. The sequence continues at coordinate 16,932,945 of JANAVB010020400.1, read as the reverse complement.
CCGCTAAGAAGTCCGCCAGCGCTTGACCTTTGACAGACTTTTGTGGAACATACACCATGTCATATTGAGCTAGCAGGATTGCCCATGTAGCCAACCGAGAATTAAGTGTACTTGGTTTCTTCATAAGTACCCGGAGAGGGTTAACTCGAGATATAACATGAATAGTTTGACCAATGATATAATGCCTCGTCTTTTGTACAGCAAACATGAGAGCCAAGCATTCTTTTTCAACTGGACTATAACGGTGTTCAGCACCAATCATAGTACGGCTAAGATAATAAATGGCCTGTTCGTGACCTTCTTTGTTCTTTTGGGCAAGTAAAGCACCCAATGAATGATCCATAGCACGGACATACATTAAGAACGGAATACCAGAAATAGGTGGCACCAAGACTGGTGGGTTCATGAGATATCGCTTGATATCATCGAATGCTTGTTGACATTCTTCAGTCCAAACGAAAGATACACCTTTCTTCATTAGTTGAGTGAATGGTCTGCAACGTCCAGACAAATTCGAAATGAATCGCCTGATGTATGCAAGTCGACCTTGGAATCCTCGTAGCTCTTTTAAGTTGCGTGGAGGACGCATCTCTTGAATGGCTTTGATCTTCTCGGGATCTACGTGTATACCTTTAAAGGTAATGACGAAGCCAAGAAATTTGCCACTAGAGACACCCAAGAACGACTTGGTGGGATTCATTTTGAGTTGATGTTGGCGCATGAGATTGAAGATAGTTCTCAGGTCTTGAAGGTGATCTTCCTTTAGACGACTTTTGACAGCAATATCGTCAACATAGCATTCAACAGTTTTGCGAAGATGATCTTTAAAAATAGTACTCATAGCACGTTGGTAAGTTGCACCAGCATTCTTAAGACCAAATGGCATCACCGTATAGCAATAAACACCACGAGGAGTGCGGAAAGAAGTATGCTTTTCATCTTCAGGATGCATCTTGATTTGATTGTATCCAGAGAATCCATCCATAAAAGATATTCGTTCGAACCCACAAGTATTGTCGATCATAACATCCGTAATAGGAAGAGGAAATTCATCTTTTGGACATGCTTCATTAAGATCCCGGAAGTCAATACAGACTCGAACTTTGCCAGTTTTCTTCAGAACTGGGACGACATTGGCTACCCAATCAGGATGTTGTTCTTCTCGAATGAAGCCACAAGCAATGAGCTTTTTGACTTCATCATCGATCGCGTCCATCATTTCTGGTTTGAAGCGTCGCTGTTGTTGCTTAACAGGTTTTGCATTAGGTAAAATATTCAATTTATGTGTAGCAATCCTGGGATCTAAACCCGGCATGTCTTCATAACTCCAAGCAAAGACATCAATATATTCTTTAATAAGAAGAACCAACTCTTCCTTGTCTGTTTCTGGAAGATTTTTGCTAATAAAAATTGGCCGAGGTGAATCTCTTTCTCCTACATCAATTTGAAGTAGTTGATCTTCAGTAGGGGGTTCATGTTGTTCAAAGCGAAGTACCCATTGATTGTCCATATGCTGAGCCCAAGGATCTGTTTCAGGATTTTCTTCCACATTCTCGTCATAGTCTTCTGGAAGTTCAACAGAGACCATGTTAGATGATACGACCAACCTATGGACTTCACCAATGCTAGTATCAGAATCCCAAGATCTGGAATCAGATGAGTTAGATCGTTCTTCACTGTCGGATTCGAAGACTGCTAGGGATAACAATGGAGGAGAAGCATATCCGAGACCTCTCTTAGTCCTGCTATAGTACATGTCTGACTTTCCTTTCGGAACAGTTGTACGAATAGGAGTTCGTCTACCCTTACCGTAATTGAAGCCACTTTTGAAATCATAACCCATTTTCCGAATGATGTCTTTTGATTGTTGACTATAACGATGGAGTTGGATACGCCCCGTGTCGTTAAGTTTACTGTCATCCGTATAACTGAATTTTTGTTCTGGTCCTTTAATAAAAATTATTGGACTTTCGCCTCTCTTTCGAGAAGAGACAACAAAGTATGAATCATCTGAGTGTTCGAGTAAGACCTCTGTATGAAGAGATTGCACAACTCCCATTATAATTGATTGGAAGCTATCTAACATATCTAAATAGTATTTAGTATGATAAATAACATCAGTATACTGGAAAGTAGGTACTTTTTCATTGATTTGTACATCAGTATTTACAACAGGACCTTTGGCCTTAGCAGGCTTAGTCAGATTAATTACAAGAGGGGGAGAAGAAGAACGTGGAGGCGGTTTGTTACGACGGAGGTCGATAACAAGTGGCTCAGAGGAAGTGAGCTCCTTTTTTTCTTTGTTGCGAATGAGATCAACAACAATTGGCTCAGAAGAAGTGAGCTGCTTTTTGTCCTTGTTACGACGTAAATCGATAACAAGTGGCTCAGAAGAGGTGAGCTCCCTTTGATCTTGATCAGCATCAATCGACTTCTTTTGGGCTGATAAGTGAATAGCCAGTGGCTTGGAAGATTGAGGATGAGAAACTCGCCCTTTGACAGGTATGATTAGAGTGTCTTTAGGCGTCGCTTCTTGTTCTTCTTCAGTGTCTAATGCTAACACGATTTTCATGAATTCATCCTTATACATCCGAGCGTCGTTGCAGTATGCTTCAACACCTTTGAAGGGATAAAGATCCGCAACCTCCTTACGAACTATGCCTTTGTCATCAACATATTTGAAACATTGATGAAGGGTTGATGGAACAACATTGTGCTCGTGTAAGAATGGTCTCCCCAATAGAGCGTTATAAGAACAACCAAAATTGTCAATAATGTAGAATGTAACTTTTGTGCGAAGATTGCCAATTTGAAGTTTTAGGCGAATCTTGCCCAAAGGTTCACTCTTTCCTTGATTGAATCCAAGGATGGTAGTGATTGTAGTGGAGAGACTATGCACAGGAATTTTCAAAGCATCGAGCATTGTCTTCGGCATGATACTAAGAGCAGACCCTGGATCTATCAGAATACGATCGACTTTCATCGAATCGACATATCCTGTATAGTAAAGAGGACGGTCATGCCTGTTGTCTTCCATCAGCATGTCATCTTGCGTAAAAGTTATGTTCGGAATGAATTCCTGAACACTATTACAAGAGACTGATTCTACTTCAGGCTTTTTGAGAAAGGTTAGACAAGCTTCTGCTTGCATAAGAGCTTCGCTGAGGGTTTCTCGAGTCTCTTTGGAAAGACGCAAGAGTTCAAAGATAGACAACTTTGCTGGGGTATTGGCTAGTTGAGCCAATATATCGAAGTTGTAAGGCTTCTCGAGTCCTGTAGGAGACGATTTCTTCAAAGGTTTGTCAAAGCGGATTTGTTGTTTGCCTTTATCAGCAGTCACTGGCTTAGGAGGAATAGAAATCACAACTGGTGAAGGTACAGCAGGATTCTCTTCAGCTAGAGTAGGTTGTGCTGAGGTAGGTTCAGAAGAAGAAGCAAGATTCTCTTGAGTTTCAGGGTAATCCTTCAAATAGGGCTTTCCTGATCTGGTGCCTAATAGAATTTCTTCGTCAACTATGGGATCAAAAGATACCATGTTGCAAATCTTCGTCTTGCATTTGGAGCGACTTTTCTTCTTGGAAGAAGAAGAATCCTCGAACTCTGAAGTAAGATCGGGGTGAATCCACATAACCTCGCCATTGTCTAGAGACAAAGGAACGAGACCTTCATTTGGTGGAGAAGGAATATTTTCAATCTCAAGAGTAGTTTTCGGAATAGGAATGACACCATGCTGTATCATCTGCGGGGGAAAGTTACCGAACTGAACTGAAACCATATTGGCAGTGACAGTCTTTTCATCTTGTTGCAGAGTAACAACTCCAGCATTAACAAGCTCTTGAATCTTGCCCTTGAGCACATAACATGCTCTAGTAGGATGTCCAATGAATCGGTAGTAAACACAGTACTTAGGATGATCGGTCTTACCGACTTCATCAGGTTTCTTTGGGTCTGGGAGCTGGATCTTATTGCTTTTGAGTAAACAATCGAAGATACTTGCCGTGTCATTCTCGTCAAAAGAATACTCTACCTTAGGACGAGGTTCCCTCGGTTGTGGTGCAGAAGGAGTGGAAGTGGACGTAGGCTGAGCTACGTTGACAGCCAAAGACTCTTTGCTTTTCAGATTAATGTTCAGAGTCTCTTTGTTCTTGCGGTTGTTTTGGCGATTACCACCGCCTGACGCTTGATGTTCATCCCGATCGAGGTTAGACATTTGTACCCCCAACTGTTTGAATTTATCAGCACTTACTTCAGCTGCTTTGGCATTAACAATGAAGGATGGCCAGTCTTGAAACTGAGTTGAGCCTGTCCACATACTGATAATAGGCAAGAGATTTGCCTTACAAGTATCTATGGTAACAGCAGCAGGAGTCCCTGGAGGCATTTTCAGGGCTTCTCGACGAAAACGTTCAATGAAACTCTCTGCAGTCTCGTTATGTTTCTGTTTGATTTTATTTAGGGCTGACATAGTCATGTCATTGAATCCCTCATAGAATCGTTCTAGAAAGATTTGCTTGAGACCTGAGAAAGAAGTGATACAACCATCGGGCAGACTTCTGTACCAGTCATATGCTACGCCGGCTAAACAACCGACGAACACTCTGGTAAGAAGAGCGTCGTTTGGTTGAAGTTGAACAGTCATTACCTCGAAGTGATTGATGAATTGACTTGGTGAGGTACTACCGTCAAAGAGAGCGATTGTTGGAATCTTGTATTTGGGAGGAAATGGAACTTCTTTCCATTCGACGGGATATGGCTGTTTGATTCCCAACCTTTGCAGGTTGTCTTTCTCTTTGAAAGCTTCAAACTGAGTTCGTAAAAGCTTGACTGCTTCATTAGCATCTTCAGATGAAGAGGAAGGAGCCATGGTAGGAGGAGGGACAGCATTATAAGCACTACCCCCAGCACCTGATTGACTGGGTGTATTTTGAACTTGTACTTGCACAGGAGGCATCTGAGGAGGTACTACCCCCAGCCCAGTATTGACAGGCACCGATGAAGCTATGATTTCAGGGTTTATAGCAGCCGGTACAGTTGGTGGGGTAGCATGTTGTGCCATAATGATAGAATGCATACTGGCGACCATTTCAGCCATGGTTTTCAATTTGTCCTCCAGTGCAATAATACGCTGTTCTTGGTTTACAGAAGTTGAAGCATCTGGATCATCAGTAACAACATATGCCGTCACTTCTCTAGGCACAGTAGACGAAACTGTTTGTTCAGAGCTTTCACTATATGCATCATAATCAGAGAAAGATTCGTCTCCTGACTGAAAAGTAGGAAGATAAGCTGAAGGATCTTGGGGAAGATTCCTTTGACCGATTGTGTCTCGGCTGTGGGAACGAGTATGTTGAAATACTCCTTCAGAGGATTCTTGGAGTAAATCCAAATATCGTTGGCTTGGTCTGCGAGGCTTACCATATTTGGAGCACTTTCTACCCCCGGTGTCTCGGGAAACCATATTGACAGAAGCGTACAACACTTCGTCTTCTTCTGACATTGGTTCTGTTTTAGCAAAAGTCAGACGATCGAAGATAGATCGCTTTGTTGTTTGACAACAACATTGGATGATGACTTTATGATTGCAATGATGATCAGATGGTTGATTTGAAGGAGTTGAGACATTATCCCGTTTCTGTCTGAGATGTTCTCGAAGATCAGAAACCATGCCGGGACGGGGAAAAGTTCGAGGAATGTGTTCTTTAACAATATTTGGGACATGGTTTCGATTCTTCAAATGTTTTGTCCCCTGTGTATACAAGGAAGTACTCATCTCATTGGCATAGGTATCAGAATTTATGTTTCTGGAGATTTGTCTTTGAGGCTTGACCTTCGGCATTGGCTGTTTACGTTTTGTCGAAGTTGTCCTGTTAAGATATGTTCGTAGGTCTGCAAATTCACTCCCAGGGGTTTCTGTTTGAGACACCAACAGTTTTCCTTGTTTGGAACGGGATATTTTGAAAGTTGGGAGGTCTTAGAATTCTGCTACTGGGGTAGGCAGAATACCTCTTTGATCAGTGCAAGTTCTTTTGTTATGAAGGTAAAAAGAATCTTTGTTCGTAGGAGATCTTGTACTGACGGGTGTTGAAACACGTGCAATTTGATCTACTTCAGTAAAGACCGAAGAAGACTGAGAAAAGACCAAAGGGCCTTTTCCTTTGTTCTGAGAAGAAGGGATAACTAAAGAGCATTTCCCTCTGTTGTCTTCCAAGTCATGAGACAAGGAAGTTTGAGAAAAGACCAACGGGCCTTTTCCTTTGATCTGAGAAGGAGGAGGAATAGCCAAAGGACTACCCCCAGTAGATTGTGCTAGAACAGCAGGATGTTTAAGAGGAGAATCAGATATTTTCTCTTGATTATGAGAAGGAGAGAGTCTAGCCAAAGGGCTGTTTCTCTTGGTTTGCGCAGAAGTGATTTGCGCATGAGTGGAGGGTACATTGGTTCTGGCCACAGAAGTAGGAGTCCTTGCTTTAGAGTGCTTAGGATACACTTTGGTTGCTGGAATGCTGTTTTGCGCAGGAAAAGCCACTGCCAATTGCGCCAGAGTCATAGGAGTCTTCTGTTTTGACAAGGCAGCATATGAAGTAGCTTGTGCAACTTTTGCAACAGATTGCACAGCATTAACTGCAACAGATTGTGCAGCAGTTGCTGAGACAGACTGTGCAGCAGTTGACACAGCAGTTTGCGCAGCAGACTGGCCAGCAGATTGTGCAACAGAATGTGCAGCACCTTTGGTGGCAAAACTGCCAGATTGTGCAGCAATCTTGGAGACCCAAACTGAGCGCACTTTGCTCTTGGCAGAAGTGGCTGCAGTACGGGGAATGGTCTTGGAATTGAGCATTGCCTCGTAGGCTGTCTGGTTGACCTTGACAACCATGGTCTTCTGCGTCTTCCCGATAGACGCTACGTCACATTGAGTTGCTACTTCCTCGTCGGAGGAGAAAGTTGTCCCCAGCAGAGTCGCCATTTTGTTTGCAAAAACAAAAGTATAGAACTTTATTGATACAAACTGTAATAAAGATTACAAGAATTCTGGGAAAATTACAACTGTAGGAATCCAATCTCGATGACGATTGCTTTATCCCTTGGATGATGTGAACTGTAAAGACGAAGCCTTTGAAGTTGAAAACAACTCTGAAAACTGAAGGCAAAAGCCTCTGAAGTTGAAGACAAAAAGTCTCGGAAGAATGCAGCAGCACTTTGGCAAGAACTCCTGGACTCTCTGATTTCTGATCTTGATTTCTGATCTTGATCTCTGCCCCTTGAATGAAGACTTGAAACTCTATTTATAGAGTTCTGGAAATAACTAACTTTCAGTTATTTTGGACTGCGCATGATGATTTGCGCAGCATTGGTTTGCGCAACATTGATTTGCGCAGATAGTTACTGGATCGTGGGCCGACTATCATGGACACATGGCATAATTTGATAGAAATGCGCATGATCGTGCATAAACAGTTGCCACGTAATGAACAATCGATGGCATGAATGCCACGTGTAACTTGACAGTTACGTTTGATAGAGTGCGCAGAGTTGAATTGCGCATACATGGTTTGCGCAAACTCAAACTGTGCAGGATTGGTTTGCGCTGCCAGCTGTCAGCCGCCCTCGAGCACTGTGCGGCACAGGAAACGAACAGACTCCTTGTTATCCGTACTGTCAGTTGTCAGAAAAGATTTGATTTGATTTAGTAATGATGACTTCTGCCACGTCAGCTTGCGCAATCGGTTGTGTGCGCAAATTAGAATGCGCAATCGGTTGGCTGCGCAATCTGTTCTCTGCACAATTCAACAAGATGATGTATATTTTGATTTCTTGATTTTTGTTGATTGATGCAACTTGATTTTTTAGGACCTATACTTTGCACCATCCTGGTCTGATAGTCCCCAGTACTCTCTCTGGTTACGAGGCAGGGGATGAAATCCTGCGTAACTACCAATATGCTAAATGGCTTCATCAGGATGTCCCTGTCTATAGATGGATGTTGGGCCGTTTGGACGTCTCTCCACAGGGTTTCGCCTACAAACAATAGTTTTCTTACAGATTATGAGTTAATGGACAATAATCTAACTTTTAGGGCCTTCTACTGGTTGCAGTCCATCCGTCCTTTCTACTTGGTGTATCGAAACCAGAATCAGGTGTACTTGGAGCCTTATTTGCCTAGCCGTTTCGTACGTCAATTTGGCTATAACTAGGCTATGATGGGCAATCCAAGCTCCTGTCTTGGTTATGAGGGAAGTCTTTTGGATGACGCCAGGGCATGGCGTTATTATAATATCGATGGTATTAAAGCAGAATTTACAACCCCTTCAATGCATGAGGAGACTCATATCTTGTATTCTGTGACGAAGTTTTACTATGTCACGAACAACTTCTCACTGGAGTACGAGCGAGAGCAAAGTTTGCTTGAGGGGACAAAGTTTGAGGCCTCTTTATTAGCTTCTAAATGTTATGCTAGGACCGATCGTCCTCGCTAAGACATGTTGTCGTACAAGCCTGGGTTGTGCTCATGCAAGGCGGGTTCCATAACGGCCGATTATAGCAGCTTGTGACGGGGTAATCGCACAGAAGTCCAAAGCAGAAATATTGAATGAAAAAGGCAACACAAGCATTGAACAAAATTAGAGTCTTTATTGATATAAAAACAAAGATTACAATGTGGCATGTAGCCAAGATTTTCATGTCTCTCAAGCTCATTTTTCTCTCAAATTACACGTCACTCTGCTCTCCCTTATTTCTCAATACAAGCTTCAAGGCTGGAACTTACGGATGCTTCAGACAGGCGATGTTCATACATTATGTCCCGTATAAGTTCTGACTCTATACGGCTGTACGCCTCGAAATACTAAGGAACTCCGTGCTCCGACGCATCCAAGCCGTGCTCCGCACCAACGAACTTCTACTCGTGCCTGCATATGAAAAATGTGTGGGTGTTAGTACTCAACTGTACTGGTGGAGTGAGCTCCTCGTCCACCCATACAAAACCAACACGTTCATTTACTTTGTGCAACATAATTCCTTTATGATTGTCTTTCTATTCTTGTCTTAGGATCAATTTTAGGACATAGACACCTGGCATATTGTGTCTTTAGACCATCATCGTGCTATAGCACCGATAACTTCTTTATTCTTGTCTCTAGACCATTCTCGTGCTTGCAATATCAATATATCGACTCGTGTTTGTCTTATGGCCCATACTTTGGGATGCAACAACATGATTCGTGTCATCGTCTTGGTTCGTGCTTCAATATCGAGGTCGTACCTCACAACTTAGCATGACTTAACCAAATTTTGTCTTACGGACATTTCTAACTTAACTTAAGACGACTCATCCCGATATGTGGAACCTGTGTTGACTAATCAAACACGATGCCACATTCGTACCGAAGCACGTGTTCTTGCAATTGCCAAATCTTAGGATTCGTAATGGTGTTGCAACTGATGCACACCCTGTCACTACCACATTTCTAGTTTGAGGGTAAATTTGTCATTTTTGGGGTAATTTAAATTTATTAGAATTAATTAGAATTTATGAGAATTTTTAGGAATTATTTTTGAATTATTTGGACTAGTTTGATTTTTGACTAAGTATTGACTCATGTAGACCAACCTAGGAGCTAACCCTAGTTAGTTGGCCTTGGTTAGGATTTGTGACTCTAGTCTAACCTAGCCTAATCTATGGTTAAGTCATTAGAACCTATTTAGCTATAGAAATTAGAAAGCCATAAGCCATGACTTATGACTTAGAGTCTTTATTAATTAAATCTACCTTAGCCTTTGTAACTTGGCCCAAGGCCCAATGTTTTGGCAAAACCCTAACCCTAAGGATGTATGGCCGGCCACTATTTGCCTAGGGATCCCCATCATATAAAACCCCTCCTAAAATCTAGGGTTGCCTCTTTCTTAGGAAAAGCCCTAATTTCAAGGTGGTTAGTTTTATTGCATTTTAATTTCTAGAACTCCTTTCCTCTTCCTTTTTCTTTCTAAATTGTTCCAATAGGTCCTGATATGACTGTTATTGCTGTTGTTAAGGTCTCATCTCAGTTTGAAGTTGTTTTGGATTGATTGGGTCATCAAGTGGAGAGCATTGAATAGGGGGTTTTCCATTGGAAGTTCATCAAGAGGTAACTCACTCAAATCTCTATGGATTTTCAATTAGTCTTCATGTATAGGAAGCCCTAAGGGTCCCCCTAAGGTCTGGATAGGATTCGTGTCGAGTATCGGTGGTTTCGTGTCCGTTCTGGACACGTATCAGAAGCTGGACAGAGTGTTCGACAAAATGCCTCAAAGGGCATTTCGATCGAGTTTGTCCAATGTTTTTGAATAGGAAATAGGGTTTTGATCTGGTTTATGGGTTCCTGTCCTTGTGTCTTAGATTTCGTGTCGTCCTGTGTCAATTTTGTGGTGTGGACACGTGCGTGCACACGCTCGCGCGCGTGCTACAGGGATCCCCTGCTACTCGGGCCCTGTAGCGGACACGACACGCTTTAGTTTGACACGAAACTCGACACGAGTCATGGGGCACTGACTGACATGCCATGTGTCAAGTCCCACGTGTCCCCGTGTCGTGTCGAGGGATGTTTTGACCACGCACGGGTTTTAGCCTGTGGTGTGCACTGTGGGTTTCACCCACTGATACGGGTCTCGTGTCCGACCCTGACACTTCGTGGACACAGGCCAGTGGGCCCATGAGGTAGCCCTATAGGTGGGCTACCCATGTGTATGACCACGAGATCCTCTCGTGTCTTGTGTCGTGTACACGACACAAGTGCACGTGTGCACGAGACAGTGCACTGTGTGTGTCATTTTGATGTTCTTGATGTGGACACGCCGTGTCTGGCCTTGGGTGACACGAAATGAATGTATGGGGTTGTGCACGAGGGCTGTTTTCAATTACCAAGCATTAGATTCATGATTAGTTGATTTTCTATTTGATTTCTCATTAACCATGTTCTGATACTTAGTTCCTGTTAAATTTCCAGTTTCTAAATTAATGTTGTTTAATGATTTTAACCCTGGTAATGAGGATAAATACTGGGTTTAGGTCCTATATATATTTCACCTATATATTATCTTGCCATGGTTAAAGATTGATGTTGATTTGATGAGTGTGGACTGTTATATGTGTTGATGTGTGATAAGGTATATTATGAACTGATTTTATTGTTGAAATGTTCTTCAAAAACTGGATTTCGTTTCTAACTAAGTTCTCTAGAAATGGAAATATGTGATATGTATGTGTGAAATCTGGAACACTTGGGGACTGTCTAAAGTAAGTTTAAAATGAAATGTACTATTGCATTGTTGTCCTAAGTACTGAACATAGGTTAAACCTGGACTTGGGTTAGGATATCCCAGATTGATGTTAACAAGGTTATGTATTGCACTGTCATACCATGCCACTATTGCACTGGTTAATTCTTACATTGTCTTCCTTATATTGTCAACACTTCAATTTCAGTATTCCTATATTAAATCTGGGATTATATGAATTGTTAGAGTTTAATCTGAAATCTAAGATTGAGGAAGGGCAATGGATTGATTTTCTTTTTCTTTTCTTCTTAACCTGAGAATAGGTCCTTGTCTTCCTATCCTTAGGTTACACTCACTGCTCTTTAAAATGCTTTACTGATTTTCCTTTCCTGCTGTTGTTCTCTTCAGTGTTTTGAGATTCCTGCATATACATGTGACACTGGTTTACACACACTGCTCTTCTTATTCACTGTCATTTTCCTGCACACATATTTCACACTGGTTCACACACTCACTGATGAGAGCTTGCACTGCCTGCAAACACAAGTACACACACACACAATATTTTCCTGCTCTTGACAGTACATTGCACACACATTATTCACTGAGTGGTATTCCTGCATTTGGTTTACCTTTCTATACACCCACAATTTCACTTGACACACCATATCATGTCACACACAAGCACCCTCTCTCTCTTTCTTGATATTTCTAAGTCTTTACATGTGTGGGCTATGGTTGTATGTAGGCATATACAATATGTATGTGTGTAATTTGTATGAGTGTGTATATATATATATATATATATATATACGCTTCTATGTTAGCTAATGGTGTAGGAGTTATATCTAACCTAGATAAATGTAAATATTTTATGTGATAAGTTAGCTCAAGTGGTAAGTATGGTGAGGTTGTAGACTTGCTAAGGTATGCTAGAATTAGCTACTAGCTATATTGTGTTATAGCTAGTATAGGCTTGCCTAGCCTTATCAGGATTGTGCTAGCTAGTGTAGATTAGAATAGCTTAGTTTAGACTTAATTAGACTAGATTGACCTAGTTTGACTTCTAGGGTTGACCAGAGTTGACCAAGAGTTGACTTTGGCCTAGATTGACCTAGAATCATGTAGAATGCATAGTAGGACTCCATTTTACTATTCTGGACTTGTTGTGACTTGTGCTGTTCTGATTAGGAGCCAGACACCACTCCTTGGACAGTACGTTTCATATTGGACACTCAGATACAGGCGAGTACATTCTCTGATCATTTCATATCCTACTTAGAACTATTTCCTGCAGTAGATTACTTTACTTGTACTGTCACGTTGGTCACACGGATTGGTACTATATGGATCTCTACATGTGATGTTATCCCCCTCGGGAGCATCGGGTACATTGTGTCTTGTGCGTTTCACTTACATCATGTACTCCTGTGCTTTTATTTACATGTGCACTCCGGTAAACTTTGTACTCTCAGGTTCACGGAGCCCCCATGTATACTATCACGTGCACCCTATATGGGCCCCCATGTGATATCTTGTACAATAACATAACCTGTTTAGATCCTTGTGTATTGATTGGGGTACGGGGGAGTAGAATTGGGCATGTGAATAATACACCAGTAGTTTCTTATCAGAATCTCATCCTTAGTGTCTTATCAGAATCTCCTATGCCATTTACATGTCCATATTGTACTCTGACTCACTAGTCACTGCTAGTTCTCTATGTATAGTAGATATTTATATTACAGTTCTCTCTCTATTTATATACCGCATTTCTTCAGTACCTGTATCTTACTTTACTGCATGATTATATCTTCTAACCTGCTATGATCTGTTGAGATGTACTGTACTCGCTCCTGTCCTGACTGGACCTGTTGAAAATATTACAGAGGACGAGGAGGAGGCTTGCTTGGACACTTACTACGGGGCAGCCTTAGATGACACCTGCGAGCTGGACCCTCAGGAGGACCCAGCTCTAGCTGAGGAGATCACCCCGATTGCCTAGACTAGACTAGTTAGGCTTATCTTACTTTTGCAGTCTTGAGACATGTTCTAGTTAGACTTTATTTTGGAGTTCAGTATTGTATATATTCTTTCATCTGAGACCTTGTATTGTGGGATATTGCTAGGATTATCTTAGACTGCTTTTATCTATTTTGTTCCTTGAGTTCTATTTCATATCGTGCTATCTCTTCCTTAGTTGTGATTGAGTTTTCTATTACTATGTTACCCCCAATCGGGGAGTATAAACTGTTTAGAGATATATTGTTAGATGTTGACCTAGGACAGCGCTCTACCGTCGACACTGCGGCGTAGGCTGGGCGTTGTTACGTTCTCGTACCCTCACAGTGGGTGCGGGTCGTGACACACCCTCTTAACCGTGCTTGTACTCGACGGAATCAAAAGGCATGCCCGCGGATAGCCGCTCTTATGCCGACATATCTGTATGAGTGGCCACTAGCAATGTCAAGCTATACTAGATTTTTTGCATACGGTAACCATTCGCGTGCGAGGTACGAGCTCCACTGAATGGTCCAGCAGCCTATACTGTAATGGTTCACTTCAAGGCGAGTCGCACCGTCGTTGAAGGCCGTACAATATTTGCTCTTTCTCCTAGGCCGACACGAACCCGGTGCCCCGACGATCGTTCGAGGAATTCCCCTTGCGGACAAGTTATCCAATGACAATGCAAGATTTAATTTGATTTATCATGGCCTTTTTTATTTATGACCGTATTTTTCATACTTCATGAGAGAGTCCCAAGCAGCAGGAGTGGTCTCGACAATAAAAAGTTGCGTGAACTTTCTATCCTTGAAACCCAGAGAACGACTACCATGTAGTCTTCCGTCTTAACTTGAACAAAACGTGTGTTCTTTAACCGTGGCACACTTATCCTTGAAATTGTCATAGCTCGTGCCTTAAACCAACTTGTTTTCTAAGCGACACTACCATCCAATTTATAGTTTATATGATGAGCCTTGAGATCGTGGGACTATGTGACTTGACAATCGCAGAAAACATGGGACAATGCTTGCTATGACTTTGATAGCCCAGCCAAACTCTTGCCTAACTTAATCGTGCAACAATTTAACCAACGAAATGAGGAAGGGCTATGCCCCTGCATCGTAGAAGCATGTCGTGCACACTTTCGACTTGAACGACCAAGTTCTTTGGGTGCCTAGACTTATGCCACAAGCCGTGCGATGTAACTTAACCAGCTGGACGAGCAAAGTCTATGCTAAGCCTTAGACGATGGACCGTGCATGCTTTATTAAATATTTATGCGGGCGACGCCTATGACTTTGGTTAATTCATAGCTTTGTGGCAAAGATCAACTTTTTTCTTCCAAGCCACGGGATGAAGGACCGAATGTCATTTTAAAAGCACAATGTGCAATACTTCTAAGTCGACCGTGGGACCTTTCCATGTTCTAACTCAGGCTGACCCAACTTGGGATTATTTCCTTAGCTATATGGATTCGTCTCTTTGACTATCAAGCCTACTTGTGCAGTTGAAAACTTTTATTTTATTAGAGTGAAGGTCAAGCTGAGGCAAGTTCACCGAAGCCACCCACCTGATCGAGGAGTAATCTCAACCGAGTGGGTCTTCGAGTATCCGTTTCATGGCTAAGTTCGAACGCCGTTGGCGTTGTGATTCCTCCGATTGAGCTGTGCGGGATGGGGCATTACATTATACACCATTCAGAAAAAGTTTTATCCTCGAAACTTACTGAGTACACACTTATCGACTTATCACTTGATTCAACATCCAATGACTCTCGCACGCACTTCGCCTTAACCAATCTCTGAAACCTGACTTGCATCAATGCCCCAATCAATATTCTGTTTCATTTCAAACAAACGATCATAATACCATCAATCTTTTTTCTTGAAACACGCTTTCAAAATCTGTGATACCGTTCAGTTCCAACAGTCACACTTGAATTCAACGTATCACTTAGTTGGATCGTGCACATATTCTAGGTGTCCCCGAAATACGTGAATGTCAGTCAAGCCTCGTGATAAAGAATCTTCCATCACCACTCGAGCAGATCATGTACATATTCAGGTATCCCTAAAATATATGCATTTTAGCCGAGCCTCGTGAGTGGTATATCCATACTCTAGAATCATTCTGTCCACCAGTATCTAATACTATTAATCCTCAAGATCAGTCATATCGATACTAACTCTCAGAACATGGACGTCTCGTCTAACCTGCTAGGCCATCTCTCTAGGATAAAGTCATCCGTTAGTATTGGAATCATAGTTCCCCAACAATAATATCAACACTGACCCTAATCTTAAGGTCAAACCAAAGTTAATAATACGGGTTTTCTATCCAAGCTCTAATCACTCTGATTTCTAAACATCGAGCATATATTCTCCTACTCGTACTTGTAACACTTAGTTCAAGGGGTCCGAGTCATTCAGCAAAGCATCCTACGGTAAGTCATGTTCAACCAATTCCTTGATATATCAATATCGCACATCCAAGCTAGCAATTCACATAGTCTATCTCCTCGAACATGTTCGATATAATCTACCAATCTATCATATTCCAGTCAAGTATGCTACGACACAATTTATTACTAAACCATAATTTTTATTTTATATTCCCTAAATCGTTTATCGCAATTCACGTAATCGTTCACAAGGTCACCTAGCTTAACAATATGTCATGCCCCAATCTCACGCAAGTTTGATCATTCACACGAAACATGAAATCACCATGCATTCCTCCAGGATAATCGTTCTTATCGGGGCACAACTCTTGCTTGTGTCTAGACTAATTCATGTATGATACGCAGATTGGACTACTAAATCCTCAAGTTTACTCAATCGTCAATCACAAGTCAGAACAATCCTCAAATTTAGCTTCACATCAAACCACAAGTCGAAGCAATCTAATTTGCTACGCCCTGATCTTTCGAGTTTGATCATTCCCGCGACATGAATCACCATGTCAGCGCTCACGTAGAACAATCGCCATAAATTCGACGTGATGCATGTGCAAGGCTAGAGTTATGCTCGTGTAAGATAAGATCGTCGACGTTGTGGATATCATCGAAGAAATCAAGACATGATCATTTTCATCTAAGCATTCATTTTAATCAAAATCCCAAGCATAGCATCCATCGAAAGAATAACATTTTTACACATTTGCATTCCTCGAATCAGAGTACCCTCGAGTTATCGCATATCGACCTTTGATACACCTCAATACCATCGATGATATATGTAACCTGACGATCTTCATTTGCATCGAATTCCGAGTCATGCATCCGATGCTATCGTCCGAACTAGATAATCTCCTCGATATTCAAGATCAAGTTCAATTATTATCCCCCCCCCCGAACTAGTTACATGATTAATTCGTTCAACTCAAAATCACGTATGTTCATTCGTCTATCTTAAGTCATCGAGCAACATATTTTTTCAAAACTCATCGATCTATGCTAACTCAAATCATCGAGCAACATCTATTCAAATCCTTAGAGTCATTATCAAATATTCGAATCATTTTTATGAATGTTATCATCCAATCGTGCTAACTTTTCGTATACGATTCATATTAATTTCTTCGATCGAGTCATCCCTTCGTATATCTTAACTTTTTATCGATTCAATTTTTCCTATTCAATCATTCTCGTATTTCATACTTGCACAATCCCAATCTCGTGCGCGTCGTTTCTAATTCGTTCAAATCAATTTCATGCTAGCTATCAACTTGTGACTAACTTTGAAACACTCTTTTTAAGGCTTTGAGTACTACAACGCTTGCTGATAGACTCGTTGGTACCTCATATCCTCAATCGATCGACATCTCCAAGGCTATTTCATATCGACGATATCATCGTCTAATGGCACCCCTATTGACAGCCATCCCGTATTCTATAAGTCAAGTCAATTTTATCCCATTTGAAACAATTTGAGTTGCACACATGACTTTTTCTAAAGTCGACACAATTCTTGGTATATATGCCCAGCCCGACTTAGCCAACCGTGCTTATTTGAAGTTAACTTTGTTCAACCAATTTTCTTTCGTGATACTTTTCAAAATATATAAACTTATTATATGGACATGCCATGGGACATTAGAGAGAGCGCCCCAACGATATCGATTTCGAAACATCAGAGTTTGTGGAACATCATCGAAGTTAAAGAATTCAATCGAAGTCCAAGGACGTAAAGCCGTGCTCTGATACCATTATGTCATGCCCCGGTCCCGTAGGACCAATCGTCCTCGCTAAGGCATAATATCGTACGAGCCTGGGTTACGCTCGTGTGAGACGGGTTCTATTACGGCCGATTATAGCGGCTTGCGACGGGGTCGTCGCACAAAAGTCCCAAGCAGAAACATTGAATAAAAAAGACAACACAAGCATTGAACAAAATCATAATCTTTATTGATATAAAAACAAAGATTACAATGTGGCACGTGGCCATGATTTACATGTCTCTCAAGCTCACTTTTCTTTCAAATTACAAGTCACTCTGCTCTCTCACATTTCTCAATACAAGCTTCAAGGCTGCAACTTGTGGATGCTTCAGATAGGTGATGTCCATACATTATATCCCGTATAAGTTCTGACTCCATGCGGCCATACGTCTCGAAACGCCAAGGAACTCTGTGCCTCGACATATCCAAGCCGTGCTCCGTTCCAACGAGCTTCCGCCTGTACCTGCACATAAAATTTATGTGGGTGTTAGTACTCAACTGTATTAGTGGAGTGAGCTCCTCGCCCACCGATACAAAATCAACACGTTCATTTACTTTTTGCAACATAATTTCGTTATTATTGTCTTTCTATTCCTGCCTTAGGATCAATTTTAGGACATGGACGCCTGGCCTATTGTGTCTCTAGACCATCATCGTGCTATCATACTGATAACTTCCTTATCCTTGCCTGTAGACCATTTTCGTGCTTGCAACATCAATGTACTGACTCGTATTTGTCTTATGGCCCATACTTTGGGATGCAACAACATGATTCATGTCATCGACTTGGTTCATGCTCTAACATCGAGGCTGTACCTCGTAACTTAGCATGACTTAACCAAACTTTGCCTTACGGTCTTTCCTAACTTGATTCGAGATGACTCAATCCCGACTTGTGGAACCTGTGTGGACTACTCAAACAGAATACCACATTCGTACCGAAGCATGTGTCTAATGACCATACAAGCTCAATTCGATTTACCATGTCCTTTTTTATATATGATCGTGTTTTCCATATGTCATGAGAGACTCCCAAGAAGCGAGATCGGTCGCGGCGTCAAACAGTTGCGTGAACTTTCTATCCTTGAAACCCAGGGAATGACTACTATGTAGTCTTACAACTTAACTTGAACAAAGTTTGTTCTTTAATCGTGGCACACTTTTCCTTGAACCTATCGTGGCTCGTGCCTTAAACCAACTTGTTTTCTAAGTGATATTACCGCCCAAGTCATACTTTATATGACGAGCCTTGAGTTTGTGGGATTATGTGACTTGACAACCACAAAAAATATGGGACGGTGCTTGCTACAACTTCGATAGCCCAGCCAAACTCTTTCCTAACTTAATCATGCAACAACTTAACCAACAGAACGAGCAAAGGCTATGCCAATCCTTGCATCGTAGAAGCGTGCCATGTACACGTTCGACTTGAACAACCAAGTTCTTTGGGTGCCTAGACTTATGCCACAAACCGTGCGATGCAACTTAAACAGCGGCATGAGCAAATGCTATGCTAAGCCTTGGATGATGGATCGTACATGCTTTATTAAGCATTTAAGCGGGTGACACCTATGACTTAGGCTAATTCATAGCTTTGTGATGAAGACCAACTTTCCTTCTCCCAAGCCACAAGACGAGTGTCATTTTGAAAGCACGACGTATAATACTTCTATGCCAACTATGGGACCTTTCCTTGTTTTAACTCAGTCTGACCCAACTTGGGATTATTCCCTTAGCTATGTGAATTCGTCTCTTTTAATATCAAGCCTACTTGTGTAGTTGAAAACTTTTATTTTATTGGAGTGAAGGCCAAGATGAGGTAAGTTTACTGAAGCCACCCACCTGAACGAGGTGTCGCCTCGACTGAGCGGGTCTTCAAGTAGCCGTTGCATGGCTAAGTTCGAACACCGTTGGTATTTTGATTCCTCCGATTGAGCTGAACGGGACGGGGCATTACACTAAACGTCTCCATAGGCTTGCACCATCGGAGAGTAGATCAACAGAAGGCTCCAGTTCATCACGAGAGAGGAGAAAGGAGGAAGTGCTTCTGAGTAACCCATAGAAACGTCATGTTTCTTCTGGGGTGACCCCTCCTTCTGGCAATGTAGCAAGAATAGCAATTGTGCCTCTGCAGGGTGGACCCTCCCAACAGTCTCGTTTGGAACGGAGTGCCCTACCTGTTGGATCTTCTTTACTGGTAAGTCTTAGTATTTTCTTTTTGAGGGTTTATTCTGTACTTTTTGTTCATCATTGCTTTGTTTGTGTAGGCAGGGCCCACGTGGTCGGAGAGACTCAGGGAACTTCCTGAGGACCCTGCCCCAAAGGTGACTCAAGTTGAGGGGGAGACTGTAGCTGATGAGACTGTTGACCCGGAAGATGTCCCTACTCTTACTCCTTTTGAGTATGAGACTTGAGGCTCTTTGGAGCCATTATCTTCGCTCCGGCGGGAAGCTTTTATAGGGCCGATTAAGGATGGACCCATGGAGGTACCCGAGGCCGACGTGGTGGCAGCCAAGGACGGGATTTTGGCTATGTTTTGCACATAAAAGAGAAAGGATAAGGTTCTAGAAAAGAGATAGCATATTTTAAGACTCTGCAAAACGGTCATTAGATAACTTGTCGACAAGGTGCAGTTTCCTCGAACGGTTGCCTAGGCCAAGGGACCGATTCGGCCCGGGAGGAACGAGTATAGAAAGCGCCAGCCTTACATCGACGTGGGTTATTCGGGAACTTTCGTACATGGCTCGCTAGCCGCCGCAAATGGGTCATCGTCTAACCCGGCTATAGTCCGTGATGGCTTGACATTGCCAGTGACCTTCACACCCTTTCACTGCTTAACAAATGCGTGTGACACGGGATGAATATGATAGCTGCTTAATGTTATACAATTTCATATGCTTGCCTCAAAATATGTTAACATGCAAATCGAGCAGGATGGTTAGAAAGATCACAAAAATAGCTAGCTAATATGTTTATAAAACTTCTGGAATCAAATGCAGAGTTTGGATTATAATGAGCCATTTGCCGGTACATGTGATCGTACTGATCCACGCTCTTTGCAGGTCCCACGCATCAGGAAGGACGTGCCAACTAGCTCGACGACGTTCGTAATTTTGAAGCTTCGGCCGCGCGTCAAAGACTTGTCCCCGCAACTCCACTTTTGAAGGCTCTCGACTATCCAAGAAAGATGGCTCAGTGTCCCTCCGTTCCAGGTCGCTGGAATACTCTGATGTATATTGGGGGATGTGTGCAATGTATGGAACGACTATCTCATCGGTACTATTTTGTAATTGAGTCATGTGTTAGCCCGTGCGGCATGAGTCCTGTACTGGAGTCTGTAAATGATGTTCATTATCAATAAAGATCAAAGTTACCTTTACTTAATGTGTGGTTCAATTTGTCTGCTTAATCCCTTAGATCTCGTGTCTCAGATTACCTTATGACTATGCCTTATGCGATCGCAAACTAGGTTCGCACGGCATCACGCCCGGGGAACGACTATCGATTCGACGAAATCGGGGCGTGACATAATGGTATAAGAGCACGACTTTACGTCCTTGGCCTCCATTTTTGAGTTTCTAGTCTCAAACCGTTGACCTCGTGTCGATGAGATGAGTTGTTCTATACGCTGAACCCAGGACATTTCTGAAACAAACGAGAGTTGCCTTTTTTTTCCTGTAGTTGCGAGATCTCGGGCGGAGGACGAGATGAGCGCTTCAAGCGACTCGAGTAGTTCTAGACCCGAGCATTCTGTCAACCCAATGTGGATGACGCCTACCGTAGCCGGATCTTCCGGCGACCCGATGCAACAGATGCTGCAGATGCTCGAAATACAGCAATGCCAAAACGAGCTCCATCATCAGCAAATGGAGGCTCGTCAGACCTAATTCAAGAATCGGTTCGAGGCTCAATTCAAGCTACAACATCAGCAGCTGAATACACTCTAGCAGATCATGCAATCGGTCGTGGTCAACAACAATTCAATGATGACGTCTGCCATGACCGAGCCTGCGGTTCGATCTAACGAAGCTGAACCAGAGGCGCCCGTGCTCTCACCTGCGGCACCGAGAAGTTCTAACTTCGACGTATCAAAATTTATGAAAAGATGTCGCACTTTCTTCAACGGCACAGAAGATCCCTCCGTGGCGATCGACTGGTTAGAGGAGCTGGAAGACAAGTTCGAGCTTCTGGGTGTTGAAGACTCGAAGAAAGTCGCGTGTGCTCAACTTCTACTTCGAATGAACGCACACGATTGGTGGGCTGTATAGAAGTTGGCTATTCGACGTGAAGACGGAACGACAGCGATCTCATGGGCTACATTTAGAAATACGTTCGAGACCAAATATCTTTCTGCAGCCGTGCGACAGGAAAAACAAAACTAATTTATGCAATTGAGGTGAGGGAATATGACAGTACGATAATATGCGACCGAATTCAACAAACTGCCAAATTTGCTGGAGCCTATTTACCTACCACTGCAAGTCGAGCTCGACGATTCGAAGTGGGCCTGCGTTCCTCTATTCGTGCTCACATCTCGGTGCCTGAATAAAAAACCATGGGCGAGGAACTCAACCATGACCTCCGTCTGGAGTCTGAGTATCCTCCTACTACTACTGGCACTGTTCACTTTAATAATAAACACCATAGTAATGCGAGAGGCAACAATCCGCACAAGCGTCAAAATTGCGACAACGGAGGCGGCAACCACACGAAGGATCGAATAGTCTGCAATTTCTGCCACAAAGAGGGGCACATGGCCAACGAGTGCCGACTGAAGAACGAAGCATGCTTCGGGTGCGACCGAATGGACCACATCGCACGCAACTATCCGGAGAAGTCAAACCAGCGCCCCCAGCAAACAACATCAGAACCGAGGCCAAGCACCTCGGGCTCCACCGACCGCACAACAGAATGGCCAAGACCGTCACCCCAATGCTCAGGGTCGCGTCTACGCCATGACTCAAGACGAAGCATTCACATCTGACACAGTCGTGACAGGTATACTGCAATTTAATAATAAACCTATTCGTCTATTGTTTGCTTCAGGTGCCATGTATAGTTTTATATCGGCGAACTTCACCGCCGAGCACAAATTTCCCCTGACATCGCTTGGTCTATATTTTAATGTTAACGTACCATCGGGCATGCCACTACTTGCAAATTTAGTCGACGGAGACGGTATCATCAGTATAGGTGGTCAAAAGATCAGTCTTGATGCGATAGTTCTAGATATTAAAGACTACGACATCATTCTAGGGGTGGATTGGCTCGGTCCGTGAAATGCAACCAAAGACTGTGCTAAAAAAGGGTCATATTTTGTATACCTGGAGTACCTAAATTCTGCTATTCGTGTGGTGAGGCGTCGCCAACCTGCATGGTGATCTCCGCAATATCTGCTCGACGGATGCTGCATCCCGAGTGCAAAGGCTATCTAGCGTCCGTTCGAGACATGCGACAGGATGGTACAAACGCGAGTCAGACCGACATTGTGGCAGAATTCCCAGATATGTTCTCGGACGAGCTGCCCGGCATGCCACCGGATCGGGAGATTGAGTTCACTATTGATACATTCCCCGATACCCGACCGATCTCTAAAGCCCCACACAGAATGGCCCCTACAGAGCTTAAAGAACTTAAAGTACAGTTGCAAGAGTTATTCGACAAGGGATTCATTCGACCCAACGTCTCGCTATGGGGAGCGCCGGTGCTGTTCGTCAAGAAAAAGGATGGCTCACTGCGTCTTTGTATCGACTACCGCGATATGAGTAAAGCTACCGTCCGGAACAAATATCCCATGTCCCGTATAGACGATCTATTCGATCAGCTGCAAGGAGCTACGGTGTTCTCTAAAATTGATCTGCGGTCGGGTTACCATCAAGTCAAGATTAAGCCGGACGATGTGCCAAAGTCTGCCTTTCGCACTCGATACGGCCATTATGAATTCCTGGTAATGTCGTTCGGCCTAACGAACGCCCTAGCTGCTTTCATGGATTTGATGAACCGGGTGTTCCGACCATTCCTTGACAAGTTCGTAGTAGTCTTTATCGACGATATACACGTCTACTCGAAGAATAGGCAGCAACACACTAAGCATCTACGGACCGTGCTTCAGACCCTTCGAGAAAATCAGTTGTATGCGAAGCGAAGCGAAGCAAATATGGATTTTGGCTGAGCAGTGTCACATTCTTCGGACACATTATTTCAGCTGAAGGCATTGCGGTCGACCCAAAAAAAGTTGAAGCCATTGTCGATTGGAAACGGCCAGCGTCCGTCGGCAAGATTCAAAGTTTCCTTGGCTTAGCGGGATACTACCGACGCTTCGTGAAAGACTTCGCGAAGATCGTATCGCCTCTGACTTGCCTTACCCAGAAAGGAGTCGCATTTAAATGGTCAAACGGCTTTGAAGCTTCATTCTAAGAATTAAAGCAACGACTTGTCTCAATCCCGATACTCGCACTTCCAAAAGGGACTGAGGGTTTCTAGATATTCAGCGACGCATCCGGTCAGGGCTTGGGGTGTGTGCTGATGCAGCGGAACAAGGTAATATCTTTTGCTTCCCGACAGCTAAAGCCGCACGAGAAGAACTACCTACTCATGACCTGGAGTTAGCGACGATTGTATTCGCGTTGAAATTATGGTGCCACTATCTTTATGGCGTGGCATTCATGATCTATACCGATCACAGGAGCCTCAAGTATCTATTCAAGCAGAAGGAACTAAACTTGTGGCAAAGGTGTTGCTTTAATTGATCAAGGATTACGACTTGACTATAGACTATATGCCGGGAAAGAAAAATGTTGTGGCGGACGCTCTGAGTCAGAAGTATATTGCCTCGCTATCCATTGACCGCAGACTACTACGCGACCTAGAAGAGATGGGTATCAAACTCCGAGTCTGATTCAGGAATGTGCAGTTGGCAAAGTTGCAGTTAGAGCCGAGCTTGCAAGAAAAGATCAAGAACGCTCAGAAGGACGATCCGTACCTGAAGAAAATACGAGAGCTAATCGTGACGGGTAGGACGACCGACTTTATGGAAGACGAAACCGGCATGCTTCGATTGAAGGATAGGCTATGCGTTCCGGACGATTCAGAACTTAGAAATAAGATATTGTCGGAGGCGTACCATGCGAAGTATACCTTGTATCCCGGTAGCACGAAGATGTACAAGGACCTCCGTACAAACTTCTGGTGACACGGGATAAAAATAGATGTGGCACTCTTCGTGTCGCAATACATGGCATGTCAGTAGGTGAAAGCTGAGCACCAGAGATCGAGCAGGGAGATACAGAATCTGGCAATTCTGGAATAGAAGTGGCAGCACGTGTGCATGGATTTTATTGTTGGTCTACCGAAGATGCCGCGGGGAAACGATGCCATCTGGGTCATCGTCGATCGACTAACCAAGTCAGCGTACTTCATTGCCATTAAAGTTACTTGGAGCGTTGATCGTCAGGCACAGATTTTTCGAAGACATGCTACGACTCTGTACAATCAGATTCTCGAAGACATGCTACGACTCTGTACAATTGACTTCAAATCAAGCTGGGATGTTCAACTACCTCTGGCTGAATTTGCATACAATAATAACTATCAATCCAGCATTCAAATGGTGTCGTATGAAGCTTTATACGAACGAAAGTGCCGATCACCCATTTGTTGGGACAAATTCGGAGAGCGGCAGATTCTCGGCCCGGAACTGGTGGAACAGACTATGCAAAAAGTTCGGCTGATTCGAGAAAGATTACAGACCACGCAGAGTCATCAGAATAGCTACGCGGACGTTCATCGTCAACCCCTCGAGTTTCAAGAAGGCGATCACGTATTTTTTAAAGTGTCGCCCATGCGAGGAGTTACTCGGTTCAGCGCGAAGGGAAAGTTGAGTCCGAGATTCGTTGGGTCATTCGAAATACTCGAATGGGTTGTCCCAGTGGCCTATAAAATCGCCCTACCGCCGGCGCTAGACAATGTCTTCCACGTCTCTAAGTTGCAGAAGTACGTGCACGACTCGAGCCACGTGGTAGATTTTGGCCAGCTGGAGCTGAAGTCCGACTTATCCTACGTTGAGAAGCCAGTTCAAATCTTAGAACGCAAAGATAAGTTACTGCAAAATTGAGTGATCCCTCTTGTCCGCGTCCTCTGGAGGAACCATTCGGTCGAAGAGTCGACGTGGGAGCTTGAATCGAAAATGAAGAAGAAATTTCCTTCATTGTTCTCGTAGAGGTAGGTTCTATCCTTAAGTTTCGAGGACGAAACTTTTTATTAGTTGGTTATGGTATAGTGGTGCCACGTCCCTACATCGTGCCCCGTTTTCGTCCACGGGGTGCGTGAGAAAGGAACATTGTCGCTATCGATTCGGTCGGGACCGATAGGTCGGAATCAGCCGAGTCGATCGAACGAGAACGGTTGAATTAAGATCCATTCCACGTTATGGAATGGATTATTCGAAACCAAGTCCCATATTCAACGAGTTGTGCCTCAAGGATTGGCTCTGCGGCTGAGTCGGAAGAGACCTCTCGTTGCTTTGGTTTTTATGTCGTACTTGATTTGGCTTTGGCTTTAGTTTTCATGAATGTGTTTTTCGTGAATGTTTTCGATTAGTTTTCGTGACTTGCATTTTCGAGCTTCGCATTCATATCGAAATTCCTTGAATTACACAGTGTTCTAATCAGTTGCTTATGCGATTGCAGGTGATCGCGTAGGCGAAATCAGCATAGCCAACCGGTCGCTCACTTGAAGCAAGACTAAGGCAAGTGGCTGACCTCCTTCGTCTCGTCCCTCTATTTCAAAGTCAATATAAAGTTAAATGAATGCTTGTCATAAAAGTGTAGAATCAAAGAAATCGTGGCACGATTCTTCATGAAACACTTGCTATCAAACTGCCGGTATCGAAAATGGAAGACATATTTTCTTATGTAATTCCATCTAGCCTATGCAAATCAATGAATGAATCGATTAACGTTTATTGCAATGATATGGATAAGTGAGTAAATTGACTAAGTTCAAAACAAAGGCTAAGTTTCGCACATAAAAGAGAAAGGATAAGGTTCTAGAAAAGAGATAGCATATTTCAAGACTCTGCAAAACGGTCATTAGACAATTTATCGACAAGGGGTAGTTTCCTCGAATGGTTGCCTAGGCCAAGGGATCGATTCGGCCTGGGAGGAACGAGTATAGCAAGCGCCAGCCTTACATCGGTGTGGGTTATTCGAAAACTTTCGTACAGGGCTCGCTACCCGCCGTGAAAGGGTCGCCGTCTAACCCGGCTATAGTCCGTGATGGCTTGACATTGCCAGTAACCTTCACACCCTTTCACTGCTTAACAAATGCACGTGACATAGGATGAATATGATAGCTGCTTAATGTTATACAATTTTATATGCTTGCCTCAAAACATGTTAACATGCAAATCGAGCAGGATGGTTAGAAAGATCACAGAAATAGCTAGCTAACATATTTATAAAACTTCTGGAATCAAATACAGAGCTTGGATTATAATTAGCCATTTGCCAGTACATGTGATCGTACTGATACTCGCTCTTTACAGGTCCCGTGCATCAGAAAGGATGCGCCAACTAGCTCGGCGATGTTCGTGATTTTGAAGCTTCGGTCGCGCGTCGAAGACTTGTTCCCGCAACTCAACTTTTTAAGGCTCTCGACTGTCCAAGAAAGATGGCTCAGCGTCCCTCCATTCCAGATCACTAGAATACTCTGATGTATATTAGGGGATGTGTGCAATATATGGAACGGCTATCTCATCGACACTCTTTTGTAATTGAGACATGTGGTAGCCCGCGCGACATGAGTCTTGTACTGGAGTCTGTATTGTTCATTATCAATAAAGATCAAAGTTTTCTTTACTTAATGTGTGATTCAATTTGTCTGCTTACTCTCTTAGATCTCGTGTCTCGGATTACCTTATGATTATGCCTTGTGCGATCGAAAACTAGGTTCGCACGGTATCATGTCCGGGGGACGACTATCGATTTGACGGAATCGGGGAGTGACACACCATCTTGTAAAGATTGATCTTACACATAGTTTGTATTTGCTCAGTAAATTATTTGATTGTTCACTTCCTCTGATTTTGCTTTTATTGATTATAAAATTAATATTCCTTTTGAGATATTTTTTATTCTCGTACTTTCTATATAATATAATAATATTTTCGGTAGATATGATTAATTTTCAGCTATATATAATGTATGTGTTTTGTATCATAAATAAATTTTTAGGAATATAATATTCCGAAGCATACGACAAATTGAATTTTATTAGTGTTGTAGCTAATGTTGAGATTCAATATTTTTTATATTGTCTTTTTGTAACAACTTGTTTTTTTTTATCTTGATTTCTAATTCAGAAAATTTCATATAGGGTAAAAAAATTCCTAATTCTAAAAAAGAGGAAAAGTTTGGGGTATTTCTAAATGGAATAAAGGAACGCCAACTGACTTGGCGTGCTAGATGAGCCCGGAAGGAAAAGAGAGGGAGCGCGCGAGAGGGGGTGGTCGCCAACTCGGTTGGCGTGCACGCTTGGACGGAAAGAGAGGGAGAGGGGGGCGCCAAGTTAGTTGACGTGCGTGGGGGGAGGGGAGCGCCAACACACTTGGCACACATGATAGAGAGGGAGAGGGAGAGGTTGGTGGGCAGCAATTATATTTGTGGGCACCAACCCAGTTGGTGCGTGCATACCCAACGGCTATATTCCAACGGCTATATTTTAACGTCTATATTTTTGTTCTATTTATTGCTTCGTTCACCTCTCTCTCTCTCTCTCTCTCTCTCTCTCTCTTCATACCAACACATTACTCTTCTCTATTTTAGAACCTCCCTCTCCTCACGGAAGTTGTTCTCTCCATCTTAGAAGCTTACTCTCCTTGGAACGCGACACCTTGTAGCTAAAAATTTTCAAAGTCTTTCTTCTTCTTCATGGATCGTAGTATTAAAATGGTATGCTTGCATTGAGGTAGAGTAAATGGGTTATTTTAAGAAGGAGGTAAAACCCAATTTTTTTTACAACTTATCACAATATTACTTTAGAAATTTTATGTATTTTTATTTCTGAACGTTTTTCTATTACTTACCAATTTATTTTAAAGTCTGTTTTTGGTTATACATGTTTATTGTTAGATGGCGAAGAAGCATAAAATTTTATTCTTGAGATTAATTCGCAATGACCATATATTAGTTTATATATTAGTCAAGTTTCATCATTTGCTAATAGAATTGATGATGAATTTATTTCTAATTACCAGCATGTTAATACGGGTGCTAGTTCTTCTTCTCAACTAATTGCTCTCTTGCTAGATGAATATGATCATGATGATGATGATAATGATGATGACAACAAAAATAGTGACGATTTAATTAAAAATACCGGTTATAGGATAGATGATGTTGATGTTGATAATTCTAACACTCCTGAATTATTTATAGGACAAACATTCGACAGTCGTTCAAATTTTAGAAGTTTTGTAAGTAGTTTAGCAATTCAGCATAATTTTAGTTGTTCAGCTAGTGCTATGAATAATTTTCATGGAATTATATATACTTGTGATCAACATAATTGCAATTAGAGAGTATATGCCAAATCCATTAGAACATGCCAAATAGTTAAAGTTAGTACATTAAAAAGTCATCATTCTTGTTTAAGTGGACTTACCACATGACGTCATAGATTAGCTACCGCTTTATGGGTTAAGGCAAGAATAATTAATTTAATTAGAGATAATCGGTCATATAGTGCATTACAAATTGTGAAGGATATATTCAAGGAACATCATATACATATTATATATTCCAAAGCATGGAGATACCGAGAGATGGCATTACGTGAAATAAATGGTAGTTATGTTGAAGCATATTCTGATATTGAGGAATATGGTTTTATAATTATGGAGTCGAATCTAGGTAGTAGATATTTCCTTAAGACAACAACAAATTTGAAAGAATGTTTATTTTTTTCAAGGCGTGCATTGATAGATTTTTAAGGGATTGTTTACCTATTATTAGCACTGATGTCATTTTCTTTAATCAAAATATCAAGGTATTTTGCTGACGGTAAAGATACCGACTCTTGGTCTTAGTTTTTAAATGCTTTTATAATATCATTTGAAAGTTATTTTAGGGAATGGAGTAGAATTTCATTTATATCTGATAAGCAAAAAGGATTAATACATTATATGGGAGATATTTTCCCTGAATCTCTTCATATTTTTGCATTCAACACTTTAAACAGAATATGAAGTCTATTGTGAATTTTCTTTTATCGATTGTTAGACGCGCTTGCTAGATCATACAATCAAACAGATGCCGAGTATTTATTTGAAGTAATTAAAGCTGAGAACATGACGATGTACAATTGGCTTGTTTGTGTAAATGATGAAAGTCGTTATTTTATACATTGGATTACAGCGTATGCTCCTTATCCTAGATTAGATATTAACAGTTCTAATCTTCCTGAATGTTTTAACAACTGGATTAAGAGCTTACGTGATAAACCAATAATTACACTTCTCGATGGTATTAGAGCCAAGATTATAATACTTCATGACAAGAACATAAACTTTGCTAGAAATTTAGACACAAATTATTATCCGAAGATGTTAAAAACTATAAAATCTATTACCAATGAGAGACATCAACCTCAAATATTACAAATTGATAGTTATTTATTTGAAATATTGGACCATGCATCGAGTAGAACATATGTTGCACGGTTAGATGACAGATCATGTTCATGTTTAAGGGGGTATCATACTTACATACCATGTATACATGCCTATTTTGCATGTCAATATTGCAGTCATGATATTAAAAGTTATTATCCTGTAATATTTTTATTGAGAGATTGAGAAGTGTATACGAGCCACAAATGGAACCAATTCTAGTTCCCTACAACATTCAAGCTCCTTTGGTTATGGGAGAAATTAGAGTTCCAGATATCAGACGCAAAGCCGAAAGACCAAAGAAGAACTGCATCAAACCGCGTGAGTTATCGACAAGAGAACTTCATTGCGGCAATTGTGGTTGGATGGGACACAACATAAGAAGATGTACAAGTCAACCAAGAGAGTAAAATATTGTATTGCCAATGTTTCATTTCATATCAAATTTCAAACATTCCATAATCAAATTTCCTTTCATTACAAACAATGGTTTATTTCATTGCATGTCAAATTTTATTACAAATAATGTACCATTTTTATGCCAAAATTTTAAACATTCCTAAAGCCTCGGGCAATTTGTTTGTAACAACTTCGTACTACAGGTCTGAGGCCTAGTCGCCCTCTTCTTTCCTCTACCGAATGATACATGGTGTAATGATCGTATATAATATAAGAATTGTGTAAGCTTAGATCGTACGATATCCTCTTTATTTCTGGAGCATTTTCATCATCTGATTAGCGTATCTAGATAACCTATTGGATGAGAATGTATACGATAAATTTGTACAAATCTAATAATTTGATTGACAATTGTAGTATAAGAAACTTTACTAAATTGAGTAATTACCTTATTTCACTATAATGTATCAATTTGTTCCATGTACAGTGAAACAACCTTGTGTACATGATGATGCTGGTCCACTACATTTGTGATCCATCGAGTAGCAAGCGAAAAAATTCCAACATCATTGGTAATACTGGTTACAGGTCGACCAATATAGAAATGCTCGTACCACCATATCTACAATAGAAATAATATGGTATTAAAAATTTTGT
Organism: Iris pallida; assembly: GCA_029216955.1. NCBI lineage: Eukaryota > Viridiplantae > Streptophyta > Magnoliopsida > Asparagales > Iridaceae > Iris > Iris pallida. The sequence goes on along the minus strand of JANAVB010020400.1, from coordinate 16,901,750 downwards.
ATATAATTCAAACCACTTTAGGTATTAATTTTTTATTTTTACCTGAACCAGAGTCACGCACCTACATAATTTTTTACGAGGCTTCGATCTAGCAAAATCCTTCAAGCATGCATATAAATATACTAAAGTATAGCAGCTCCCCATGCATGATGAATGGGTTCTTTTAGATTATCTAAAAATGGTAATAGTCGCATGTTTATTCTATTTTCATGTCAGTTGGGAAATATAATTGCTCAACATAAACAGAGCAAATATGCTCTAGTACAGCAAATTATCTGCAAATATTAAAATTTATATATTAACACGCCACTAAAATTAACTGATAAGTAAATTTTAACATTAAATACGTACCCTTAATTCATCGACCTCAACTGGACCGTCGATAGTGCGACCTAAATCCATAAAATTATCCCGAAGCCAACTTAACGTGACAAAACTCCTCCCTCCTATGTCTGATGGTTGCATAATGCCGAGATATCTCCCAATTAGTTCAGATAGATTGAAATATGCATCAAAATATATAGGGTCACTTGTAATAGTTAATCCTAGGATATTTGCAACATCCCAAAGTATGATAGTCATTTTACTAACTGAAAATTGAAAAGTGTTGTGTTGAGGCCACCAACGCTTAGCGAGACTTAAAATGAGGTGCACATCATGGATAAAATTTTAAATTTCATCCAGATTGACACCCAAAGGAACGCAGCAGCTCCTTTTGGGGAGCAATTAACTCTTATTTGCGGTATCCTCTCCATAGCCTCCAATTTTCATGATCCCATATTCGTAAATCGGAAGGATAATCATATAGCTACAAGAAAAATATTTTTTATTTATGTAAAAAATTATGTACCATAGTTATAATTTTTAAATTTATCTGACCAACAAAAATCATACTAGATATGTGATTGTCTTATTCCTGTCTGATGACTTCTGCAACCGGTCCCCCAGAAATATGTCCATCATTCGGTTGAGCCATCTGTAAATATAGATATTAATAGAAAATCTAAAATAAATTAAAAAATAATAATGGAGGGAAGGAGAATTTTAGACCGTATGAGTTGCTGGTTGCAAATCATCCAAAAAAGAGGGGTTGTTGTGAAGTAAATGGGGAGGGGGATTGCTGGTTGCTTAGTTGAAGAATGAGGGGGGTTGTTGGTTGCTTAGTAGAAGAATGAGGGGGTTACTGGATTTATATAGAAGAAGAAGGAAGACGAGGGGAGGTCTTCCAGACAATGGAGGGGGTCTTCGAGAAGGGGGTCTTCAAGAGGGTGATCTTCGAGAGAGGGGATCTTTGAGGGAGGGGGGTCTTCAATGTTTTTGTCGGCACACATACCAACACTTGACACACACACACACACCCCAACACACCAACACCCCCCCCCCAAACACAGCACTTGACACACACACACCCCCCCAACACAACAACACACACAAACCAACACAACACCTTACTGACACAGAACACAAGCCGCACGCCAACTCAGTTGGCACCCCCACCCCCCACGCGCTAACTGAGTTGGCGCCCCCTCTCCTCTTTCATATCTCCTCTCTCTTCGTTCTCCTCTATGCTATCTCTTCACATGTGTGCCAACTGAGTTGCACCCCCTCCCCCCCCCCCCCCCCCCCCCCCCGCGCCAACTCAGTTGGCTCCCCCACTTTCTCTCTTTGTGTATGCCGAGCATGCCAATTGAATTATCGTTTCCTTACCCATTTATAAATAACCCAAACTTCTCCTCTTTTTTCGAATTTAGGGAAAGCTTTTTACCGTATATGAAAATTTTTGTTTTTAATTTCCCTGCCAAAAAAACATGCTTAGAGAATTATGTACACACTTGTATATTGTTAATCTCTGGACATAGAAACAAGCCTTTAGTTTAAATTATATTAATGAGTAGCAAGATCACATGCACCTTCTGTTGAAATAACAAACATATGGCTCAAGATTGAGCCATCTAAGTCGTGTGCGTCATGCCCCACTCCCGTAGGAGCGATCGTCCTCGCTAAGGCGAGATGCCGCACGAGCCTAGATTGCGCTCATGCAAGGTGTAAACCCCCTAAAATTTCTTCTACAATTTAAAAAAAATATATTGTTGTAATTATTTCGTACTTCGTATCTATACGTCGCATATAAATTCACATTGTTGTAGCATGCGAGATTTGCGTTTCGTAATTGCTCGTCGAATGCGAATATGTGCGAGGTACATTTTTTGTAAAAATATTTTACTAGAGATTTTATATATAGAAGAATTTAATTTTCAAAATAATATGTGGTAAATATTTTTATTTCTAAAAAGTGTTATTTTGTTCGTCGTTTAAAATTAAATGGTGATTTGAAAATTTGTGATTTATATGATAAGTATTCCAAATATTTTGCAAAATTTGAAAGTTGATACTTAAAATATTTTGTTATTTATAAGAACTATTTTAAGATTTAATATTTAAGTATTATTGTAATTTTCAAAATTAATTATTTCTATATTTATTTAATTATGAAAATGATACTTGAGATTTTGTTGATTTTAATATTTGATTAATTATGCTAATTTAAATTTGAAAAGATTTCATTAGAATTTGAGTTAAATGAGTAGAGGTTTTATGTTTAATTTGGATTTGAACAATTTAAAGTTTAAAGCAAATTTAAATATAATATGATATTATCTAGGGAGAATTTAAATTCTCCCAATCCCTACCAACTGGGAATATCCACCTCCTATATAAGGAGAGGTACTCATCCATAAATTTTCACCACAACTCAGAGTGTATGTGAATCGTGTCGATGCCTTATTCTCATCGACTATATTCTTTTTACATTACAAATACAAATATGTTCTTCGTCGTGTCCGACCTCCAGACACGACGACATCCCTCCCAGCCCCTTACGGCTACCACTTCTCTCCGACCCCGACTCCGCCACGGCCACCGCTCCTACTACCATCAGAACCACCACCAATGGCCACCACCATCACCAAATCCACCCCCGACATCTCCGCAAATACCACGAACCTCCACCACCACAGCCAAAAACCCAAAGTCCGTCATTGCCACAAACACCAGAACATAGATCAGAAGGTATAACCGAAATCTTACCTCCACTGTGACATCGTCGAGCCATCGTTGACCACCTCGGTGACGATCGTGAGGGCTCACCGCCGGCCGAAACCCGAGCCGCGCATCCAGCACCGATCCCGACGAACCCCGTTCAACAGATTTCGTCCACCGCTCACTCATCCGCCGCCTCCGGCAATCACCAGCATCGGGCCCACCCGCGTCCGCCGCTCCCTCGCGTTCATCAGTCCCCCGGCAAACCCCCATCGCCGCCTCCGCCTGGCCCCGCGAGATCCAGCGTCCCGCACCACCGCAGAGGGGTCACCGGTGTGCGCGCCGACACAGCTGGTGACCCCGGTGGTGCGCCGACCGCGTGGACCCCCGTCGTGCCGGAGTTCGTCAGCGCCCGACTCGGCGCCGGAACCCTCTGCCTCTCGACCCCTCTCTCCACCACGCCGCTTATCTTCGCCGACCATCCGAGCGTCTCTCCGCCTCCACCCGGCCGCTGTGTCACCGGGAACCCACTCTCCGCTCCCCGCCGCGCACGGCGCGCGCCCAAACCCTGGCGCCGACCGTGTTCTCCGCCCGCCGGTGAACGATCGCCCTGTCGCCGCCCGCAGCAGCCTTTCCGTGCGCCGATCGCCGGCCGAAGCCGCCCCCTTCAGGTCAAGATCCCCACTCTTCCTCTCTCTCGATTACTCACTCCCTCCCTCTATTTCTCTCTGGGTTCTAAAGGAGCAGAGCTCTTAATATTAGTATAAATGTTATTATTATTAGTATTTTTATTATACTGTTATTATCATTATTATTATTATTATTATTATTATTCCTTTTGACATTATTTATTATTATCATTATTATTATTATCATATGTTACTGTTATTATTATTAATATTGTTGTTAGTATTATTATTAATGTTAACTATTATTATTACTGATATTATACCATTATGATTATTTTTATACTTTTGTTATTAGGATTATTATTGTATTATTCTGGTTATTAAATAATTTGATAAATAATATTATCCAAAATACAATTTGTCAAAATTTAGGTTTAATCCTAAACTGTTTATTAAAAATATTTTGACTACCAATAATTTAGTTACCTAGTAAATGCTATATTGACAACTTAGAGTTTTGCCTAAAACAATTTTTATTTTTCAAGTATTTTTCTAAAAATTAGTTTTTAACTAATAAAATGGTAGTTTCCAAATTAAAAACTCATTTTTCAAGCATGTATTTATCTAAAATATTTTGGACTAATGAAAGATATTTTGTAAGGTACTATAATTATTTTTACAAAATATTATATGTATTTCTTCACACGAATTCCCTCAATTATCTTGATTTCGATTGATCAACTTTCTTATTTCCTTGTGACTCTCGGACCATTACACGTCGAACATGGCCACTGGACAGACATGACTTATCGGATTATCGCACCACTCCAGAAGACACACCAGGCAAGATACCTTGCCATAATTTTCTGTTTATAATTTGTCTATATTTTATTTAATGCATATCACTGTGAATATATTTTCAGTTCTTTTTGTTGTACCATTATTACAGTTCCTGCCTTACTGCCTGCTCAGTGATATTAGTTGTACTTTGTTATTTATCCTTTGATTGCATATGGACCTAGAGTTAAGGAACTACCACTAGTTTAGTGCATTACATAAACTTTGACACTGATGTGCCATGAGATGTGTGAGTTGTGAGTAGCATATAGCCTACGGACTTGCGTGTTGGCTGATCACTGATGCGTACAGGACGTACGTTAGGTCTAACTGTCAATAGTTGTATATTAGAAGACTTGATGGTTAGTAGTGTTACATTATCGTGGATGCGACAAGATAGGTACATTGGGTGGGGAGAACATTTTCTTGTCGTATGGGCTTCGATTGCACTTCCCTTGTAACACGGAAGCTCCGCTGGAGATACGGGTATGTTGAGCCTCTCAGGTTTGCCACTGTCGTTTTTGAACGTCATGCGCTGTGGTCACTGGTGCCCAAGTGGGGACCATACCAGATCCCATTTACAGCCAGGGCTCATACAACGAAAGGTTTGTTCTCAACTGCATGTTCACTTTAGTAAGGTTAGATTACCTTATTTATGTCTTGTCACTTACTTTTGTTTGTGGCATATTTTATATTCGGTATTTATATGGCATGTTTATTTGTTTCTTGTTACGTCTCTCTGAGGACCTAGTTATCTCGCCATGTATGTGTGTTCTTGTCTTTCGCAGGTGTTCTAGCCGTGGCCATGATCGTCACTATTTCTTCAAGGATGATTGCACTTTGATCGTCTTCGCTTCGCACGCCAAACTCATTTCATTTTCCATGTATTTTTTCTTACTTGTTGGTAGTGGATTTGTCTCCGTCCAACATATTGTATCAAGACAAATTAATTATTATTATATGATATCTTTTATATTGTGTGGATGAGATTAGCCATGGTTATACTGCATTTTACAGCTTACGTATATATACTATACGGCTAGCATGTCTACGTTTCTAGTCCTACGTATTTTGGGACTGGGGTGTTACATGTTTTTGTGGTGGCCCATGCAGGTCTAGTTTGCCGTTTTCGGTTACATGACTGTACCGAATGGGCCTGCAATATAGGATTAGAGTCTAGAATCTCATCCACTTACTTGACATCCTTCTTGACATCAAATTCCGAACTCTCGTTACCATCCTTGATTTGCATCATGCTTGAACTTTTTCGACCGTAAATACTTATATTTCATGCTTACTGACAGTTAGGAAGATGACTACACTATTATATGCTTATAGGATAAACACATGGCTAGAAAAGGCTACATAGACAATTAATATGCATTGAGGCTCTATTCGAGTTATAAAGACATTTTCTAAAAAGTGTGATCTTAAGGATTAGTTAATTCCAAGTTGGGTAGTAGCATATTACCGCTTTCAAAAGATAGTTGGAATTTTATTTTGATATTACAAGGTGGTATACACAAGAGGACAGGTAGATCGAGAAAACAAATTTATGATTTATGATTTTTGGAAATTGTGAAATAGTTTATGATTTATTGGGATATGAAACCAATTTGAGAAACATCTTTAAATTGTGACACATGATTTACAGTTAAGTTCAAGTTTGGATTGTAAAAGAAAAAAAATATTAAAGAGTTTTAAATTATAAGAGAATATGGAGGGTTTATGATTTATGGTTTATTAGAGAGCTTGAGGTTTTAAATTGAGTCGTACGATTTTTAAGTTTATTTAATTTTGAGTTTGAAGAGATGATGGTAAAAAGTTTTGTTTAAAATATTTTGGAAGATATGAAATCAACTTGAAGGAAAAATTTAAATTTCAAAATTTGTCCTATGATCTATGATTTATAGAGTTATTAAATTTCAAGTTTAAAGCCTTGATTATGGATATTTAAAATTTTGGTAAAAAAAAGAAAAGAAAAGAGTATGTTCATTTTGCGATATACAAGGACTATTTCGAGATTGATTAGAGACTTAAATTTTGATTAAACTTGACAGCCTAAGATAATTTGTAATTGTAGCGGAGTATCTTGAAAATTTTATTGAGAAACTTCGGGGAACTTGAAATTTAGATTAGATCATATTGGTAGAGGACCAAGAAGCAAGAAAGGTAACCCTAGTGAGATAAAAGTATTCTACATTAGATTGCCATGCCACATATGATTATGATATTGCATATACACAAGTATAGTTAGTCGTCGACCAAACCGATGAACATATCTTTTGACTTACTCGACCTTCCATCAATTCTAGATCTTTATTCGTGACCATCTAATTGTTTGAAACTTATAAATGATTAGAATCATTCCCTTAACCATACCCTTATCCATGAGACTATTTTTCTCTCTAGAAACTGTGCCCCTAACTTATTTTTACCCCGATCTACGAGATTCCATTAATTATCATTATTTCATGCTTCAACCTTTTATTTTTGGTGCATTAATTAGTACCTTATGAATACCCACTTTCTATTTTTTTTGACGTTCCCTATCATGACTTTGATATTTGGAGCACAATACTAGACTTTTCCTTCCAACAAATTTCACATGCAAGACCTAGGCGAGCTCACCTTTGTGTAGGTATATCATGTCCCACTAAAATACGTCCCCTTGTACACTATTTTTATGATACGACTTTCGGGTTATAAAGACTAAACTATAACCCTTACCATGGTACCGATATGGACTCCACCTCGACTCAAATTTTTCGACCTAATATGTGATTGCAATCTATTAAATGCTTAACTTTGCGTTTATCTTGACTGCTTAACCCTTGTCATTTATTTTCATGTCTTACCTTGATTCACTTAGACACATAACATCTTTCGCTCTTCAATATTGCAACCCTTACCCTTCTCCCTTTCAATTAAATTACTTTACTTATATTTCACTATGATTCCACCATAGTTTATGCAACCTTGTTCCTTGTATGATTCTATTATGCAAAATAAAATTTGATCATGACAATCTTGAGTTAGTAGAAGCTAGATTGGAGAACCCCACAGCATGGATAAATAATGTAGTTGGTTAAGATAATTACGAGATCATGAGGTATAGGTGGGTAATAAATGGAAATGTGCGATAAATCTGAATCAATGAAGTAAGGAATGATATAATATGTTTTGATGAAACACTCAAGAGTAAATACTTCTCGAATTTCTAAATTTGTTTTGAGGTAACTAAATATCGAGTGAAGAATTTCTAAAGCTTTGGTGGTTAAACAACCAAGTTTATATATTAAATTGATGGATGCAAATTTTTGATAAAGACACCGTGGACTTGTCTTCGATAAAATATGGTGTCATAAAGGTAATAGGTTTCAAAGATAACCAAATTGTTGAAGAAAGAAAGTGCGTACATTTTGACGATGTAAGAATACGTTTCTAAAGTGATTGTGAATTTGAAGTTAAGACGGGTTCATTTTTTCATCATGGATTAAAAGATCATTGGGTTCCAATTTCCGAGGAAGACCCTAATAAATAAGGTATTGAGAGTTTTTCAGTTATAAAAGATTGCTTTGTGAAGATATGAACAACAAATATTTAAGATGATATTTTAAGGATAAATACGACTCAAGATATTGAAGCATTATCGAATTCCTACTTTTGAGAGATTATGAACAACAAAATCTAATTGAGGAATATATATATATCTATATATGTGGATATGTGGGAGAAGTGTATTAGAGATTCATTGAATTCAAATCTGTTGAACTCACGGCGAAATATCGAAGGAGATATACACATCATTTTGGAATTCAAGTTTGCGAGGCAAATGATCGAAGTAAGGAAGAAAATAAGGTTATGGAATATAAAATTACGAACAAAACAAATTGAAAGAGTGAATAGGGCTAATCGATAAGGAAGATTGGAGATTTTAACGATATTGAAAACACGTAATGAAATGTTCTAATGATCAAAAATTTATATTGGAAGACTAATACCTATTTGGGGAGCTTGCACGTCCATAGAACAAATGACAGTGAATGATTATAGTCATCAAGGGGTTGTCATACGCATAATCATACTATAACTGATTCTTTTCTAGTCATCCAACTGATCTATTATCCATTTAAATGTCGCTCGCCTCCTCGACGAATATTTTGTTTGTATCCTCGTCCCAAGAAGATCTCGTACTTCTATTCGGATAAACTCCTTCCATCCCCTTCGCCCTACCTACCCTAATTACTCATAAATTTCGAGGACGAAATTTTTTTAAGTTGGATAAGATGTAAACCCCCTAAAATTTCTTCTACGATTTAAAAAAAAATATTGTTGTAATTATTTCGTACTTTGTATCTACACGTCGCATATAAATTCACATTGTTGTAGCATGCGAGATTTGCGTTTCTTAATTTCTCGTCGAATGCGAATATGTGCGAGGTACATATTTTTGTAAAAATATTTTACTAGAGATTTTATATATAGAAGAATTTAATTTTCAAAATAATATGTGGTAAATATTTTTATTTCTAAAAAGAGTTATTTTGTTCGTCGTTTAAAAATAAATGGTGATTTGAAAATTTGTGGTTTATATGAAAAGTATTCCAAATATTTTGCAAAATTTGAAAGTTGATACTTAAAATATTTTGTTATTTATAAGAGCTATTTTATGATTTAATATTTAAGTATTATTGTGATTTTCAAAATTAATTGTTTCCATATTTATTTAATTATGAAAATGATACTTGAGATTTTATTGATTTTAATATTTGATTAATTATGCTAATTTAAATTTGAAAAGATTTCATTAGAATTTGAATTAAATGAGTAAAGGTTTTATGTTTAATTTGGATTTGAACGATTTAAAGTTTAAAGCAAATTTAAATATAATATGATATTATCTAGGGAGAATTTAAATTCTCCCAAACCCTATCCAACTAGGAATTTCGGATGGAACTGGGGATTCCCTGGACCCTTCCTTTGGTGTGCGTTTTGATCGATAGAAAGTTAAACAGATCTAATACGTGTTCTAACCCTTCATAGGCGGAAACTAGGGTTCACGAATTATACCTGCGGCGGAAAGGAGATAAGTAATTCCTGACAATCTCGAGCGGACGACCCCAAGATCTTCTGCACGTATTCCTTCCTCCAGTTGGACGTCGTGTGGGCGACGATCTCCCAACCTTTTCTTCTCCTTGGCAGCCCTCTCTTTCTCTCCTTACGTGAATCACGAATTTAGAGAAAATTTCAGATTTCTAATCGGTAACAATGGCGGCCAGAGAATGGAGGATATATATAGTCTACGGCAGGGACCATGAGAAGAAATTAGGGTTAGGCCTCCTAATGGATCTGGATATCCCGTGTTCAGTCCGTACACACAATCCAGGCCTATTAACAATAGCTCGGTCCACTAATGAGTTATTGTTGCACTACCTCCCTAATCCCAAATTATGTTTGTGGGCTCCTTTTATTATATGCTCGTTTGGCTCCCCATGTTAAGATATCGTATGTCCGTCGATCAAATTAAGTTACTGACAACTATATTGATTCGACATCTTTTATCCTTAAGTAGTACCGCTCAACTTTATTTGTCATGTCGGATATAATCCACCTGCAGGGTTTACATGACAATCCTTATGAGCTCCTTAAGAGGACATCATCAACCCGATGTATCGGGACATGGATTCCATTTATAATCAACAGCCCATCATACATACAATATTATTACCCAATTCATAGAGGTTGTTGATCCATAATGAATCTCACTCTTTTATGAGTCAAAGTAATGCACACTGCATATACATGTTTGTTATTATATCCGGATTACGAGCACAAGCATCTATAATAACAGAGGTGTTTGTTCTCTTATGTAGTCAGTACAAAGAGATCAACCTCAAGTGGTCCTGTTCAATACACACAAAGTGTACTAGTGTAAACCTATAGTCAAGATAGACTAATACCAGATTACACTACAACCTTTCCAATAGATTGTCCAAGTCCATCTAGGTTGTGAACTATTTATATACTCCATAGTAAACTGCTAATATGATCTTCTGCGTGACACCACACACCATATTATCTACAATATATAATATCAGACATTTGTATTAACACTTGCAACAAATATATTATGCAAACATTTGCCCATATGATTCTCATTCAAAATTTGAGGAAATAAGGTTACTACAAAAGTGATGCTTTTAGTATATAACTCTAACAATCTTCCACTTATACTCAAAGCATTGCTTTTCAGTATACTGTTACAAATCTTCCACTTATACTTAAAGCCATGCTGCTACACATCTGACTCCCATTCCCTCAACATGACTGTCAAAAGCCTTACCTGGTAAGCTCTTTGTAAAGGGATCAGCTAGGTTGTCGGCTGATGCTATCTTGATCACAACAACTTTTTCTTTCTTTACGAAATCTCGTATCAGGTGGTACTTGCGCTCAATGTGTTTGCCTGTCTTATGGGCTCGTGGTTCCTTCGAGTTTGCAACTGCACCACTATTATCACAATAAAGTGTAATAGACTTAGGCAAACTAGGTACCACATCCATGTCCAACAGAAAGTTTCTGAGCCAAACCGCTTCTTTGGCTGCCTCAGAGGCTGCCACATACTCGGCTTCCATGGTAGAATTAGCAATACATTTTTGCTTGATACTCCTCCACACAATGGCTCCACCTCCCAAAATAAACACATAACCTGAGGTAGATTTCCTGGAATCCCTATCTGACTGAAAATCTGAGTCTGTATACCCCAAAGGAACTAAACTATCTGCCTGGTAAAATAGCATATACTCTTTAGTCCTTTTCAGGTACTTCAAAATATGCTTTACGGCAGTCCAGTGCTCTTGTCCTGGGTTAGACTGATATCTGCTGACCATGCCTACGGCAAAGCAGATGTCTGGTCTCGTACATAGCATTGCATACATTAAGCTTCCTACTACTGAAGCATAAGGAACTGCCTTCATGTTCTCTATCTCTTTAGGTGTCCTCGGACACTGCTCCTTTGATAGAGCAATTCTATGTCTAAAAGGTAAGAAACCTTTCTTAGAATTTTGTATACTAAAGCGAGTTAGAACAGTATCGATATAGGAAGCTTGGGATAAGCCCAACATCCTTTTCTTGCGATCTCGTAGAACTTTGATCCCAAGGATGTGACCTGCTTCTTTCAAGTCCTTCATATCAAACTGTTTGGATAACCATACCCTTACATCAGATAACACCTTCACATTGTTTCTAATGAGCAAGATGTCATCCACATAAAGTACTAGGAACACCACCACATTTTCGTCACACTTTCTGTATACACATGATTCATCCTGACATTGATCAAATCCATAGGATTTTATCACCTGATCAAAACATATGTTCCAAGATCTGGAAGCTTGCTTAAGTCCATAAATGGACTTCTTGAGCTTACAAACAAGATGCTCTTGGCCCTTTTCAATGAACCCGTCTGATTGCTTCATATAGATGTCTTCCTCAAGACTTCCATTAAGGAAATCTGTCTTGACATCCATTTGCCAAATCTCATAATCGAGATGAGCTGCAATAGATAAAAGAATCCGGATAGATTTAAGCATGGCTACAGAAGAAAAGGTTTCCTCATAATCGATACCCTCTCTTTGAGTAAAACCTTTTGCTACAAGCCGAGCTTTAAAGGTTTCAACCTTACCGTCTGATCCTCTTTTTCTCTTATAGACCCACTTGCATCCAATAGCTTTTACACCAACGGGTGGTTCTACAAGCTCCTAGACCTGATTAGAATCCATAGATTCTATTTCAGATATCATTGCTTTTTGCCAAGACTCTGCATCTTTATCTTGGAGTGCTTCATTGTAGGTACAAAGATCATAATCTTGTTCCTCAGGGACGAAGTCTGACGACTCTCCCAAGAACATATATCTATCAGGTTGTATCACAACCCTTCCACTACGACGAGGCACTATCGGTTGTGGTGTAACATTTGTGACACGTTGTGCAGTTATTTGTGGTTCATCCTCTTGTACTGTTGGTACTGAAGTACTTGGTATCTCACGTCTCAGTTCTTCTAGAACAACTCTACTTGTGGGTTTATGGTTTATCACATAGTCTTCCTCTAAGAATCGGGCATTGGTGCTAACAATGACCTTCTGATCCTTAGGAATATAAAATAAACCTTCTTTCGTTCCTCTTGGATAGCCTACAAACAAGCGTACTTCTGTACGAGATTCCAACTTATCTGCTTTCCCATTCAACACATGTGCTGGACTACCCCAAATGCGAACATGTTTCAGACTAGGCGTATGCCCAATCCACAGCTCTGTGGGAGTAAGAGGTACTGACTTAGAAGGAACTAAGTCCAAAATATAAGTTGCAGTCTTTAAGGCATATCCCTAAAACGAATCTGGCAAATCCGAATAACTCATCATTGATCTAACCATCTCCATAAGAGTTCTATTCCTTCTTTCGGCTACACCATTCTGCTGGGGCGTTCCAGGTGCAGTCAATTGGGATACAATCCCAGCCTCTGATAAATAATCCCTAAACTCTCCAAAAAGGTACTCGCCACCATGATCTGATCGTAATGACTTGATACATTTTCCATGACGTTTCTCCGTTTCAGCTTTGTACTCTTTGAATTTCTCAAAGCACTCAGACTTACGGCGCATCAAATAAATGTATCCATACCTTGAATAATCGTCAATAAATGTGACAAAATATTCAAAGCCACCTCTAGCTTGGATAGTCATGGGTCCACACAAATCAGAATGAACCAATTCCAACACATCTTTGGCCCTATACCCCTTTGCCGTAAAAGGCCTTTTGGTCATTTTACCTTCCAAGCAGGATTCAAAGACTGGTAGTGCCTCCACTTCCAATGAACTCAAAGGTCCATCTTCAACCAGTCTTTGAATCCTTCTTAGGTTAATATGCCCTAATCGCAAGTGCCAAAGATATGTTTGGTTCATACAAGAAGGTTCTTTTCTCTTATTTAAGTTAGATGACATATTATTCATTTCTATAAGTTGCATTGTGGGCAAAATATGATTAATGACATACAAATTATCAACCAATGCACCGGAACAGATAAACTATTTATTCTTTCTAATAACAATATTGTCATTAAAATAAACTAAATATCCATCCTTAACTAACATAGAAACAGAAACTAAATTCCTTCTAAGTGAAGGTGCATAAAGACAATCTCTCAATGTCAAGGACTTATTTCTACCAAAAGATGAAGTAACATCTCCTAATGCAACGACCGATACTTTTGTAGCATCACCCATGAACAAGCATATCTCTCCATCACTGAGCCGTCTGGTTTTCTGGAACCCCTGTAATATATTGCAGACATGATTAGTGGCTCATGTATCTACACACCAGGTGCATACAATAGCAGTTTATCTATAGCGTTCAAGGCTCCCTGCTATAGAATGTCATCATCAATAGCGTTCATTCTGCAATGCTATTAAAAGAGAGTACAATAGCAGTTTATTTATAGCATTCGAGCCTCCCTGCTATTATAATATCATCATCTATAGCGTTCATTGTGAAGTGCTATTAATAGTTCATACAATAGCAGTTTATCTATAGCGTTTATTCCTCTCTGCTATTTTGCTATTAACAGAACTTTCTATAGCGTATTATGAACGCTGTTAAAGGTATAGTTTTTTCTGGATGCTGCTTATGTTGCTATGCCCATATGTCAAAGTAAGGTATCCAGTTCGATTAGGAGCAGCATCGTATTCTATATATTTTACATGATTAAAAGAATTGGGTCGGGTATGTAGGACAAGAAGGAAGAATAGATTCGTTCATCATCAAGCTTTAAGCCTCGTGATGGAGCTCGTCCATGGCAGTGAGTTCTTCTCCTACATCGACAACTACGGGAGGCTCAAGGAGGACTCCGCCATACATTACTCCAGCACTACAACAAAATAGATATATAACGACACTTTCTTTACGACACTTTCTAAATGAGTGTCATTAAATTGTTGTATTGATGACACTCTACAAAAATGTGTCATTGTAATTAGGTATTTATCATAATGTATGACACTTTATTAAAAATATCATAAACATAAATTTAACAACGCTTTTAGGGATACTTAAAAATGTCGTATAATATTATATACTAAACACAACACTTTAAAAGTGTCATATAATATTATACTAAATAGTAAAAAAAAATTAAGAAAGGAAATATTTTATTAAAGAAAGAGGGAGCTAGAAAGCTCCAACAGGCGCTAGGGAAGCGACCATCAAAAGAAAAGAGTAGGGCCACACACGCACCCACCCGAAGCTAAACAGCTGCTTGCTCCAAGAGGAGCACAAAACTATAATGGTAGCAAGCTAAAGCTACCAAAAAAAATGGGACCACACATGCATCCACCCAAAGAAAACAGCAGCTAGCTCCAAAAGTAGGGGTGCAACTTGGACGAGCTAAACCCGAGCTCGATCGGATAAACCCGATAATGGGTTGGGTTAGGGTTGAAGATACTCGGATTCGGGCTCGGGTTTGGGTTCAAATATTTGAACCCGATCATAAATCGGATTGGGCTCGGGTTCATGTGTCGGGCTACCCGAAGAACCCGAAACCCGACTTATATATATATATATATATATATATATATATATATATATATATATATATATATATATATATATATTGCCATACTTCTTAAATAAAAAAAGTGTAAATTCTAAATTTCTTCACCCAAACTTTTCAACTATTTATCCTAAATCTTATTTTAGTTTGTATTTTGTAATGATCAAGACTTGATTGCTATTTGATTATGTATTTAATATTACTTTTGTATAAAATTATTTTAATTAGTATATTAGAGACCGATAAATCTGATGGACCCGACCCAACCCGAGTTCAACCCGAACCAAGCCCAATCCTCCGGGTTTGGTCTTGGGCTTCATATGTTGAACTCGAGGTCGGGCCGGGCTTGGGCTCGGACTAGGCTTATGATTCATCGGGTTGACCTCAAGTCCGGCCCAACCCGTCCGAGTTGCACCCCTATCCAAAAGGAGCATAAAACTATAATGGTAGCAAGCTAAAGCTACAAAAATAATGGGGCCACACACGCACCCTTACTAAATACAACACTAGAAAAGTGGTGTAACAAATTTTATTTTCCACAAATTTTTTTGAGTTTTCCCGCTTCTGTCAAAACTTTTTTGGCGCTCTTATGAGAGAGCCAATTTTTTTTCCCATCTCTATCATCTTCTTTTTTGCTGGTCTCTATCTCTCATTCCTTTCTCTTTTTTTGGGGGGGGATCCCGGCTGACTGCCGCCACCCGCGACGATGCCCTCCTCAAGAAGTCCGACGCTCTCCTCAAGAAGAAGTTCAATGCCCTCACCCGTGGCCACCCGCGACCGCCATGCGCGCCAAGGACGAGTAGCCATCGACGACTCTGTCCGCTACTTCGTCCTCCACTCCGTCTGATCTGCCTCCTCCGCGTCCGCTCCCGCCAGGACAACGTCGTCGGTGTCAAGCTACTCAAGTTCGAGCACTTGACAGACCCTCCGCTGACCCCAAGCCCTCCTCCTCCTCCTTTGACCTCATCGGACTTGGCATCGCTCGCGACGGCCAACAGAACCAGGCCTGCTGCGCCGCCCATGTCAAGGCCATCAAGTCGATCCGCTCACCACGTATTTGTTGATATGTCA
Organism: Iris pallida; assembly: GCA_029216955.1. NCBI lineage: Eukaryota > Viridiplantae > Streptophyta > Magnoliopsida > Asparagales > Iridaceae > Iris > Iris pallida. The sequence goes on along the minus strand of JANAVB010020400.1, from coordinate 16,885,571 downwards.
TAGAGGAGGTTCCTTTTCTAACTTCAAGTGTAACTTCTATTTCATTAATGTTATTCCCTTCTGTTTTGTTTTAGTGTCCAACTTGGGTTATTTTAGGTTGATGTTGCAATTCTTGAAGTTGGACTTGGTGGATCATTCGACTCGACAATTGTGGTATGGTTGTATGTGCATTCCTTCTGTAATTTCAACAAAACTATGATGTTGGTAGTAGACAATCATATGTTCAAAGTATCACTAGGTCAAGCTATGAATTCCTATTTTTTGTTGATTTTCCCAGTGATTTTCTATAAAGATGTGATTTTTGATTGTTCATCCTTTATTTTTGCTACTAATGGCAGATGTATCCGATGCTCTCATGTATGTTTCAGAAACATTATAGCAAACCAGGTAGCAGCTTACTGAATTTTCAACAAGGTTCGCATGTGGAGATCTATGGGGTGAATGTCCTCAATGAACACTTGCAACCGAGTGCATCATTTAAAGGTGAACAGTTAACTGTACAAGCCCCAGGGACACAAACCAAAAGTTTACGGTATGAATTTTTATAGGTGTAATACAAGTTTAAGGAAATTTAATTTGGCTGATGAAAAATATAATAATTGAACACTGACTTCCAAGGAATGCCTCGGACACCAAATATGTAATTAGTGATATGAATTTGTATGTTATATTGACATATTCTATGGGGTTGGTTAATAATTTTCCTTCAACTTTTCAATACACCGTTCTATCTAAGCATCTAACTACATTGTTGGTTATCCTTTGGTGAAGATTGCTCGAGCTAGCTATAATGTTGGAAGTCTTAAGAAATCTCTACATGAATCAACTGCGGAATCCAAAGGAGTTGGGCATGGAGTCGGAGTTTGACTCGGATTGGACCTTACCTCCATATCTGCCTCGTCCACTTAGCTTCCTCCAAATTCACCCCAAGTTGGGTCTAACGGGTTGGAGCTCCGCTAGACAGGACTCCATTTGTATCCCTAAGTTACATTCATCTTTTATATTCGTTTTGGCGTCGATGTTTTTTCTATTTTATTTGTCCTCCAACAAAGGTGGGATCTAGGATGGGACTGTCCCACCTGGAGTTCAATCTCTATGTAGCGCTCACTTTTATTTTTTATTTTCTATAACATAGAAAAACCTTGTTATTGTTCCCCATCTGATATTTTTAAACTAATTCCAATTTCGACAAGATATCCAATATTCAAAATTATCTACTTATTTTTATTCCAATCAATATAAGATCATATATAATCTTACTTATTTGATCAAAATTGTCTTATTTGATCAAGATTGTCCAACATATAATATTATCTTGCTCGTTTAGATATGGCATGCTATGCAAAAAAGGAATAACTCCTAAATTTTTCTAGCTTTTTATCGCAGAATGCCATTTTTGTTCTCTCTCTTTTCTGTTTATGACAAAGTATCACCATTTCCCCCCTCTATTTTTATGACAGTACCATCTGGTCCTTCATGCTACAATTGGGACTTGAGACCTAGATCCTACTAATAAATTTAACTTTACTAAAAATTGTTATAAACCTATGTACATGAATAATAATTATAGACATGGTTCGTAGCTATAATTATTTTAAAAGCTTTTTGCTTCACTTATCGTGCATGTTTTCTATGTTCAAAACCGTGAATTTATATTTCATACACCGAGCTATAGGCACGTTGCAGCCATCCGTTACCGTTAATGGTGGTTTTGAACTCCAACGGCAGTGTACGAAATAAAAATCTTTAAAACTCTCTCTTATACTTTTTCTACAAAATTAATTATAATTCATAGTTTAAGTTTACAATATGATAAATATTTCTTAGTGCCTCACTTGATTTGGAGTCCTAGCTCCGCCCCTGCACTCTAGTAATCATATGTCCATTGATGTTTTCATGATACAATACATCTGTTGAATTTTGTTAAGTATGCTTGCTCTACAACAATAAAGCATTTATCCAAAAAAAATTAAGGTCGGTTTTGAATTCTTTTATTCCACTCACCTCTGTTATAGGCCATATCTTTTGTAACACTAGCAAAAATCATATCCTTTAAAACTTCAATCAATGTCTCTTTATGCCTACCTCTTTAACTACTATCTAATCACTCCTTTAACTACTATCTATTTTACGAACCTTTGGGAAAATGTGATAGCATGACTCTACATATTTTTTTATTTAGTTGAAGTGGCCTTTCTTTTTTTTGTCTGTTCGTTATTCCTACGAACTCTGCCGGAAAATTGGAAGATAGTTTGTTGTTCTCTTTTGTATGTATGTGTGTGTATGTCTGTGTGTGAGGATGTATGTACACCTATGAATCTGTGTTGTGAATGTCATGAGAAGAAATATTGGTAGCCAAATAGCCATTATATAAATATATTATTTTCCTTTGATGCACTTCTTGATATTGGTACTTGGTAGCAACTCTTAGGTCATCTGATCTCGCTTTCCAGTTGGCAAAATTGTCATGAATTATAAGTTAATTTTAGTTTTCCTTGCCTTAATATGGACTATAAGTTACTATATACAGGATCTATTAATGACCAAGGTTTCCTGCTGAGATTTACATATACATGCATTGTACAGAGAGAATCAGCAGATAGGAAGTCTGTAAAAAGACAGCCTGCTAGTCTCTTTATGCAGAATATGTTGTTTTAACCATTGGTCACTCAATTTCTTTGGTATCCTCATCTCATATTTTTTGTGGGTTAGCTTGCTTCTTGTTCAGCATCATATTGTAATTAATCTCTGGATAGCTGTCAAGCTATTGTAGTTGCATCTTTAAGTGTTTGTTTTTCTCTGCATCTGCTAATTACTTTTCCCCCTCATTGTCAGGCTATTACAGCTACTGGTACAAAGAAGACTGATCTGATATTCGGTGAGATTCAGTCTCAGCTCAGGAACAAGAACGTCACAGTTGATGTGAAAGCAAATTCAGATTCTACTGTAAGCCGCTCTTAAGTTTACCTCCTTTTGCTTCCTTTTTTGATTAGAGAATACAAACACCTATAGCGTATTCATTTTTCATAGTATCATTTGAGTTCATTTAAAAATAGATTTAGAACTTAGGTATTTCAAGCTTGTGTTATTCGTGTTGAAGTGACAACCTAGTAATTGATTTGTCTATTTGAGATATAGTGTAGCACAATATTAACAGAAATTACATTTCATCCGGTTCTATGCTTGTTTATGACATGTTGATTTGTCAATTTTTGCCAGGTTCTTACCACTGTGACTGTTGACGAGCTTGTTTCTACTCCTGGGTTGAAGACCATCATCAGCTTTGCTGTTCCTGATCAGAGATCTGGAAAGGTAAATTAACCTATTTTGTCCCAAGTATTATTTCTGAACTACATCCTTATATGATTGATACATTTTTTTTTGCCGCTTGACTCAATATTGTCTTTGTTTTCATTGTAGGTTGAACTGCAGTATCTGCATGAGTTTTCTGGGGTCAACGCCAGCATTGTGTTGACAGCTAATCCAGTTGTCAATCTTTCTGGTGTTTTTGGAACTAATGTTCTTTCTGTTGGTGCTGATGTGTCTCTCGATACTGCATCTGGGTACTTCACCAAATGTAATGCAGGGCTGAGTATTACTAACACTGATCTCATTGCTTTAGTGATACTGTAAGTGACTCTCTTTCGGCAAAGTAGTTTACTGGGAGAAATTTTTTTCCTTGGGTTTTGTTGGTTTACTGGACGACAACTTTCAAGTTCACTTTTAGGCTTTTGAAATAGATTATAATTTTTGGTATAGTTCTATGTGAAAACTGCATGGAAATTATATAATTACCAATTCTCTGGCCAAAAGTTTTTCCTTTGGTTTCTGTTGATTTATTGATACTTTCCAATTCATTAGGTTTCTTTTTAGGTTTTTTTAGATAGGTTAGACTTTTGGTGGTGTTCTTATGTGAGTTAATATGAAAATCGTATATAACCAATTATCTGGCTAAAGGAAGACTTTTGGTGGTGTTTTTGCGTACCTTTCTATCATTTATAGTTTGCTATGGTATGTTTATTTGTTCTTTCTATCATAGTTGATTCTAATATATATTTCACTCTTCTGTTGATTTTTTTACATCCGAAGACAACATTTCAGCTTGTTCAAGCATTGATTCTTACGAATTATACTTTTAGTGCAGGAACAACATGGGAGATAGCCTGAGTGCTTCTTATTACCATTTGGTGAACCCCTTTTCAAGCACTGCTGTTGGGGCAGAAATCACTCATAGTTCCTCTAGCAATGAGAACACCCTTACCTTTGAAACGTAGCACTCTCTGGACCCTCTGGCCATGGTCAAGGCACGTATTAACAACTATGGCAAGGCCAGTGCTCTCATCCAGCACCAGTGGAGGCCCAAATCATTCTTTACCATCTCTGGAGAAGTCGATACCACGGCCATTGAAAAGAGCTCCAAGGTTGGACTTTTTCTGGTCCTCAAGCCTTGACGAGAAAATTTTGTTCCTCCTCTTAGATACCATTTTAGGTTTTGGTGGTATGCTAAACAGTTTCATTGAATACCAACCATATCCATACATAGACTAGCTCAAGATACACTGGTTGAGTGTCTCATACAATTTACAGGTTACAAGAGAATTGAACCCACGAGCTTCTTAGAAACCTACTAAAGAGCTATGCTTCTACTGCTTGATAGGTAATACATATGTACATGCTTTATATCTTTTCCTTTGCTATACTGAAGTGGTGAAACCATAGGTATCTCAGTATGTTCAAAGAAGAAGGATCATTATATTAAAAAAGTACAACAAACCATCACCTCCCTGCAGTTGGAGAAGGTGTTTGTATCGACTGGGCGAGGATCGGTTGGCAATCTGGTTGGCCAGTTCGCGAAGCTTAGTGGCTGCTATGTCGTTGGGTCCACTGAAAGTAAGAGCAAGGTATCACACCTTTCCTTCATCTATCAACTCCCTTCATAGTTTCTCATGTAGTTGAGACAAGCACCTGATACAACCTGAGACTTGGGACATACAGAAAGAGTAATGAGCTGAGGCTTGAATATTTTTTTTCTTTTTCAAATATGTGGGAGAGGATTACTTTACAAATCGAGGTCTTTAGAAATATATGTAAATAGGCACTAAATACAAACCGAGGATTACTAATTTTTTCTTTTTCAAGTACAGTTGGTACCAATAATTTTGTACTTTTGTGCGTTATTTAGAATGTTGGACACCATTTTGAGACATGGGACACTGGGGTACTTGATCTAGTGACATTGAGTGGCCTTAATGAAGGAACAAGAGATATTTCACGTACAACAGAAATGGACTTACCAGGTGACTTCAAGGAACAAGAGATATTTCACGTACAACATAAATGGACTTACCAGGTGACTTCTCCTTGTGTTAAAATTTTTTGTAGTTCCTCTATTGAACCTCGGTATATGTTGTTCATGTGTAAATTGGTTTGAGAGGAGAAGCTCTTAGTTCCTACATTCGTGTTGAACATTATTGCCTTTCATTCGTGTTGGACGTCATTGCCTTCATCGACATTATTTCAATATGGTGGCAGGTAATTATCTGTACAAAACATAAAACTTCTTTGTTAATATATCATCAAGAATTATAATGACATGTTCGTTGCTGTGCTTATTACATTTAAGTTATCGGAAGGTATATTATAGTTGTAACCCTTCTATTGTTTGTTCTAGTGAATGCAGGTGAAGATTATGAAAGAGAATCCAGCTCCTTTAGCAGTTCCTAAGCATGCTAACAGGCCAACACCTCTCCACCAGGAACATCATAAAAGGCTTTATCTGGTCACCATGATGCAACCTCTAATGTTGTAAGAAATCCATTCTAGTAAGTGCATTTTATTAACACCATGATGCAACTTTAATAATAGTTACTGTAGCTTTATCTGGTTATTGTTGTTCAATTGTTTCAATTGGTGGTTACATAATATACATAAAAAGGCTTGCACTGAATTAGGGAGAAGTAATGTTACCAATACAATTGTTTCAATTGTTTCTTCAACTAGTGAAGATTTGGTGCCAATATGAGAGAAGTAATGTTTCTAGTGATTATGGTTTAATTAGAGAGATGGGTTTTCCAAGATCTTCAAAGTGTCTTGGTTCATGGTACGGGTTTGGGAATAGGGTAGGCTAGTTGTCTTTATTTTCGGTAGAGAGGGGTTACTTTGAGTTGGTTTGCCAATCAGGTTCACGGTATCTTAACTGGGATTGATACTAGTTGTTCATGCAAATTTGACAAGATAATTATGTTCTATACAAAAAGAAAATCTAATATATAACATAAGAAAGTCAAATTAATTAATTAATTCCATGTAAAACTATACCTTTCTCAGTTTTTTGCTAAGATTAAGTGTGGTATCTGTTATTATTAGTTTAAAATCTCAATATCTGATATGTGGGCTATGCTCTCACTATGATATTATATTTATTTCTTCATGGGGAGGGCTCACCTTCAGTAGCTTGCTACTGTCGGCCTTCAAGCGTTGCCCTTGTGTTGTACTATTGCATAAGCCTGGCGCACCCCAACCTTAATTTTTTTTTAAAAATGTAAAACTTGACTTTTCTTAGTCATACATTCATTTGGAACACATGATTTGGAATAAAATGATACCATATTCAGTTTTGATGTATGATATCACTTTTCTTAGTCAACTACAGATGTCCCCACTTCTAAGATGATATATGGGTATAATGTCAATTTCTTTATTTGCCACATTTACTTCACTAGTGTTAATTGTTACAGGTAACTGGGGCCGCTAGACTTTATCTTGTGTCTGAATCTAATCTGAAAAAAAGTTTGAAAATATGTGACCAATACAATGTTAAAGTTTGGTCGAGGTTTTTTTATTTCAAGTTTTTTTGATAGCTAACTCATAAATTCAACTGCTTATTTATTAACCAGGAACACTAATATTTTCCCCTATATTTGTGTAGGTTGGATGAAGAGGATTTCTGAGGAGCTTTGGTTGTGGATAGGCTCGAAGGGTTCGAGCTAAATTTTGGATATACAACATTTTAGATATATGTATGGGTGCAATTAAATGCTGACTACGATGTTAATGTTTAATTTTGGAAAAATTATGAAGGATTTTGAATGTTCTTGACAGTGAAATTAATGAATTTACTTATATTCGGAATTCATTCTGTGATTGATTCGTTGAGAAGCATTTAAATTTTTGAACATCCGTATTCTGTGTATATATGCAATAGATATCTGTGGCATTCTGTATATCTGCAATGCTATTTTGATGTGCTGCAATACTATTCTGATGTGAATTATTTTTTTACACTATTTATTCTGCAATAGCATTTTGACATGCTATTGGTGCTCATAAAATAGCACGAAGGAAACGCTATAAAAACCAATTTGCATCGAAAAGCTATTAACAAACAATAACATACAAGAACGCAATTAAACATCAATAGCGTTCACGAACGTCATAAATAACTTATAGCGTTAACAAACGTTATTAAGAAACTATAGCGTTTGTAAATGCTATGTAAACTCTATAGCATTTGTCACTGCTATAACAAGTCTATAGCGTTCAAGGACGCTATAGTAGCTCAATAGCGTTCATGAATGCTATTACTTTTCTATAGCGTTCTTAAATGCTATAACTCTGGTATATCGTTCTTAAATGCTATAACCTGTTTATAGCGCCATGGAACGCTATAATCCATCAATAGCGTTCATGAACGCTATAACTTTATAGCGTTCTTGTACATAGGGCAATTATAGCGGGGGCATTTATAGCGGACAGAATACGCTGTAATAGGCATTCTACAGCATTCTGAGCACGCTATCGTATCCCATATCTGTTGTAGTGGTAGTGCCTCCACTTCCAATGAACTCAAAGGTCCATCTTCAACCAGTCTTTGAATCCTTCTTAGGTTAATATGTCCTAATCGCAAGTGCCAAAGATATGTTTGGTTCATACAAGAAGGTTCTTTTCTCTTATTTAAGTTAGATGACATATTATTCATTTCCATAAGTTGCATTGTGGGCGAAATAGGATTAATGACATACAAATTATCAACCAATGCACCGGAACAGATAAACTATTTATTCTTTCTAATAACAATATTGTCATTAAAATAAACTAAATATCCATCCTTAACTAACATAGAAACAGAAACTAAATTCTTTCTAAGTGAAGGTGCATAAAGACAATCTCTCAATGTCAAGGACTTATTTCTACCAAAAGATGAAGTAACATCTCCTAATACAACGACCGATACTTTTGTAGCATCACCCATGAACAAGCATATCTCTCTATCACTGAGCCGTCTGGTTTTCTGGAACCCCTGCAATATATTGCAGACATGATTAGTGGCTCATGTATCTACACACCAGGTGCCGGTAGATAACACCGCTAAACATGTTTCAACTACTAGTAAATGAGATATACCTTCTTTGTTCCCTTGTTTGAGAAGTGGACAATCAGTCTTCTAATGTCCTGACCCTTTGCACTTGAAACATTTGCCTTTCGGCTTTTTCACCGCGCCTTGAGGTCCTATGCCCTTCTTTGCTGAGTTTGCCTATTTCTGAATGTTATTCTTCTTCTTAGCGCCTTTTGGCTTAGAAGTAGAAGCCTTTTCAGAAACAAAAACATGACCACTCTGTCTAAAGAGAGATTCAGCATCCTGTACCTCTTTTGCAAGTTCTGCCAAACTATACAACCTTTTGTTCACGTTGTAATTATGGCAGAAATTGTCAAAACTTTTAGGCAGAGTCCCGAGAATGATATCGACCTGGGATTCCCTATCGATTTTAGCTCCAAGGATCTCCATCTCATTCAGATGACCCATCATCTTGAGAACATGATCCCTTACTAGTGTACCCTCAGCCATTTTTGTATTCATCAAATATTTCATAGCAAACTGCCTAGCTGCTCTACTCTGATGTCCGAAGAGTTCCTTGAGGTTATACATCATGTCATAAGCAGTGGCCATGGCCTGATGCTGATGTTGCAGTACATTTGACATAGATGCCAGAATGTAACACCGCGCCATCTCATCTGCCTTTTTCTACTTCTTATAAGCCTCCTTGACCTCTTCATCAGAGTTAGCATCAGGCTTAGGTGGGCATTCCTCAACAAGTACATATTTGTACTCCTCAGCAGTCAGAACAATATCCAAATTACGTTTCCAGTCAATATAATTAGGTCCAGTAGGTTTGTTTTCTTTAAGAATCACCATAAGTAGACTGAAAGAACCCATTTTTGAAATCATGAGAATCACATAAATAAAATTATGTAGGGCAAAAAACTTTTTGAATTAACTAAATATTGATTCCCTCAAAACAATAATAAGAAATTCACCAACACCTTGAACACCATGAATTTAGCATGCCACGATAGTGTGGACGTATACAAATTCAACTTTGTTCAAGTAGGTTTTTCTTATTAATTTTACTATCATGTCAACATAACTTTATGACAAATAAAATTAATATGCTGGTCTTGCTCTGGTCATACAAATAATAGCAGTGACTCCGATGGAGAGGCTACCATTATTTGTATCTAAGTGTATACCGTTACTTAATACTAAGTCCATTACCTTGTAATGAGTTCCTTCAGATGGAGAAGTGAACACATACTAGGTAACTTTCTACAATTATCCCTAAGGAAGTTTGTACTAGTGATCCATAATTATACTCATCCGATATGGAAGAAAGTACTATAGCCAACACGCAAGTATAATTACATCACCTACAAACCAGTAATGGAGACCATAGGATTTAAACTAAATAAATATCCTCTCCCACTTAGTTATTTAACAATGAGAGTTTTCCTACTAGTTGATATTATGTCCATGTTGTCCATTATTAATGTAGGCTTAGTTTTTCAAAAAAACAACCACACAATAATAAACATGCATAATCAAAAAAAGCAAAATAAGAAAAATAAGAAAAAATATCCAACTATTATGGTCATCTTTGCTGCTCCGTCCTCAACTATCCGAATCCAAAATCTTTGCTGCTCCGTCCTCAACTATCCAAATCCAACTAAGGAAGTTTTTTTTTTAGGTTTTGGCTGTCGATTCCTTCATCGAAAATCATCTGTCTGCCTCTGGATTGCTTAAAACCAACATCTCGTCCGACGTCAGAAACAACCACACCGCCATCACGATTGATCAAAAATAATTAAAATTACATCAATTCTATGCCTCCCGAAGGAGTTCACACATAATCTAGATTGCAAAATTAAAATAATAAGCACGATCAACCCTCATGATTTTAATTACATCCACAGCAACAACAACATCTACGACATGTCCGTGGTTTAAACAACACAATCAAAAACATGCATTGGACCATAATAGTTAGATCTAAGATGTCTGCAAAACCGAGTTAGAACAGATCTACATCTACCGACTATTACACAGCGCAGGTTTTATTGGACAACATGGACGTATCAATCAATACGTAGATCCAAAGTGGCTCTGATACCAATTGATGGAACTGGAGATTCCCAGGACCCTTCCTTTGGTGTGCGTTTTGATCGATAGAAAGTTAAACAGATCTAATACGTGTTCTAACCCTTTATAGGCGGAAACTAGGGTTCACGAATTATACCTGCGACGGAAAGGAGACAAGTAATTCCTGGCAATCTCGAGCGGACGATCCCAAGATCTTCTGCACATATTCCTTCCTCGAGTTGGACGTCGTGTGGGCAACAATCTTCCAACCTTTTCTTCTCCTTGGCAGCCCTCTCTTTCTCTCCTTACGTGAATCATGAATTTAGAAAAAATTTCAGATTTTTAATCGATAATAATGGCGGCCAGAGAATAGAGGTTATATATAGGCTACGGCAGGGACTGTAATGCCTGTTGTTCGTATTACGTATTTGGAATACGTATACGTATTTTATCTTGTATTTGCATATCTCCTTGGTTTGGCTTGGCTTGTTTACTCTCGGTTTGGGTTGGCTTGGTTCGGCCGGCCCAATGCTTGGTTCATCATGGGCCAAGGGTGGAACACCTTAGCCTATGCTTCTCCTTCATTTCTACCACAACCCCCCTACCTACCACCACCCATGATATTTATTTCCCCACCAACCTTCTCTCTCCTCCATAACTCTCATTTATTTCTTCTTCTTCTTCTTCTTCCTTCCTCTCCACAACTCTCCAACCATAGGCAAGTGCAACTTGCTTCCACAAGAGAACTTCTTTTGATGGTTTCATTAGCTTCTCCTCATGATTCTAAACCACATTAGAACTTGTCATTTTCTATTTTAAGGCTTTAATTCTTGTAGATCTAGAGTTTTGCTATTTTCGGATTTTTGGTGTTTTGATCTATCAAACTTGCTTGTTTTCAAGTTTTGATGGCTCCATGTTTTAGAGAATTTCATTCTACCCAATTTTGACCTTTGGAAAGTTGGATTCGGACTTGTTTTGACCAAGATATGGACAATGGAAGCTTAGATTCAACTTTAGAGTTCTTGCTGTTCTTGCCATTTGGAGAAGACAGTGAACAGTGAGCTAGCTTTTTAGCTTACGCCACTGAGTCGTACGCTGCTGTTTAGTGAGCGTACGCTAGCCTTCGTACGCTGCTGTTTAGTGAGCGTACGCTAGCCTTCGTACGCTGCTGTTTAGTGAGCGTACGATAGCCTTCGTACGCTGCTGTTCAGCGAGCGTACGCTAGCTTTCGTATGCTAGCTTAAGCGAGCAAGGCGTACGCTGCCCCTTTCGTACGCTAGCTCGAGCGTACGCAGTCTTGAGCGTACGCTAGCTTGAGCGTACGCTGACCTGTAGCTTGAGCGTGCCCTTGTGTACGCTAACCCTTGTGTACGCTTCCCATTGGAAGTGTATGGATCCTTTGGTACGCAGACCTGGGCGTACGCTAGCCTGAGCATAGCCTGGCTTGAGCGTAGCCTGATTATCCTTGATCTTTTATAGCCCTGTAATATTGATATTTTATTAGATATTTAACGTCCATTTTATATCCTTACGCCTTTTGTCCTGAACTTGATAATCATGGATTTATTTAATATGTTTGGAATTGATAATTGAGCATGACGTGATAGTGACCCGTAGTGGTGCACTCCTGACATAATGACCTGACATGACCTGATAGTGGCCCGTCGTGGCGCACTCCTGACAAGTATACTTGACATGATGACCTGACATGTTATATCTTGATAAGCAGGTACGACGGCTACCTGACATGACATGACCTGTATAATAACATGGACACCGTGGGCGATTGTGCGTGTACAAATAAACCAGTCCTGTCTTGCATCATGTCTAGGGAGGGAGCTCCTGAGTACCACGGTCAGGAGCACCTACTAAAATGGACTAAGGTTAATAACTAGATTAACACATTAGTCATGAAGAGATTTCCCAGCTACAGGCAATCCCGTTACCTGGGCACGCCTTAGAATCTGTAGCCTGCCGTCGAGTAGGGCATATTTCCAGCACACTGTCATGTGTTGCACCCTTCAAGCTACCTAAGGGTACATTCGTTTCCTGGACGATGTACCCACCTGAATTTAACTCTAATCTTTTAACCCGGGGAACCTGGATGGTCTGCAGGGCTTGTGGCTGTGGAATAATCTCACTGCATCTTGTTAGTAATTAGGCTTGTGACAACCCTAGTTAGTTAAAGTATCAAGCCGTAATTCTTGCTTGGCCGTGAAATGATTGGATGGAGTCTAACCAGTCTAGTCTTGCCCTGATCCTGTTCCAGATTATTGAATGACCAGAATGCTTGTATTTATTTTACCGATAAATGGTGAGAAACCAAGCTCCGTTCAGACGAAGGGTTACAACCCCGGTCCTTGTTTGGTTCACGGGTTGTAACCTGGTTATCTGAATAGTTCCATGGTTATCTCGTCGTATATCATCCTGATATGTTCCCTTTTATTCCAGTCCTTATTTTATTTATATTTATATTCCTGTGCTGATTGCTGGTTTTAGTTCTTAAGTGAAGCCTCCTTTGTGGCACTTGCTCTTTCTGGGGTCTGACCCAGCTGGTTTTGTATGGCCAGATTTCGGAGCAGCTCCACAAGATCTACCAACCTTCCAGCCAGATGGTGGCCACTAGACGGAACCCTGGCAACGAGTGGGTTATTTTTGGCTCTTCCACACTATTGTAAAAATATTCTTTTGAGGCGTTTAGCCGACGAGCACCTGTTTAGCTCGATTGTACTTTATTTACTGTCTGCCTACGGGCTGTAACATGATTAACAGATCCTAGGGTTGATCATGTATGACTAAATTCTTGCTAGTCCTAATATTTTGTAACGACTAGCTTCATGATCAGCTGAATATGTAATATTTGGGACGCCTTATCATTGTATATTTAACGATCATACATCTTGTAACATTTACTTGCTTGCTTGTGATTGAGACACTAGGCTTGTTCATGACCATAGGAGACTGTTGGCTTGTAGTAAACCCTCATGTATCTAGACAGCCGTGACCGTATAGCGAGATGGAATCCATTTCATATACGTAGCTGGCTATGTCTGCCCCCGCTCTCTAGTATTCTGGTTCTGGGGCGTGACATAGTTTAAGTGGTGGCCCATGCAGGTCTTGTAAATCAAGATATGTAAGGGTTTACCGAATAGATGTCTCAATCAGTATTCGTCCTTGATCTCTGTTCGTATTTTCTGAATCCCTGGATTCTTGTCCTGATCATATGCTTGTATCGTTGCTCTGTCCTGGTCCTTCCTTATTCTTCTCTATGTCATCTTCTTCAGTGGCATTGTTCGTGGTCCTACCGACCAGCAAGGCGGAGCACCTCCCGCGGACCAGCAGCAACCTGGAGATCAAGCCCAGCACTCCGGAGTAGCCTCCAGAGTCGCGTCTATTGAGGGAGAGCCACCAGTTCAGCCAGTTCAGCCTGTAGAACCTGATGATGGCACTTTGGTAGGACTCGTCAGGACTTTGATAGCTTCCCAAGATCGTCGTGGGGATGCCTTGCAACAGGCAATGGCAGATGCTTTGACCCGGGGTGGTCATCAGGGTAACAGTGCGGCCAACAGCTTCAAGCGCTTGAACCCTCCATTCTTCGACGGTAGTGAAGATGCTATCACGGCAGATGCATGGCTTCAGGATACAGAGGTGGTTTTAGAAGCAGCCAAGACTCCAGAGAACGAGAAGGTAGCCGTGGTGCGCCTGCAGTTGTTAGATCTTGCCCGCAGCTGGTGGGCAGCGCAGGCCATTAGGTTAGCAGCACCCATTCCTTGGACAGTATTCAGAGAGAGATTCCAGACCAAGTATTTCGATGCCGTGGCTCGGTATGATCTGCAGACCAGGTTCACCAATCTAAAGCAAGGAGGCAGGACGGTCGATGGATATGCGGCCGAGTTTTTGAGACTCAGTCGGTTTGCTCCCACCTTGGTGGCAACCGAGTATGATAGAGCCCAACAATTCCAGCAGGGACTGCACCTGGAGATCTTGTTAGCAGTTGAGCAGTTTGAGCATCAGACTTTTGATGCAGTCTTGAGAGCAGCCCGGAGGCATGAGTATACCTCCCAGAGGATCGTGGACAGGGCCGGAGGTCGGAAGAGATCTCACGGCCAGATGAATCAGTCTTCAGCCCCAGCCCCGGCAGCCAGGGCTTTGACTATTGGAGCTCCGAGGCGAGCAGCCTCAGTGACGTCGGTTCAGCATTCAACCCCGACGTACCCTCAGCAGCAGCAGAAGCAGAAGCAATCTTCCGCAGTGGGTTGTTCTCATTGTGGGAAGCCAGGCCATATGGTGGCAGAATGTCGCAGGGCACAGGGATTGTGTCTGGCTTGTGGAGCACCAGACCATAGGGTTGGATCCTGCCCGAACAGGGGTGGTTCATCCTCATCCAACCTTTCTAGCTCTTCGGTGAGAGGACCAGCTCCCGTCCATCAGCAGCAGTATCCATTGCCGAGGCCCTTGCCGCCTCAGACCCAAGTGTTCCAGCAGCAGAACCCCCAGCAGTATGCACAAGTCCAAGCCCAGAGTCAGAGCAGGCAGCGAGGATTTCAGCAGAGGGGACCAGCACCCCGAGGGCACGGTCAGGCTATGGTAATGACCATGGAGGAAGGATTAGCACCAGGAGAGGTAGTGGCAGGTACGATTCTCGTCAACTCCTTTCCAGCTTCAGCTTTATTTGATTCTGGTGCATCGCATTCATTTATGTCTGCACGATTCGCGACACGGGTAGGATTGGAGCCCGAGTCATTATCAGTAAGGCTCAATATACTTACTGGTAACGGACTTGTGGGAGTAGATAGAGTGTTTTCCTCGTGTCGGATCGTAGTTAGCGGTAGGGAATTCCCCGCTAGATTGATAGAGTTCCCGATGGCCGATTATGATGTGGTCCTAGGGATGGATTGGTTGAGGAACCAGTATGCTAGAATAGACTGCCATATTGGTAGGGTTGTTTTTAGCATTCCAGGAGAGCCGGAGTTTTCTTTCTCTCGAGGCGAGGTTGAGCCTTCTCCTCCGATATTACGGATGGCAGTAGCAGCAGTTCAGTTGCCCAGGATAGTGGACGAGTTCCCAGATATTTTCCCAGAAGAACTTCCAGGTATGCCTTCGGAGCGGGAGATCGAGTTCACTATAGACTTGATTCCTGGGACAGCCCCAGTGTCAGAGAGAGTCTACAGGATGGCGCCATCAGAGTTGGAGATATTGTACAAGATGATTGAAGAGCTCAGAACCAAGGGATTCATTCGTGCTAGTGGATCGCCTTGGGGAGCCCCGATGCTTCTTGTGAAAAAGAAGGATGGTACGTCCAGGTTATGTGTTGATTATCGTACCTTGAACTCAGTGACAATCAAGAACAGATACCCTCTTCCGAGGATAGATGACTTGTTTGATCAACTCAAGGGGGCTTCAGTATTCTCGAAGATTGATTTGCGCTCAGGTTATCATCAGATCAGAGTCAGAGAGCAGGACATCCCGAAGACAGCTTTTAGATCGAGATATGGGCATTGGGAGTTCCTTGTTATGCCTTTTGGAGCAACCAATGCGCCGGTAGTATTCATGGACCTCATGAATCGCATCTTCATGCCTTACTTGGATCAGTTTATGATCGTGTTCTTGGATGACATCCTGGTCTACAGCAAGAGTGAGGCGGAGCATGAGCAGCATCTTCGTGTGGTTCTTCAGACTCTAAGAGAGCACCAGTTATATGCCAAGTTTAGTAAATGCGAGTTCTGGCTCGATCGCATTTCGTACTTGGGTCATATCATCACCAGAGGAGGAGTAGAAGTGGATCCCCAGAAGATTGTGGCTATTGAGTCATGGCCAGTACCCAGCACCGTTACAGAAGTTCGTAGTTTCCTTGGATTGGCTGGCTACTACCGACGGTTTGTTTCAGATTTTGCTCGGATTTCAGCGCCATTGACCCAGCTGACCCGCAAGGATGCACCGTTTGCTTGGACAGCAGAGTGTCAGAGTTCTTTTGAGCACTTGAAGCGAGGCCTGATAACCGCTCCTATTCTCACGCTTCCATATGGAACCGGAGGATTCTCAGTGTACTGTGATGCTTCAGGCAGAGGTTTAGGATGTGTTCTGATGCAGCATGGGAAGGTGATAGCTTATGCGTCATGACAACTTCGTGATCATGAGAGAAATTACCCAACCCATGACTTGGAGCTAGCAGCAGTGGTGTTTGCACTTAAGTTGTGGAGGCACTACTTGTACGGAGATAGGGTAGAAATTTTCATCGACCACAAGAGCCTGAAGTATGTTTTCACCCAGAAGGATCTTAACATGCGTCAGAGGAGGTGGCTGGAGCTTCTTATGGATTATGATGTCAGCTTGCAGTATCATCCTGGGAAGGCCAATGTCGTAGCAGATGCATTGAGCAGGAGAGCCGGAGCTTATTTTCTAACAGCGCAACCAGAGCTGTTAGCAGATCTTCAGAAGATGGGTATTGAAGTTGTTCTCCCTTCCAGTGTGGCATTGATGTTCAGCATGCAAGTTCAGTCCACTATAGTCGAGAGGATCCGGATGGCGCAGTCAACAGATTCCAAGCTTCAGCGACTCAGAGCAGAGTGTGAGGCAGGACGAAGACCAGAGTTATGTATTCATGAGGACGGTACACTTAGGCATGGTAAGCGTCTTTGTGTACCCAGTGGAGACATCAGACAGGAGATCATGTCAGAAGCGCACAGTTCGCAGTATGCCATCCATCCCGGTAGTACGAAGATGTACCGTGATATCCGACAGCATTTCTGGTAGAATGGCATAAAGCGGGAGATAGCTCGGTTTGTCTCTCGGTGTTTGGTTTGCCAACAAGTTAAAGCCGAACATCAGAGACCGGCTGGACTTCTTCAGCCCTTACCGATCCCAGAATGGAAGTGGGAGCATGTGACCATGGATTTTGTGACTGGGCTACCTAGATCCCCAGCTGGTAGAGATGCTATCTGGGTTATAGTTGACAGGCTCACGAAAGTGGCTCACTTTCTTCCATTCAGAGTTGGTCAGTCGACGGCTCAGTTAGCAGAGATGTACCTCAGGCAGATTGTCAGGTTTCACGGTATCCCAGTCAGTATCACCTCGGACCGAGATTCAAGATTTATGTCGTACTTTTGGCGTAGCTTGCAAGAGGGTTTGGGAACTCATCTCCGGTTCAGTTCAGCATATCACCCGCAGACAGATGGACAGTCGGAGCGCACGATCCAGACTCTTGAAGACATGTTGCGGTCTTGCACACTTGACTTCGGTGGTTCATGGGAAGATCATTTGCACCAGGTGGAATTTTCATACAACAATAGTTTCCAGGCCAGTATCCAGATGGCACCGTTCGAGGCACTGTATGGCAGGAAGTGCAGATCCCCGTTAGCCTGGGATGATGTTGGAGAGAGGCAGATGCTCGGTCCAGAAATGATTGCCCAGACAGTTGAAGTGGTCAGGAGAGTCAGAGATCATCTTCGAGTTGCCCAAGATCGCCAGCGTCATTGGGCCGATTCTCATCGGCGTCCTCTCGAGTTCTCGGTCGGCGATCATGTATTCCTGAGGATTTTGCCTAACCGTGGCGTCATTCGTTTCGGTGTACGGGGCAAGCTTAGTCCTAGGTATATAGGACCATTTGACATTCTGGAGCGAGTAGGAGATGTATCCTATCGTCTCGCTCTTCTACCGTCGCTAAGCGAGGTGCATGACGTGTTCCATGTATCCCAATTACGACGGTACATCCCGGACCCGAGCCACATCCTGGATCATTCGGAATTGGTTGTTGGTACCAATCTTTCGTATGAGGAGAGGCCCGTGTCTATATTGGATCGAAGAGAGAAGATCCTCAAGAACAAGACTATCAAGTTAGTCCGAGTTGCTTGGGGTCATCACACTTTGGGTGAGTCAACGTGGGAGCGTGAGGATGATATCCGATCACGATATCCTGACTTGTTTGACTCGTAAGGTATAATGTCTTTCTTATGCCTCATGCCATTAAATTCCTTGCTTGCATGATTGATTGATTGCCTAGTATAGCTTGCCTGTGAATAGTGTAGCTTGTTCTTGTTCCTCTAGCCTCTTAATTAAATTCCGAGGACGGAATTCTTTTAAGGTGGGTAGAGTTGTAATGCCTGTTGTTCGTATTACGTATTTGGAATACGTATACGTATTTTATCTTGTATTTGCATATCTCCTTGGTTTGGCTTGGCTTGTTTACTCTCGGTTTGGGTTGGCTTGGTTCGGCCGGCCCAATGCTTGGTTCATCATGGGCCAAGGGTGGAACACCTTAGCCTATGCTTCTCCTTTATTTCTACCACAACCCCCCTACCTACCACCACCCATGATATTTATTTCCCCACCAACCTTCTCTCTCCTCCATAACTCTCATTTATTTCTTCTTCTTCTTCTTCCTTCCTCTCCACAACTCCCCAACCATAGGCAAGTGCAACTTGCTTTCACAAGAGAACTTCTTTTGATGGTTTCATTAGCTTCTCCTCATGATTCTAAACCACATTAGAACTTGTCATTTTCTATTTTGAGGCTTTAATTCTTGTAGATCTAGAGTTTTGCTATTTTCGGATTTTTGGTGTTTTGATCTATCAAACTTGCTTGTTTTCAAGTTTTGATGGCTCCATGTTTTAGAGAATTTCATTCTACCCAATTTTGACCTTTGGAAAGTTGGATTCGGACTTGTTTTGACCAAGATATGGACAATGGAAGCTTAGATTCAACTTTAGAGTTCTTACTGTTCTTGCTATTTGGAGAAGACAGTGAACAGTGAGCTAGCTTTTTAGCTTACGCCACTGAGTCGTACGCTGCTGTTTAGTGAGCGTACGCTAGCCTTCGTACGCTACTGTTTAGTGAGCGTACGCTAGCCTTCGTACGCTGCTGTTTAGTGAGCGTACGCTAGCCTTCGTACGCTGCTGTTTAGTGAGCGTACGCTAGCCTTCGTACGCTGCTGTTCAGCGAGCGTACGCTAGCTTTCGTACGCTAGCTTAAGCGAGCAAGGCGTACGCTGCCCCTTTCGTACGCTAGCTCGAGCGTACGCAGTCTTGAGCGTACGCTAGCTTGAGCGTACGCTGACCTGTAGCTTGAGCGTGCCCTTGTGTACGCTAACCCTTGTGTACGCTTCCCATTGGAAGTGTATGGATCCTTTGGTACGCAGACCTGGGCGTACGCTAGCCTGAGCATAGCCTGGCTTGAGCGTAGCCTGATTACCCTTGATCTTTTATAGCCCTGTAATATTGATATTTTATTAGATATTTAACGTCCATTTTATATCCTTACGCCTTTTGTCCTGAACTTGATAATCATGGATTTATTTAATATGTTTGGAATTGATAATTGAGCATGACGTGATAGTGACCCGTAGTGGTGCACTCCTGACATAATGACCTAACATGACCTGATAGTGGCCCGTCGTGGCGCACTCCTGACAAGTATACTTGACATGATGACCTGACATGTTATATCTTGATAAGCTGGTGCGACGGCTACCTGACATGACATGACCTGTATAATAACATGGACACCGTGGGCGATTGTGCGTGTACAAATAAACCAGTCCTGTCTTGCATCATGTCTAGGGAGGGAGCTCCTGAGTACCACGGTCAGGAGCACCTACTAAAATGGACTAAGGTTAATAACTAGATTAACACATTAGTCATGAAGAGATTTCCCAGCTACCGGCAATCCCGTTACCTGGGCACGCCTTGGGATCTGTAGCCTGCCGTCGAGTAGGGCACATTTCCAGCACACTGTCATGTGTTGCACCCTTCAAGCTACCTAAGGGTACATTCGTTTCCTAGACGATGTACCCACCTGAATTTAACTCTAATCTTTTAACCCGGGGAACCTGGATGGTCTGCAGGGCTTGTGGCTGTAGAATAATCTCACTGTATCTTGTTAGTAATTAGGCTTGTGACAACCCTAGTTAGTTAAAGTATCAAGCCGTAATTCTTGCTTGGCCGTGAAATGATTGGATGGAGTCTAACCAGTCTAGTCTTGCCCTGATCCTGTTCCAGATTATTGAATGACCAGAATGCTTGTATTTATTTTACCGATAAATGGTGAGAAACCAAGCTCCGTTCAGACGAAGGGTTACAACCCCGGTCCTTGTTTGGTTCACGGGTTATAACCTGGTTATCTGAATAGTTCTATGGTTATCTCGTCGTATATCATCCTGATATGTTCCCTTTTATTCCAGTCCTTATTTTATTTATATTTATATTCCTGTGCTGATTGCTGGTTTTAGTTCTTAAGTGAAGCCTCCTTTGTGGCACTTGCTCTTTCTGGGGTCTGACCCAGTTGGTTTTGTATGGCCAGATTTCGGAGCAGCTCCACAGGATCTACCAACCTTCCAGCCAGATGGTGGCCACTAGACGAAACCCTGGCAACAAGTGGGTTATTTTTGGCTCTCCCACACTATTGTAAAAATATTCTTTTAAGGCGTTTAGCCGACGAGCACCTGTTTAGCTCGATTGTACTTTATTTACTGTCTACCTACGGGCTGTAACATGATTAACAGATCCTAGGGTTGATCATGTATGACTAAATTCTTGCTAGTCCTAACATTTTGTAACGACTAGCTTTATGATCAGCTGAATATGTAATATTTGGGACGCCTTATCATTGTATATTTAACGATCATACATCTTGTAACATTTACTTGCTTGCTTGTGATTGAGACACTAGGCTTGTTCATGACCATAGGAGACTGTTGGCTTGTAGTAAACCCTCATGTATCTAGACAGCCGTGACCGTATAGCGAGATGGAATCCATTTCATATACGTAGCTGGCTATGTCTGCCCCCGCTCTCCAGTATTCTGGTTCTGGGGCGTGACAGGGACCATGAGGAGAAATTAGGGTTAGGCCTCCTAACGGATCTGGATATCCCGTGTTCAGCCCGAACACACAATCCAGGCCCATTAACAATAGCTCGGTCCACTAATAAGTTATTGTTGCACTACCTCCCTAATCCCAAATTATGTTTGTGGGCTCCTTTTATTATATGCTCGTTTGGCTCCCCATGTTAAGATATCGTATGTCCGTCGATCAAATTAAGTTACTGACAACTATATTGATTCGACATCTTTTATCCTTAAGTAGTACCGCTCAACTTTATTTGTCATGTCGGATATAATCCACCTGCAGGGTTTACATGACAATCCTTATGAGCTCCTTAAGAGGACATCATCAACCCGATGTATCGGGACATGGATTCCATTTATAATCAACAGCCCATCATACATACAATGTTATTACCCAATTCATAGAGGTTGTTGATCCATAATGAATCTCACTCTTTTATGAGTCAAAGTAATGCACACTGCATATACATGTCCATTATTATATCCGGATTAAGAGCACAAGCATCCATAATAACAGAGGTGCTTGTTCTCTTATGTAGTCAGTACAAAGAGAACAACCTCAAGTGGTCCTGTTCAATACACACAAAGTGTACTAGTGTAAACCTATAGTCAAGATAGACTAATACCAGATTACACTATAACCTTTCCAATAGATTGTCCAAGTCCATCTAGGTTGTGAACTATTTATATACTCCATAGAAAACTGATAATATGATCTTCTGTGTGACACCACACACCATATTATCTACAATATAGAATATCAGACATTTGTATTAACACTTGCAACAAAAACAATATACAAACATTTGCCCATACGATTCTCATTCAAAATTTAAGGAAATAAGGTTACTACAAAAGTGATGCTTTTAGCATATAACCCTAACAATTTCCACCTTCTATATAAGGAAAGGTACTTATCCATAAATTTCTACCACAACTCAGAGTGTATGTGCATCGTGTCGGTGCCTTATTCTCATCGACTATATTCTTTTTACATTACAAATACAAATATGTTCTCCGTCGTGTCCGACCCCCGGATACGACGACATCCCTCCCAGCCCCTTACAGCCACCACTTCTCTCCGACCCCGACTCCGCCACGGCCTCCGCTCCTACTGCCATCAGAACCACCACCAATGGCCACCACCGTCACCAAAACCACCCCCGATATCTCCGCAAACACTACGAACCTCCACCATTACAGCCAAAACCCCAAAGTCCGTCATCGCCACAAACACCATAACACAAATCATAACGTATAACCAAAATCTTACCTCCACCGTGGCATCGCCGAGCCGTCGTCGACCACCTCGGTGACGACCGTGAGGGCTCACCGCCGACCGAAACCTGAGCCACGCAATCGACACCGATCCCGACGAACCCCGTCCCCCAGATTCCGTCCGCCGTTCACTCATCCGCCGTCTCCGGCAATCACCAGCACCGGACCCACCCGCGTCCGCCGTTCCCTCGCGTCCGCCGCTCCCTCACGTCCGTCAATCCCCCGGCAAACCCCCATTGTCGCCTCCGCCTCGCCCCGCGAGATCCATCGCCCCGCACCACCGCAGAGGGGTCGTCGGCGTACGCGCCGACACAGCTGGAGACCCCGGTGCTGCGCCGACCGCGTGGACCCCCGTCGTGCCGGAGTTCGTCAGCGCCCCGCGCCTCGGCCGGCCGCGCGACCAGAACTCGGCACAGGAACCCTCCGCCTCTCGACCCCTTTCTCCACCACGCTGCTTGTCTTCGCCGACCATCCGAGCATCTCTCCGCCTCCACCCGGCCGCTGTGTCACCGGGAACCCACTCGATCTCCGTGCCCCGCCGTGCACGGCGCACGCCCAAACCCCGGCGTCGACCGCGTTCTCCGCCCGCTGGTGAACGATCGCCCTGTCGCCGCCCGCAGCAGCCTCTCCGCGTGCCGACCGTCGATCGGAGCCGCCCCCTTCAGGTCAAGATCCCCACTCTTCCTCTTTCTCGATTACTCACTCCCTCCCTCTATTTCTCTCTAGGTTCTAAAGGAGCATAGCTCTTAATATTATTATAAATATTATTATTATTAGTATTTTTGTTATACTGTTATTATCATTATTATTCTTATTATTATAATTATTATTATTATTCTTACTTTTGACATTATTTATTATTATCATTATTATTATTATCATATGTTACTGTTATTATTATTAATATTGTTGTTAGTATTATTATATTATTATTATTACTGTTAACTATTATTATTACTGATATTATACCATTAGGATTATTTTAATACTTTTGTTATTAGGATTGTTATTGTATTAGTTATTAAATAATTTGACAAAAATATTATCCAAAATATAATTTGTCAAAATTTAGGTTTAACCCTAAACTGTTTATTAAAAATATTTTGACTACCAATAATTTAATTACCTAGTAAATGCTATATTGACAACTTAGAGTTTTGCCTAAAACAAATTTTATTTTTCAAGTATTTTTCCAAAAATTATTTTTTAACTAATAAAATGGTAGTTTCCAAATTAAAAACTCAATTTTCAAGCATGTATTTATCTAAAATATTTTGGACTAATGAAAGATATTTTTCAAGGTATTATAATTATTTTTACAAAATATTATTTGTATTTCTTCACACGAATTCTCTCAATTATCTTGATTTCGACTGATCAACTTTTCTATTTCCTCGTGACTCTCGGACCATTACACATTGAACATGGCCACTAGACAGACATGACTTGTCGGACTATCGCACCACTCTAGAAGACATACCAGGCAAGATACCTTGCCATAACTTACTGTTTATAATTTGTCTGTATTTTATTTAATGCATGTCACTGTGAATATATTTTCAGTTCTTTTTGTTGTACCATTATTATAGTTCCTGTCTTACTGCCTGCTCAGTGATATTAGCTGTACTTTGTTATTTATCCTTTGATTGCATATGGACCTAGAGTTAAGGGACTACCACTAGTTTAGTGTATTACATAAACTTTGACACTGATGTGCCACGAGATGTGTGAGTTGTGACTAGCATATAGCCTACGGACTTGCGTGTTGGCTGATCACTGATGCGTACAGGATGTGAGTTAGGTCTAACTGTCAATAGTTGTATGTTAGAAGACTTGACGGTTAGTAGTATTACATGGTCGTGGATGCGACATGATAGGTACATTGGGGCGGAAGAACATTTCCTTGTCGTATGAGCTTCGATTGCACTTCCCTTGTAACCCGGAAGCTCCGCTGGAGATATGGGTATGTTGAGCCTCTCAGATTTGCCACTGCCGTTTTTGAACGTCATGTGCTGTGGTCACTGGTGCCCAAGTGGGGACCATACCAGATCCCATTTACAGCCAGGGCTCATGCGACGAAAGGTTTATTCTCAACTGCATATTCACTTTAGTATGGTTAGATTACCTTATTTATGTCTTGTCACTTACTTTTGTTTGTGGCATATTTTATATTTGGTATTTATATGGCATGTTTATTTGTATCTTGTTTCGTCCCTCTGAGGACTTGGTTATCTCGCCAGGTGTGTGTGTGTGTTCTTGTCTTTCGCAGGTGTTCTAGCCGTGGCCCTGATCGTCACTATTTCTTCGAGGATGATTGCACTTTGATCGTCTTCGCTTCGCACGCCAAACTCATTTTATTTTCCATGTATTTTTCCTTACTTGTTGGTAGTGGATTTGTCTCTGCCCAACATATTGTATCAAGAAAAATTTATTATCATTATATGATATCTTTTATTTTGTGTGGATGAGATTAGTCATGGTTATACTGTATTTTACAGCTTACTTATATATACTATACGGCTGGCATGTTTACGTTCCTAGTCCTACGTATTTTGGGACTGGGGCGTTACACAAGGTGGGTTCCATAACGGCCAATTACAGTGGCTGCGACGGGGTCGTCGCACAGAAGTCCCAAGCAGAGACATTGAATAATACCAGCAAAAATTTAGAAGAAAACACAAGTTATGCAAAAGATGCATTGAAACAAGGATTACAATGGGAAGCAAGGCCAAGATTACAATCACTCAAGATCACTCTTCTCACATTACAAGTCACTCAGTTTTCTCTCATCTCTCAATACAAGGCTTGAGCCAGCGGATGCTTCGGATAGGCAATGTCCATACATTATGTTCCGTATAGGTCCAGTCTCCACACGGTTGTACGCCTCGAATCGCCAAGGAACTTCATGCCTCGACGCATCCAAGCGAGCTCTGCGCCACGAGCTTCTACCTGTGCCTGCACATAAACACTGTGTGGGTGTCAGTACCCAACTATACTGGTGGTGTGAGCTCCTCGTTCACCCATACAAAACCGACACGTTAATTTACTTTGTGCAATATAGTCCCTTTATGATTGTCTTTCTACTCTTGCCTTAGGATCAGGACAGACGTCTTGCCATTTTTTGTGTCTCTAGACCATCCCATGCTTGCAACAACAACGTCAACTCATACTTTGCCTCTAGACCCTTCTCGTACCAACAACGTACACCTATCAAGTTGTGCTTGCCTTTCGGCCCATAATCAGAGACGCAACTACACGATAGTGTCCAATTCCTATGTAACCGTGCCACCTCTTTGAGGCAGTGCCTTGCCGCTTAGTCTTGCATCTACTCGTGTTGTAACAGTACGATCGTGCCTCATATTTCAAGGTCGTGCCCGGAAACTCAACGTAACTTCACCATACTTGTCCTACGACCCTTTTTGACTTAACTCGAAACAACTCAATCTTACTTACGCAACTCTATGTCGAGGACCTAACACTCGATGCCACATCTCGTGCCGAAGCACGTCGCCTTCGTTGTAGCCAAATCTTAGGCCCAAACTTTGTGTTCTAACTACACACACATACGACTAGACATAATCCAAAGGCATACACGCAGATTGCAGCCAAGCCGACTCATCTATATGATAGGTCACTGGCCTAAGCCATTGCGGACATAGCCTGGTAAAGGGGATCCTTGCACCACAAGTAGCTAGCCCCGATGCAAGTCCTCGGACTACCGGTTGCTTCATACCGAGCTCGGCTATTACCCCGTTTCCTCCATGGCCAGATCGGTCCCTTGGCCTAGGCTTTTCGATCCGAAGAAATGGTAAAAGCACACCTTGTCGACAAGTCATCCATAACCATGCACCTACGACAACATCTAGACTCACGTAAATGCAAGGCCTAAATTGTGGAACGACTCAACCAAACTTAGCAAACCGTGCTTTGGAACCATACTTGCAAATCATGCATCAAAACCATGAAACTCCCAACAAGGGACCGCCTCGGCGACTAACCATCGCTCGAACTTTCCTTTGCGACTAACCATCGCTTTGACCTAACAGTCTTTGAACTCAGGAAACTGCTACGGTATAGCCTTCCTACTTAACTTGAACAACACATACTTCTTAATTGCCTATAGACCGTCGCTAACTTTCCTCTGAACCGACCATAGCTCGTGCCTTAAACCGACTCGTGTTCTACGCGACGCTATCACTATCGCCCAAGTCATACTTTATATGACGGGCCTTGAGATCGTGGGACTAAATAACTTGACAACTGTAACGCCCCAGTCCCAAAATACGTAGGACCAGGTATACGAATACATGCCAACAGCACTTCACCAATGGGATAAGCTACACAACAAGCCCATTAGCGAAATACTTAAGCTGTAAATCATGATAACGCCCAGAAATATGATACAATCTACAGGTATATACATCTAATCACATCCACAGAGTCCACAAAGAGATCAAGAATAAGTAAGGAAATGTCTCAAATATCCAGCAATAAAAGTAATAAAGTCTGTGCGGGTAAAACATTCTGAAACCACAGAGATAGAAATAGAGTACAAATCAACTACAAGTCTGATGAAAAGAAAAGGGATTAATGTAGAAAAACTAAATATTAAGGTAACATGATCACGAGAAATCCTCTGGCACTATCTCGTCCTCTTGTGCCGGTACGCCTCCGGTCTCAGCTCCCGAACCGTAAACCTTCGGGTAGTCTTCAGCTTCATCTAAGCCTGAAAAATAGCGAGGTCCTCAAAGGACTAGCAAGGTGCATAATATACATGCCAATGTACAGAAATAAAGATAATATGAACAAAAGCAATCTATTGTATCCGTCTATGTGCTATGCAAGTGAGATACTTTTCTAGAATACCAGACCCCTTCCATTAAGGCTCACTAGCACCTCAGCAGGGTATTGTCCCCAGTACCTGTGTCATAGCACCAAGGATAATTAATTTTCGACAGTGATAATCCCTTCCTCTGCTACAGAGATAAAGGTCAATAAACAATAGGCCACACGACAATAGGTTTGATATTGTAGTCAAGTTCTCCCTAATCTCTATGTCTAGAATCTAGCAATGTCAAGTCTGTACTGTCATCTTGAAAGTAAAAGCAATACTAATAAGGAAATATAGAATGCTAACACGAGATCAATACCACGAATAGTCATGTAAACCTCGCATCATGAATGTGTCGGTGTCTAGTGGTCAATTGTGTCACTGGACACATCAGTATGTACGTAATGCCTAATGTCAATACCCGATGTCACTATCATAACATCGGCACCCGTCTATAAATGGACACTAAGTATCAACATCCTATGTCATGCAATGCTAATAAAAAAGAACAAAAAAATAGAAAAGAATAATCTGTAACGAAGGCAAGACACGCTTGCCTATAACTGTTGTCTGCGGGTAGGCCTGACCAACTCCGGTGTCCTTATCGATCCTTCCAAGCTCACCTATAATAATACATTATATTTAATATTATATATCAACATATCATGTATCGATTATACGAGTATCTACGCCTCCTAGTTGTCATAACGTTGTTACGACACTGCATCTATTATATAAGTACATAAGGTACCAAATCCTCTCGTAAATATTTTACAATTATAACAAAATAATATATTTAAATTCTAGAATTTATCTATAAATATTTATATATTGCTATAATACTATTTTCAATTGGGAAACCCTTTCACAAGAGGTCCTATGTCAATGCCACATATGACTTCCTCAATTTGACCTATTAATTTAGCCCCAAAGCAACGATTAAATGAAATTAATAAATTCTATAAAAATCCCAAAAAATTAGTTAAAATAGCACTTATAATGTTAAACTTTGCACAACATGAACTTTAATATGGATTCATGGAGTTTTGACACTTTTGGACACAAGGAAAACAGAATTTTTTGGAGTTCGGTGATACGCTAAATGTCTTGAATTTTTAAAAATAGTAAACGGATGCAAAATTTAACTTTAAGATATGCATTAGAAAGGTATCAATGTCTAGATTTTGAATAAAAATATAAAAAGGTTAGAAACTGACCTTAGATAGGCAAAAGTGACCCATAACAGAATTTGTCAGTTCTGGATATCTTGTTATTGAATCAATGCCACGGGCAAACCGCTTAGAACTAGGAGATCCGGCAATTAGAGGTTGATTAGACATACAAAGGTAACTCTCAAATTTGGTTTGAGGAGAAATGGATGAGAAAAAGTGGGTGAAACATCATCTACAAGTTGACTAACCTGCTGTGATGTTTCAGACTTTGATTCGGCCGAGGTTCGGCCAAAGTAGCACGTCGTGCACCTCTCTAACGGCCGCAAGGTTGTTCCTACAGTTTCTAGGGTGGAAGAGGATGATGATAGGGTCGTGTTAGTGGTGGGGATGGTGCAGAAATTGAGGAAAAATTGGGGTTTTGAGAAGGAAAAGAGGGGTCGGCTAGGGTTTCGGGTTTGGAGTGTGGTCGCTATGTTTGGTGGGATTTGTGGAGTAGTGGGCGGTTATGAGAGAGGAGGATGGTTAGGGTTTGATAGGTAGATATATATTTAGTGCATGGACTTTGGTTTGATCTAATTTGGATAGGATTTGGTTCTCCAAATCATACTATTATTAATAGGTTTCCTAATTTGGATAGTAGTTTGACCAAGTCAAAGATATAAGAAAATATTGCATATGGCTGCAATTTCATCCTTAAAATTTCCTTAAATATATGTATACTTGGTTTTGGTACTCCTAGTTAGGCTCTAACTAGTAGGGTTGACTAGGTTAGGGTCCGAATGGCATTACTAGTCAAATTGGACCCGAAAATCAATTTAATGAGTCTTATGTGCCATTTACAAATAAGTAGCACACGAGAACTCGATTGGATGGTACATCCTAGGTATGTGCATTGTAGACTCAAAATGGATCAAAACCATATATTGCGTCATACAGTTTTGATCTATTTCAAGTCCCAAAATCAAATTGGAAGTTGGCTTAAAAATTACGTCAATGGTTCAAATTGGCCTAAGTTGGCCCGAAATTGTACAAAGTCAAAGGAATATTGAAAATCAAAATTGGATAGGACATGATATATCAAACTCAAGGTGGACGAGTCTAGAATTCAAATATGGAACTGGATTTGAGAAAACAATATTTGTTGTGCTTTCAAAATCAAAGCTACAGTAAACTACTAACATAGTCATTATTGACTTTAATAAATTAAAATATCTATATAAAATAATTAAAAATAATTAAAAATAAGATCCCAAAATGAGGGGGCTTACAATAACTGCAGAAAGAGCAGGACAGTACTTGGAATGAATTAGGTCGACCGACATAACTTTACCTAACTTAATCGAGCCTACAACTTAACCCAAGGGATGAGCAAAGGATATGCCAAGCCTTGCATCGTGGAAGCGTGCATGCTTTATCGAACATTTATGCAGGTGACGCCTATAACTTAGGCTAATTTATAGTTTGTGTCGAAGACCAACTTTTTTCTCCCAAGCCACGGGACGAAGGACCGAGTGTCGATTTTGAAAGCCATCGTGCATCATTTCTAAACCGACCGTGGGACCTTTTCCATGTTCTAACTCAATCGACCCAACTTGGGATTATTCCGTTAGCTATGTGGATTCGTCTCTTTTATTATCAAGCCAACTTATGCATTTGAAAACATTCATTTTATTAGTGCGAAGGCCAAGCTGAGGCAAGTTCACCGAAGCCACCCATCTGAGTGAGGGGTCGCCTCGACCGAGCGGGCCTTCGAGTCGCCGTTGCAAGCTAAGTCCGAACGCCGTTGACGTTTCGATTACTCCGACTGATTAAGCAGGACGGGGCACTACATCATACACCACTCAGAAAAAGTTTTGTCCTCGAAACTAACTGAGTACTTACTCATCGACTCATCACTCGAATGTTCAACGACTCTCGCGCATATTTCTTCTCTGTATTTCTCAAATCCGAGCCACGCTCGTCCTACTATCAATCTTTCCTTTAACACGATTTCAAAATCCTCGACAATTTTTCGTTCCTCAAGTCTTACTTGAATTTAATGTATCACTTAGTTGGATCATGCATGTATTCCAGGCGTCTCCAAAATACATGCATTTCAGTCAAGCTGTATGATAGAGAATTCGTCATTCTCATTTGAGTCGCATCGTACACATATTCAGGCGTCCCTGAAATATATGCATGTCAGCCGAATCTCGTGAGGGGTATTCCCATATTCCTGATTCACTCCATCCATCCGTACCAATCCTCAAGATCAATCTTTCGAATGCTAGCTCTTGAAACAGGGACGTCTTGCCTTACCGCTAGGCCATTTCTCAAGGCTAAAGTCAATGTCAGGATTGGAATCAAAGTTTCCCAACAATAATGCCAACACTGACCCCAACCCTAGGGTCAAACCAAGTTGATAGTACGGGGTTTTCTACCCAAGCTCGCATCACTTTGATTTCTAAACATCGAGCATAGATTTCCTACACATATCTCGACATTCGTCGCACAGGGTGTGAGTCATTGAGCAAAGCCATCCTACGATAACTCACGTTTCAACCAATTCCTCGACATATCAATATCACCCGTTCATCAAGCCATTTCGCATAGTCTATCTCTTCGAACACGTTCGACATAATTCGTCTATCAATCCTTCCAAGTCAAACATGCTACGACACAATTTGTTGCTAAGCCATAATTCATATTTCATATTTTCTAAATCGTTCATCACAATTCACGTATTCTATCATAAGGTCGTCTAGCTTAACAATATATTGTGTCCCGATCTCACGCGAGTCATATTATCTACGATGGGCATGAATCATCATGCACGCTCCCGCGGAATAATCATCCTCATCGGGACGTAACTCTTATTTTGTATCTAGACTAGTTCATTCTCGATATGTAGATTGGATCTATTCAATTCTCAAGTTTACTCAATCATCAGTCGCAAGGCCAAACATCCTCAAATTTTTCTTCGCATGAAACCAACAAGTCGAAGCAATCCAAATTGCCACATTTCAATTTTTCTAGTTTAATCGTTCCCGCGACATGAATCACCATATCAACGCTCACGAGAAACGATTGCCCCAAATCCGACGTGATGCATGTGCGAGGCTGGAGTTACGCTCGTGTAAGACAAGATTGTCGACATTGTGGTTATCAATGTAACCATCAAGACACGATCATTTTCATCCAACATTCATCTCAATTAAAATCCTAAGTATAGTATCCATCAGAATAATAATACTTACACGATCGTTATTCCTCGAATTAGAGTGCCTCCGAGTTATCGTATATCGATCTTTGATACGCCTCAATACCATCAATGATATGCATAACCTGACGATCTTCCTTTGCAACGAATTTCGAGTCGTATGAATGATGCTATCATCCGACTGGATAATCTCCTCGACATTCAAATTTAAGTTCGATCATTATCCCTCGAATCATTCACAACATTAATTTTCTCAAACCCAAATTCGCGTATTGTTCATCCGTCTATCTTAAGTCATCAAGCAACATTTTTCTTCAAATCACATCATTTCTTGCTAACTCAAACCATCCAGCAACATCCATCCTGATTCCTTAAGGTTATTCTTAAATATTTGAATCATTTCCATGCACGTTATCATCCGATCGTGCTAACTTTTCGTATACGATTCTTATCGATTTTCTCGATCGAGTCATCCATTTGCACACCTTAACTTTTCTTCGATTCAGTTTCACCTACTCAATCATTTTTGTATTTCCACTCGTGTAATTCTCAATTCCGTGCACGTCATTTCTAACTTTTGTTCGAATCAACTTATCAAATCTCAAGACTACAACAACTTAATCAACAATACTCGATCTACGGCTTTGTATATATACGACGCTTGCTGATAGACTCATCGACACCCTACATCTTCAATCGATCGACATCCCTGAAGCTATCGCATATACCACTCAGGGATAAAGTCATTCGACAAATCCTCAAAAATAACATTCGAATCAAAATTGACTTCTTCAAATTTTCCGTTCGAACCATTCCTCGAATTTTAAGAACGTTCATCTATATCGCATCAACAATAACATCATCGTTCGCTAGCACCCCTATTGATAATCATCCTATTTACTCAATCAAGTCTAACTCATTCTTGTTCGATACTATTTAAATTCCACACTCGACTTTTCTAAGGTCGACGCACCTTTGGTGTATATGCCCAGCCCGACTTAGCCAACCGTGCTTATGCGAAACATCTTTTATTTCTTTGTCAAAAAATATCTTCCTATATTTTACAAATTATATAGACTTATTGCATGGACATCCCGTGGGACATTTAAGAGAGAGCGCACCAATGATATCAATTTACGGAAGCAAAAGAGTTAAAGAATTAAATCGATAGTCCAAGGACATAAAGCCGTGCTCTGATACCACTATATCATGCCCCACTCCCGTAGGAGCGATCGTTCTCGCTAAGGCGTGATGCCGTATGAGCCTAGACTGTGTTCGTGTAAGGCGGGTTCCATATCGTTCGATTATAGCGGCTGCGACGGGGTCGTCGCACAGAAGTCCCAAGCAGAGACATTGAATAATAGCAGCAGAAATTTAGAACAAAACACAAGTAATTCAAAAGATACATTTTATTGATATTGAAACAAGGATTACAATGGGGCACAATGCCAAGATTACAATCACTCAAGCTCACTATTCTCATATTACAAGTCACTCAGCTCTCTCTCATCTCTCAATACAAGGCTTGAGCCAGCAGATGCTTCGAATAGGCGATGTCCATACGTTATGTCCCGTATAAGTCCAGTCTTCATGCGGTCGCATGCCTCAAATCGCCAAGGAACTTCGTACCCCAACGCATCCAAGCGAGCTCCGCGCCACGAGCTTCTAACTGTGCCTGCACATAAACACTGTGTGGGTGTCAGTACTCAACTCTACCGGTGGTGTGAGCTCCTCGCCCACCCATATAAAACCGACACGTTAATTTACTTTATGAAACATAGTCCCTTTATGATTGTCTTTCTACTCTTGGCTTAGGATCAGTTTTAGGACAGATGCCTTGGCCTATGTTGTGTCTCTAGACCATCTCGTGCTTGCAACAATAATGTCAACTCATACTTTGCCTCAAGATCCTTCTCGTACCAACAACATTAACCTATCAAGTCGTGCTTGCCTTTCAGCCCATAATCAGAGACGCAACTACACAGATTATAATAGCTTGAAGTATGTGTTTACACAGAAGGAGATCAATATGAGACAACACAGGTGGTTGGAGTTGATGAAGGACTTCGATATTTTACTGCAATATCACCCAGGGAAGGCCAACGTGGTTGTCGATGCCTTGAGTAGGTATCCGACAGCCATGTGTTTGACTATGGATCGTCACTTGCTAGCAGATTTGAAAAGCCTGGGGATCGAGGTGGTTGTGCCAAGAGTTCAGATGCAGATGTGGGGCCTTCAAATTCAGTCAGACTTGATAGAGAGGATCAAGTCGACACAGTTCAAGGATGTTGCTCTGTGGTGTATCCGAGAGTAGGTTCGAACAGGGTTGGTGGATGATGAGTTTACTTTTGCAGAGGATGGCGCATTGAGGCACAGTTCCAGACTGTGTGTGCCCAGTGGAGAGCTCCGGAAGCAGATCATAGAGGAGGCCCACCGATCTCAGTACTCTATACATCCAGGTGCCAATAAGATGTATAGGGATCTGAAGGAGCATGTCTGGTGGTATGGAATGAAGCAGGAGGTAGCTCGCTTCGTAGCCAGATGTTTGGTCTGTCGGCAAGTCAAGACAGAGAGGCAGAGGCCAGGAGGTTTGTTGCAGCCATTGCCCATTCTAGAGTGAAAATGGGAGCACATCAAGATGGACTTTGTTTCTGGTTGCCACGTACACCAGGAGGGAAAGACGCGATTTGGGTCATCGTAGACAGGTTGACCAAATCGGCCCACTTTTTGCCATTTAAAGGGGGTACGTCTACTGAGAGGCTAGCAGAGATGTATATGCAGCAGATTGTCAGGATTCATGGAGTTCCGGTGAGCATTATCTCGGATCAGGATAGTCGCTTTACTTTTATTTCTGGTGGAGTCTGCAAACTAGTTTGGGCACTCATCTCAAGTTTAGTATTGTATACCACCCTCAGATGGACGAAAAGTTAGAAAGGACTATTCAGACACTCAAGAACATATTGCGGACTTATGTTTTAGATTTTGGAGGATCCTGGAAGGATCACCTGCACTTAGTGGAGTTTACATACAATAATAGTTTTCAGGCCGACATTGAGATGTCACCATTCGAGGCACTGTACGGGCACAAATATAGTATACCCTTGTCTTGGGATGATGTTGGAGAGCGAACTTTATTGGGACGTGAGACGGTTGTAGATGCAGCCGAAAAGATGAAGCTCATCAGAGACCGAATTCGTGTGGTACAGGAAAGACGTCGGCACTGGGCCGATAGCCACCGCAGACCTTTGGAGCTTGAGGTTAGAGATCTGGTTTTCTTGATGATATCTCTGACACGTGGTACGATACCTTTTGGTGGAGGTGGAAAGCTTAGCCCGCGCTTCATCGGACCTTTCGTGATCAGCGGGAGAGTCGGTGACATGGCTTATAGGCTAGACTTGCCACCTGTACAGTAGGAGTCTATAACGTATTCCATGTGTCGTAGCTGAGACGGTATATGGCAGATCCTAGCCATGTACTCGATCACTCAGAGATTGAGGTGGGACCTACTTTTAGCTATCCAGAGCAGCCTATGGAGATTCTGGATCGACAAGAAAAAGTTCTGAAAAACCAGGTGATACCCTTGGTTCGCGTTGCATGGAGGCATCATTCTCCAGGAGAGTCTACCTGGGAGCGGGAGGATGAGAGGTGCGAGCGATACCCATATCTTTTTGGACCTTGAGGTATGATTGTCTATCCTTCTCATCAGTTCAGTTTTGCCTTTCAATTTCGAGGACAAAATTCTTTTAAGGAGGGTAGATTTGTCACTAACACATTTTAGTCTTGAAGGTATTTTGGTCATTTTAATTTTTATGAATTATTTTATTAATTATTGCATTGGTGTTGTAATTTTTAACTTTTGCTAGTTGTGACTTTAGAGACTAGCCTAGAGTTTGACTTTGACTTTAATGACTTAGTTAGCATGGTATGGGACCCCAATGTGACTTAAGTTAGTCTTAGTTGACTTGAGAGTGGCTAGGGTTCATGAGAGGATTGGGAGAGTTATGTATTTTGGACTTATAGCTAGGGGGTTGAGCTAGCTAGCTTATGAACTTGGCTCAAGCCCATTTACATGAAACCCTAACCCTAATCCCCTATATGGACGGCTACCACAGCCCATTTTTAACCTAATTTCAGCCTACATAATGTCTCCTCATAACCACTTACCTACTTTAGAAACTTCCCTTTAGGAAACCCTAATTTCTTCTTCCTTTCATCATTTCTCCACCAAATTGATTCCAATCTTTTATATTTGAATCCAAATCTGGAGTAGAAGGAGAAGGAGGCTAGCTTGTAAGGAAGAAAGCTCATTGGGACGTAGCTTGAGGAAGGAGACTTTACTATTTGGGGCTTTTTCTTGGAGATTGGATCCCTATAGGTAATCTCTACAAATCACCCTAAAATCTTAATTTTATTCCATAGATGCATCCATCTAGGTGTCCTCTAGCTGTAGGAAATGTTTGGTGGAAATTCATGTCGATTTGGTGTCCGTATCGGACACGTATCAGTGTAGGCTTTTAGGTGTTTGATGAAATATCCAAGAGAGATTTTTATTGCTATCTTTGAATTCTCTTTGAACTAATTTGTAAAGCTTAATGTGCTCTTTGATTTTATACATGACTGAGTCAATTTTTGTGTCCTTACTATGTCCAAAAATGGACTGGACATGCAGTACAGACCCCCGCTCGGATGCCCTGCTACCCGACACTCTGTCTGGACACGACACGCCATGTGGTGGCCTAACACTTGGCTGGTAGGTCGAAGCAGTGACTGACAGGTCACCCCCCAAGCCACGCATAGCCACGTGTCGTATCGGACACGTTCTCACGCACGTACGGGTTTTACACTGACACGGTTCAGTCAGTTCCTTTCGACTGATACGTGTGTCGTGTCACACACATACACGATTTGAACCCAAATTAGGGTATCGAATATCTAGCCCTATCTATGGCAAACACATGGACATGACCACGAGGTGTCACGTGTCGTGTGTCGTGTGCATGAACTCGTGTCCCTGTCGCACGATGCTGTGCTATGCAGTAAGTGTCTATACATGCCTAAATTATTCTGGACACTTTGTGTCCACTTGGGTGGACACAAAACCCTCTCTGACACATGGACACATGTGCCTAACACCTGTGCACACATTGATTTAATGATTATTTGAATTTTATTTTGAATTTGGGTTTTCTTGATGTTGGGCTGAAATGAGATCGGGTAAATAGCTGAGAACTGGGTTTATGTGATTCAAAATGTATGATTCAATGTTAATGTCAGATATGTTATCATAACTGGTATATAATGATTCATGGTTAGGTTGTATGTTTGGTTTTCATTCTTGAAATTTGGTAGATTTTTGAAGGAACTGTCATTCACTGATAACTTGAACTGAATAGGGGATAATGACATAGGGTTATACATATATATGTTTTGATTTGAATGAAAGATAACATGATAAATTTCCTGAGATTAAAGTACTCTCACTACTGTACACTCATAACCTGATTTCACACCCTCATTATCACTCTCATCTACCCATGCACATACACACATACATATTACTGTTATTTGACTGAAACATGGGAACACTATACACTAATGTATATGACATGCACACACACACATATTACTGCTATTTTGACTTAAACCTGAGCACACACACACCCTATCACACTGGGCAGTGACACACACACACTATGTAACTAACACACACACACTTCCTCGCTCACTGTTCCCAGGAACTGACATACACACACATACCCTATCACACTATACAACTGAACACACATACACACCATGAGACAGTCCACACACACACACCATATCACTTCCCACCACAATGTTGACCCACATACTCACCCCCTACTTACATATATGTATATCATGATTGTGCCTTGTTTATGTAATTGGGCACTAGCCTATATGAGTACCTATGTATATAATGTATAAGGATGAATATACATAGTTTGTATTGTGTGTGATAACTTGTTAGGGCTTTAATTGTGTTTGAATGCTAGCCTAGGCTTGGTTAGGTTTAGTGAGACTTGATTGGACTAGGATTGGCCTAGTTGACCTAGTTTGACTAGTGAAGTTGACTAGAGTTGACCAAGAGTTGACTTTAGTTTATAATGACCTAGAATTCATATAGAATGTATTGTAAAGTTTAATATTACCATTTTGGACATGTTGTGACCTATGTTGCTCTAAATAGGACTCATCGACTCTGTCTGGACATATATACTCATCGGATACTCAGGATACCAGGCGAATACATTTTTTGACCGTTTCATACTTGATAGGATTTATATTTATGCTCTAGATTACTTTATTTGATTTTGTCACGTTGTTAACACGGATTGGTACTATATGGATCCCTTCATGAGATGTTATCCCCCTCGGAAGCATCGGGTTACGTCATGCCATGTGCATTTCACTTTCATCATGTACTCTGGTGCTTTCACCATTCATGTGCACTCTTGTGATTCATGCACTCTCATGTTCACAGAGCCCCTCATGTATACTTCATGTGCACCCATTTATAGGCCCCTATGTGAAATCATGTATAATAACATAACTTGTCTGGATCCTTGTGTATTGATTGGGGTACGGGGGAGTATAAATGGTCATGTGAACAATTCCAAAGTAGTATAAATATGTGCAAACTCTTAGAATAATCATGTGCAAATTCAAGCCGTTCACATGTCTATCTTATACTCTATATCACTAGCCACTGTTAGTTCTTTACTTATAGTAGATATTTCTTTACAGTCATCTCTTTTACTTCATATATATTCTCCAGCATTTTATGTATCTTACTATATAGCATATTTACATTTCATGTCATATTATGAACTGTGTGAGATGTATTGTTCTCGTTCATGTCCTGACTGGACCTGTTGAAATATTACAGATGACATTGAGGAGTTCTGTCCTACATACTATGGAGCAGGCCTAGATGACACATGTGACCTGGACTCCCAGGAGGACCCAGCCCTTGCAGAGGACATTATCCCTGTAGTCTAGGCTAGTTAGCTAAACTAGTTATCTTACTTATTGTCTTGTCTTATTTTGGATACATTATGTACTTATTTAGGATTTTGTTATTTTGGATGTTGTGGAGATGCTATCTTAGACTCTTAGACTTCTTCTCTTATTGTATTTCATTTGGCGACTTTCATATCTATCTATCTTATCGTATTTTCTGCCTTAGCTGTGATTGAGTTGTAAATTTCTATATTGTCCTCCATTCGGAGCGTATATATTGTATAGGTACCTTATAATTGTTAGATGTATGTGACCTAGGACAGCATTCTACCACCGATACTACGACGTAGTCTGGACGTACCCACTTCTTGTGCCCCTATACTAGGTGCGGGTCGTGACACTTTCGGCCATAATCAGAGACGCAACTACACGATAGTATCTAATTCCCATGTAATCGTGCTACCTCTTTGAGGCAGTGCCTCGCCGCTTAGTCTTGCATGTACTCGTGTTGTGACAGCGCGGCCATGCCTCATATTTTAAGGTCGTGCCCGACAACTCAACGTAACTTTACCATACTTGTCCTACGGCCCTTTTTGACTTAACTCGAAACAACTCAATCTTACTTACGCAACTCTATGTCGAGGATCTAACACTCGACGCCATATCTCGTGCCGAAGCACATCGCCTTCATTGTAGCCAAATCTTAGGCCTAAACTTTGTGTTCTAACTGCACACACATATAACTAGACTCAATCCAAAGGCACACATGCGGATTGTCGCTATGCTGACTCATCTATATGAAATATCATTGGCCCAAGACATTGCAGACGTAGCCTGGTAAACGGGATCCTTGCATTGTAAGTAGCTAGCCCCGATGCAAGTCTCCGAACTACCGGTTGCTTCATAACCAGCTCGGCTATTACCCCATTTCCTCCATGGCAGGATCGATCCCTTGGCCCAAGCTTTTTGATCCAAAGAAATGGTAAAAACACCCCTTGTCGACAACTCGTCCATGACCACGCACCTACGACAACATCTATACTCACGTAAATACAAGGCCTAATTTGCATAACGAATCAACCAAACTTAGCAAACCGTGCTTTGGAACCATACTTGCAAATCATGCATCAAAACCATGAGACTCCCAACAAGGGACTGCCTCGGCGACTAACCATCGTTCGAACTTTCCTTTACGACTAACCATCGCTCAGACCTAACAGTCTTTGAACTCAGGGAACAGTTACGGTATAGCCTTACTACTTAACTTGAACAACACATATTTCTTAAGTACCCATAGACCGTCGCTAACTTTTCTCTGAACCGACCGTAGCTCGTGCCTTAAATCAACTCGTGTTCTACGCGACGCTATCGCCTAAGTCATACTTTATATGACGGGCCTTGAGATCGTGGGACTAAATAACTTGACAACCGCAGAAAAAGTGGGACAGTACTTGGAATGACTTAGATCGACCAACATAACTTTGCCTAACTTAATCGAGCCTACAAGTTAATCCAAGGGACGAGCCAAGGCTATGCCAAGCCTTTTATCGTGGAAGCATGCATGCTTTATCGAGCATTTATGCGGGCGACGCCTATGACGTAGGCTAATTCATAGTTTGTGTAGAAGACCAACTTTTCTTCTCCCAAGCCACGGGACTAAGGACCGAGTGTCGATTTTGAAAGCCATCGTGCATCGTTTCTAAGCCGACCGTGGGACCTTTTCCATGTTCTAACTCAATCGACCTAACTTGGAATTATTTGTAACACCCACTTTTCTAAAAAAGAGGGTAATTTGGAACTTTTGTAAAAGTTTATTATTTAATAATAGAATTTATGATTTATGAATTTTTTTTAATTAATTTAATACTATTTAAAATTGGTAAATTATAATTTTGATGTGTTAGCTAGTGAACTCTAGAACTGTTGAGCCTAGAGACTAACCATGACCATGGGGACCTAACCATGTGATTAGAATGACTATTTACAACTTTTTAGGCTAAGGGTATTTTGGTCATTTGGTGACTTTTGAATTATTTAGGATTTTGATTAATTGGTAAATTTTAGATTATTTTAATAATATTTAAATTGATGTATTATGATTTTGGTCATTTTTTATATTTTCATATTCATATTTTGTTAAAATTTTATATTTTTAATATTGTTTTTATTGGATTTGTTTAGTCGGGTTTGAGTTTCGTCTCGTTCCGACTTGTATTGTGACCCGGGTAGCTTAAACTCTAGATGGAACCCAATATTAAGTTAAGCATGGCCCATAAAACCCAACATTTAAGTTAGTTAATTAAACTAATTTTTATCATGTTAGAATGGTTAAGTTAGAGACTCAAAACTAGATCATTTTGAACCCAAACTTGAACCTAGTCTAGACTTAACCATATGAGACTATAGAGGGGCAATTAGGACATTTCCCATTAGTCCTAATGGACTTTTTATGGCAGCCGCCTTTAGAGAGAATGATTCATTTCATTCATTACAATCTTGCCTCTTTTATTTTCCTTTCGTTCTTCCCTAATTTTAGAGAGCCTTCCCATTGATTTGATCTCCAAATCAAATCATTCCTTCACCAAACCTTCCCTCAATCATTCACATTCTTCAAAGGAAGGGTACTACCAAGGATTGGAAGAGGAGTGCAAGGAGGAGTGTCCACTTTGAGGGATCTTCGTATCGGAGCCGTGTCCTAAAGGATTTCATTGGGATTCCACTCCCAATAGGTAAAACCCATCCTCTAAATCGATTTCCCTTGCATATAAATTAGTTTTGAATCCGTAGGATCCATCCTCATGTATGTGTCCTATTTAGATTCAAATTTGAGGCCATTTGGAGCTCTCTTGAGGATTTTAGATATGTGTCTTGTGTCCTACTTGATAGATCCCAAATTAGGACACCCCATGTGTATGTATGTATGATAATAGTTTAAATAGATATTCAAATTTAGTTTTAGAATGGTTAGAGAGTGGATTGATCTTAGTTACGATGGTTAGAATGAGTTTCATTTGGATACCTATGTTCGTATCCAAGTATCTTGGCCTATATGTGTTCTTTTGTCCAAAACAACTCAAATTCGTCATAATATTCATCCAGGTATTTATTAACCAAAGCAACTTAAAAATGTCATAACTTTTAGCTTAGAACTCCGATTTATCTTCCATTTTTATAAAAGAACCGTATCGAAGTTAGCTTTCCAAATATATATTTTAATAAGCCAAAATCTTTCTGTAACTTTCTGTAGAATTATTTGAGTGTCAGCTGTACGAAAGACGAACGTGTTTCGGTATTTTTGCGATTTCGAAAGCTTTCGGACACGAAAATGCGATCCGTTTAAAGTTTCGGAAAGCTAACACGAAGGGCTACAACATACTTTAATCCTAGAATTTATTAGAGGCCCAATTGGTACAGTATTGGTTTTAAGTAGAAGAGTGACTATACGATATAAGCATTTTGTGTAACCTATAAGCCTATGTGGTATGGATATTAAATGAATATAGAGTATGTAATACATGATATGTTAGATAAATGAAATGATATATATGATATATATCCTCTTTACATTAATGTATATATATGGTTGAATACAAGCATGTAAGAATGCAATTAATATAATGTATATAAGCCATGCATAAATGCATGAATGAAAGAATGATATACAATGTATGCATGAAAGTATATAATGAATGCTAGATATGAATGCAAGGTATACATGTAATGATAGATACGAATGCATAATATATAAATAATATAATGCAATATATAATGATAGCATGTATGGTAATGTAGAATATATGATGCAAGCATGTATATGTCCACTGTTTTTTCTTTTTTCTTACATTTTCCTTTCCTTCCCTTTCTATTTCAGTTTTTTCCCCCCTTTTTTCTCTTCTATTTTTACATGTTGTATACATTGTATATAATGTATAGATGCATGTAAGTATGTAATATGCATGAATGACATGTATGTAATAAAAATGAGTATATGTATGCAACTTAATGATATGTGAATGGATATAATGCCTGAACTGAAATATGCATGCATATGGGATATGAATGAATGTATAAATGCATGAATGAATGTCATATATGAATGAATCAATCAATCAAAGGTATAAGTAAAATATAATGTATTGTAATGAATGTTAACATATATAATGTATAAAAGTATGTATATAAATGTGCATGAATGTATATATCTATGTAACTATGTAAATATGCATGATGTAACATATGCCTATATATATAAATATGTATGTAATGTGGATATGCATGTATGTATGAAGGTATATATTTATATATATTTTATATTATGCATTATTGTGGTTCACATTGTCTTGTGATTGTGTGAGTGCTAGCCTAGGCTTAGTTAGGCCTAGTGAGACTTGTTAGACTTGTTTGGGCTAGGACTTAACCTAGTTGACCTAATTTGACTAGTTTGGTTGACTAGAGTTGACCAAGTATTGACTTTAGTCTAGTTTGACCCAGACAACATGCAGATGCATTGTACATTTCATTCATCGTCTCTCGTATACATCTTGACCTGTGTTTCTCTAAATAGGACTCTGTGGCTTCAGTTTGGACCTCTATACCTATTAGCTATTCAGGTTATCAGGCGAGTACATTATCTGATCATTTCATATCTCGTTTAGAATTATATTTCCTGCTTTAGACTATCTTACTTGATGCTGACACGTTGGTAACACGGATTAGTACTATATGGATCCCTTCATGAGATGTTATCCCTCTCGGGAGCATCAGATACTCTTGTCTCGTGTGTTTCACTTATATCATGCATCTTTTGCTTCTATTATCATAAATCTTCGGGAATCGGCTAGTGACTCATGTACTCTTATGATCACCGAGCCTTCACGAATCAATTCATGAATCACCCTATACGGGTCAAGTAGTATAATCATGAATCTTAACGTAACTTGACTGGATCCTTGTGTATTGATTGGGGATAGGGGAGTATAAATGAACATGTGGATAAATCCAAGTAGTGTAATCATGAATCAATTCCGTAGTGTAATCATGAATCAGTCCCTAGTCATTCACATGTTTATCCTGTACTCTGAATCACTAGCACTGTCTCACTTTATATATCATAGATATTTACTTACAGTCTCTCTTTTACATTATGCTATTCTTCGGTTTTCTGTATTTTATTCTCTAGCATGATTATATTTCCTTTCCTGCTATGACTTGTTGAGAT
Organism: Iris pallida; assembly: GCA_029216955.1. Classification (NCBI taxonomy): domain Eukaryota; kingdom Viridiplantae; phylum Streptophyta; class Magnoliopsida; order Asparagales; family Iridaceae; genus Iris; species Iris pallida. The sequence continues at coordinate 16,841,639 of JANAVB010020400.1, read as the reverse complement.
GTATTATGCTCGCTCCTGTTCTGACTGGACCTGTTGAAATATTACAGAGGATGAGGACAAGGCGTGTTGTCCCACTTATTATGGGCCTACCCTAGATGACAGTACAGACTTGGACCAGCAGCAGGATCCTTTAGCTGTGGACGACACTCCACTAGACTAGGATGTTTTCCTTATGTTTTCATTCTGGATGATTGTATCAAGATATTTGGATTTTGTGGATTTTTTATATCTTGTAGACACTTAGACTCTTTGGTTGTACTTATGTGGATTCCTTTTCGTTTCAGCAATATCTATCTTCTATTTTATCATTCTGCCTTAGAAGTGATTGAGACTGTATCTGCTATGTCACCTCCATTTGGAGAGTATATACTGTATAGGTACCTTTATATTATTAGATGTTGACCTAGGACAGCGTTCTACCGCCGATACTGCGGCGTAGGCTGGACGTACCCACGTCTCGTGCCCTTACTCTAAGGTGCGGGTCGTGACATTATTCCCTTAGCTATGTGGGTTCGTCTCTTTTATTATCAAGCCTACTTGTGCATTTGAAAACTTTCGTTTTATTAGTGAGAAGGCCAAGCTGAGGCAAGTTCACCGAAGCCACCCACCTGAGCGAGGGGTCGCCTCGACCGAGCGGTCCTTCGAGTCGCCGTTGCAAGGCTAAGTCCGAACGCCGTCAGCGTTTCTATTCCTCTGATTGACTGAGCGGGACGGGGCACTACATTGTGTATGTCATCAACCATTTCATTTTAACAAAATTTCTATAAATATTTGTTGAAAAAAGTATATATTTGTGATATATGTTCAACATTGAGAATCGAACTCAACCAAAAAAGAATAATACCTCCCATATTAACCACATGAGTTAGAAGGTAGTGTTCCAGAAGATGGTAAAACTTTTCAGAAGACTCAAGACCCTTCTAGATGTATCATGATCTTTCTGGATGTACTAGAAGCTTCCTTGTTCTTATCTAGTCCCTAAAATAATCCCTGAAATATGCCGATTCAAGAAGTTTCTATGTAAGCCCTATAGGCACTACAAATAAAGGAGAAGCCTCATTTGTTCCTCACCACCAAAACTTGTAAGCATTCTCCAAGTAATAGAAGAATTCTTTACGAGTCTCATTTGCTCCACTTTTCTCTTATTTTACTTAGCATTCTAGGTAAGCAGGTTCGGGAAGGTTTGCACGAGTCTTCAAGAAGGAAGATAGTGCGCCGCACACGACAAAGTGTAGCCTAAAAACTATGTCCGTGACAAGAAGCAGCTTAGTGGAGTAGCCTTTCCATGCTTTCGTAAGTTGTCATTATATTGAACTTAGTTTATCTAATTTAAAAGCAAAAGTTGGTATTCTAGAATAACTTTGGAACATGGCCTTTTCTCACCACGTGCAAGCTGTTGGAGGTTTATTGTGATTACTCTCTAGAAATGGTCCCATATCTATGTGGGTTCAATATAAGATTTTTATTTTATTGATTTGTGCATATAAAGAGTGGTAGTCTATGTGAATGATATGATGGCATATTTTTCTATAAGGCGAGTCTTAAGAAACATTTATATTTTTATCACCAACTTGTTGGGAGGCGAGGTTCAAGAAACAATGTGTTTTTGTCACCCATTTATTGGAGATTTTTCTTAGGAGCTATGTCCCAACTTGGGCTCACGTAAGCTGGTGCTTTGATGGCGCACTTCGCACATACGCATCGGGTGCGAGATGACGCTTTGCGTCATTGTGCCATTATGCACTTGTTCTCGTGCGAGTTTTCGTGGGGCCATGCAGGCGCACGGAGCACAATTTTTTGGCTCAAAGACTACTCCCGCAAAAATTGCCATTTTCATGTGGCAGATGCTCGAGCCAAAATATTGATTCAGTGGAAATTGCACATTACGGTTTTTTATGTGGATTATCTGTTATAATCGTCCCTTATCCGTAGGGATTTGGAGGGGGGTAATAGGTTGTAATCGTCTGTTATCTGTGAAAATTCTCTTCGGATTATGAGGTTAGTAGCTGTTAGGGTTGTGTGCCTCCCCTATATATATTCTCCACGCTCTTTTTTTCATGAGAGTTAGAAAGTATATTTTGTTATGAAAGAGAAGAGCTAGTAGCAGCCATGAAGATCCACAAAGTGTTGTTCGTCCTTCTGAGAGTCCAAATTTTGTTCATGTGGTGTGATAAGAAGCGTTCTAGAAGTTATATTCTTCGAACTTGCTAGTTATTGGAATCTGATCTACGAAAAATGTCGAATCTTGTTTAGAATAATGGTGATATTCATCACCCCAGTAACAAATTTCCATCTCCTTTTTTCTGATTCACCTTTCCTATTTTGGCAACTATGTGGAATGTTTTAATCGTCTTATTTCATAGCAAAGTCGGTTTGTAATCTCATATTTTTGCAAGTGATTGTAATCATTGTATATTTTTATTTTCACGTACTTTGTACGGTCTTTGTAATAAAAAAATAACACAATTTATGTGATTGTACAGGGCCCCAAAAACTAAAAGTCCATAAAAATTTACGTATACATTACTAATGTGAAATCTCTATTTATAGATTTATAGACAATGCAGTAATAGAGTCCTTAGAATGTTGGAAAAGTCTTTTTTTTAGTGTGCTAATTTTTTTACTATTTATATATGATCCTTAAAATATCAGAAATAAGATGGTTTTTTTTTTGAGAAAGAAATAAGATTGTTTGAAAGCTTACTCCAAATCACGAAGCAGCAACAGCAGCCCAAGTTCTTGGAGCTTAGAAAATAAATCATGAACCAAGTAAAGCCGACTGTCTAAAGCCCAATCCTATATTTTCCTACTCCCAACATTAGTTGTGATCCAAATGAGTTTGGCCCATATTATTTATAATAACATTCCAAGTTTTCCGCTAGTGTCAGTCTACTTGCGAAATAGCGAGAATATTTTTTCGCAAGTCGGACGTGAATTAGTTCTTGGTATATAAGACCGCACCCTACCAATCATAATCCAGGTATTTATGTACATCATCCATAAAAAGTGACTAAAATCTTACCATTCGTATGCACTCTCTCGTAACATGTTAAAAATTCAAATACAAAATTTTGTATTCGATTTGTTATGATTTTTACAGTAAAACTGGTTCATAATTGACCCTTTTAGAATATGGATAATAAACCATATCAAACTAATCATAAATCCTATTTTAGGATTTTTTTTTTCTTTCTTTATAGGAAGTACTACATATAGGCTTGTTGTTCACCAATTGTTAAATTTTCGGAGATGGATTGGTAATTAAAGTAAGTCTTTGTAACTAAATAAAATTGAATTATATTGGCATAGTCATTTTCGACCAAAACGGTCACAACTTAAGCAAACGACTCCAAACTAAAAATCCAAGAATTACGACATGTCCGCATCCTCAAAATACAGAGTAATAGCACCTATAAAGTAAATTGTAACGACATTAATTTTTGACCTACTTTTAGGACAACGAATTGTGTGCCGTAGACGACAAAATTCTAAGGACTGGTAACTAGGTTTATATTTTACCAACTAATTTTATTCTTATGTTTGTGATCACCATTTTTGCTTTGAGTAGTATTGAGATCATCGTATGGATACCCTTTGGTTGTCAATTCATAATTTGTTTAAAGGTTCAGGCATGTACAATGGTGTTTTATGGTTGCTATTATTTTATAAGTTTCACTATCATCTCTCATTCTTAGATCTTGGTTCATGCTTAGATGTTACTTGTCTATGAAATCTATGATTGCCTAGTAGTATTACTATACATGATTACCTAGTGATATTACCATGCATCATTGGACTCGACATATTTTGAAGAAAGCCATATAATTGTTGTTGGATTGTAAACGAGGCAACAAGATTTTTTTTAGTGTGCCTAAAAGTTGTACATAGTTTCTTCTTCCATGAATGAACAAGTCAAAACGCATAGCTATACAATAATGTCAGAATTACAACAAAATGAGATTGTAATAATTCACAGTCGTCACGTGTCGGTTATCAATTTATACCACTCTTCTCCGCCCAGCTCATATGGGGAGATGGAATCAATTGACAACCGCTATATGTTGATGGTAAAGGGTTCTAATTATATTTGATTTTAATCCTAACATTGTCCATAGCTATAATCTATGGATGTAGTGTTTAAGAGGATTGGTTTTGTCATCCAAAAAGAACTGGTGGAGCAACTTGTTGTCAGTTTGCCATCTATTTTGGTGTAATTTTTTTATCCAAACATTATTCCTTAGAAATGGATCACCCATATGAAATTTCTATAAAAAAAAGGAAAAAAAAAGATGGAGTGAGACGAAAACTTGTGAAGTTATAAGGCCCTGAGAATTTCATGGGCCGTCAATCCCTACTTATTTATATATGAATGGATAAGCGGGCCTATTATTTTGACCAATAACTAAGTTAGATCTAAAAGATTTTCGTAAATCCGAAAAGAGAATTTTTGATTTGTCCCCCACTTTGTTTACCCGAATTAAGGGTGCACCCCATTGTTTTGCATTAATGTATATCACCCCCCACATTGAACGAATTCTGTCAAAAATATTTTTTTGGACCAAAATGCCCTTGTCTTCTTCCTCCTTCTTTCCTCTAACCCACCTCCCCCCCACCCGCGGCCACCGCCACCGCTCTCCCCTCCCCGCCTCCGCTTCCCCCCTACGCTACCGCCTCCTCCCCCTCCCCCCTCCCACCCTCCGTTCCCCCCCTCCGCTACCGTCCCGCTCCCTCCGCTTTCCCTTCCGCCATCGCCCCCTTCCTCCGCTCCCCCCTCCCCTCCCCGCAACCGCACTAGCAGCACTAGCAGTAGCAGCGACAGTAGCAGCAGCGGCGACGACGGTGGCGGCGGCAGCAGCAGTGGCGGGGGCAGCAGCGACAAGCAGGTGCGGTGGCCGCCGTGGGGGAGGGGGTGGTGGAGGAAATAGGAAGAAAAAAATAGGAGGGACATTTTGGTCCCATTTTTTTGGTCAAAATATTTGACCATTAATTTTTGACGTAATCCGTCAAATGTGGGGCGTAATGTACATTAATGCAAAACAGTGGGGTACACCCTTAATTCGGACAAACAAAGTAGGAGACAAGTCAAAAATTCTCATCGAAAATATGACAAAAAATATGATGTAAGCAATAACGCTTTGAAATAATTTGAGTGGCACCCCACTTGATTGGTCGATTTATGCAGTGCACCCCACATTGTTTGCATATTGTATACGTTATCCTACTTTGGACGGAAAACGTCCAAAACTAACAGGAGTGGAGATGAACCCAATTTATGTGACCTAAATACCACTGTCTGTTGTATATATTTTTAGTGAAGGAAAAATAGATTATTCTATCCCTAAAGTACCCCTCCCTTCTTCTTTATACATCACGCACGTAAGTTCCTATCCCTAATCCTGAAATCCTCACAGCACAACTTCGACCGAGCTCCCATGGCCGCCTATTCAGCAGAGATTAGGGTAAGTCTTTCCAGTCTCTTTCTTTCTCTCGTATATTGTTAGATTGGTTAGGCATTTTCTCATGTAATTTTTGTAATGGTTTATTTAGGAGAAATATCAAATATGCTCGAAGAACACCCATATTACAGATGAATGTTACTATTTGAGCTCAGCTTGCAAGATTGCAAACTGTAAGGGGATTTGGTACCTCTTGAAGTCAAATACGAAGGCAAATCCTGGAAAAAAATTCTTAAGTGCCCCCTCTGTTTGGATTTTTAATGGCTGGATGTTGCAATTTACGAAGGCGACCACGAAAGTTCATCATCAAAAATTCGTAGTGAAGGGTGTTTCACGTGTGGTGACTTAGGTCATTGGAAGCAACAATGCACTTGGGCGAAAGCCACTTGCCCTAAACCTAATTGTGGAGGAAAGAGAGATGTCTTGGTGTCAAAAAGGAGCCACAGCTATGGAAGATGATTCTTATAATTGTAGGTCCTAAAAATCAAGTTGCACCCATCAAAGAAGTCATGAAAATCAAATGGTGCATCCTTCAAGTAAACTGCGCAGGAAACAGATTGCGCAACAACTCAATTGCGCAGACTGAATTGCGTACACATCCAAGTGCACAAGCTGACGTAGCCTTGTCATCATTATCTGACAGAAAAATAGATCTTCTGACAGCTGACAACACAAAAAACGAGAAAACTGTTCGTTTATCGTGCAGCACAGCGCTCGAGGACAGCTGTACATGCAGCGCAATCTGCCAGACTCCCTACAGTGCGGTCCATCCCAGCGCAATCTGAAGACAACGCAATTCATGTGGCACACTCCATCAAGACAATTAAAATTCTGTACGTGGCATGCATGCCATCAATTACTCATCACGTGGCAACCGTCTGTACACGATCATGCGTATTTTAATCAAATGATGCCATGTGTCCAATACAGTTGGCACACGATCAAATAACTGCCAGCGCAGTCTGATGTCTGCACGGTCCAATGCATGCGCAATCCATCTTGCACAATCCAGAATAACTATAAATTAGTTATTTCCAGAACTCTATAAATAGAGTTTCAAGTCCTTCCTAGGGGGGATCACATAGAGATCAGAAAAATCAGAATCAAGAGCAGAGAATTCAGGAGTTCTTGCTCAAGTGCTGATGCATTCTTCAGAGGCTACCGCCTTCAACCTTAGAGGTTATCGTCTTCAAAGTTTACATCGTCCAAGGGATAAAGCGATCGTCTTCAGATCGGATTCCTATAGTTGTACTTTCCCAGAATTCTTGTAATCTTCTTACAAAGTTTGTGAAATATAGATAGACTTTTGTTTTTTGTAAACAAAATGGCGACTCTGCTGGGGACGACTTTCTCCTCCGACGAAGAAGTGACAACTCAATGTGACGTTGCGTCTATCGGAAAGACGCAGAAGACGTTGGTTAGAAAGGTCAACCAGACGGCCTACGAGGCGATGATCAACTCCAGGACCACCCCTCGCACTGCAACAACTTCTGCTACGAGCAAAGTTCACCCAGTGTGGGTCCCCAAGACTGTTGCGCAGTCTACTGTCTCTGCTGCTCAGCCTGTTGCGCAGTCCACTGTCTCTGCTGCTGCCTCTGCTGCGCAGTCTGCTGCTACTGCCCATGCACAGTATGCTGCTTCCCTTGCCAGTAGACAAACCACTTCCTATGCTGCTCTGTCAAAGTGCAAAACTCCTTTTCCCCTGACGCAGTTGGCTGCAACTCTGCCTGCACAATCCACCATTCCAGCAACCATAGTGCAACTCAAGCACTCTGGCATCAAAACTCCTGCTGCGCAAGCTGTTGAGACTGTGGCCAGAAGACCTTCTGCCAGAGTTACTCATGCGCAACTTGCCAGTGCGCCAACAACCACTTCAATCCCTGCACAAACTGTGCCAGCGCAGTCTAAGAGAGACAGCCCTTTGGCTAACCTCTCTTCTTCTCATAGCAAGGGGAAAAGCTCTGCTCCTCTTCTCAAGCACCTTGTTGCTCTAGCACAATCCACTGGGGGTAGTCTTTTGACTATTTCTCCTCCTCCTCAGAACAAAGGAAAAGGCCCGTTGGTCTTTTCTCAAACTTCTTCGTCCCACGACTTGGAAGACAACAGAGGGAAACGCTCTTTAGCTAACCCTTCTTCACAAAACAAAGGAAAAGGCCCTTTAGTCTTTTCTCAGTCTTCCTCGGTTTTTACCGTAAAAGATCAATCTGAACGTGCCTCGGCACCAGTCAGTACAAGAACTCTCTCAAATAAGGGTTCTTCTTCTCTCCTTGCCAAAGGGAAGTGTACTGATCAAAGAGGGATTCTGCCCACTCCAGTAGCAGAATTCCAAGATCTCCCAACTCTCAAGATATCCCGATCAAAATAGAGAAAATTGCTGGTGTCTCGGACAGAAATCCCTGGGGGTGAGTTTGCTGATCTAAGAACTTATCTCAATCGACCAACTTCGGCGAAACGCAAACAGCCAATGCCGAAGACCAACCAGCATCAGAGGCAAACTTCCAGGATCAAAAATCCTGACACCTATGCTAATGAAATGAGTACTTCCCTGTACACTCAAGGGACAAAACATTTGAAGAATCGGAACCATGTTCCGAATGTTATCAAAGAACATATCCCTCGAACTTCTTCTCATCCCATCATTGTTCCTGATCTCCGAGAACACCTTAAACAAAAATGGGACAACATCTCAATACCTCCAGTTCAACCACTTGGACACCATTGTAACCACAAGGTTGTCATCAAGTGTTGTTGTCAGACAACAAAACGATCTGTCTTTGACCGTTTGAACTTTGCAAACTCTGAACCTATGTCAGAAGATAAAGACGAAGTTTTCTATGCTTTCGTCAACATGACTTCCCGAGACACTGGGGGTAGAAAGTGCTCTAAGGACGACAAGCCTCGTAAGCCAAGCCAGCGGTATTTGGATCTACTCCAAGAATCTTCTGATGGAGTATTCCAACATACCCGATCCCGAAGCCGAGACACAATCGGTCAAAGGAATCTTCAAGATCCTTCTGGTCATCTTCCTCTTTCTCACTCAGGAGATGATTCTTTCTCCGACTATGATGCATACAGCGAAAGTTCGGAACAGACAGTGTCTTCTACTGTACCTAGAGAAGTGACAGCTTATGTTGTCACTGAAGATCCCGATGCTTCCAGTTCGGCTAGCCAAGAACAACGGATAGCTGCGCTAGAAGACAAGTTGAAGATCATGGCCGAAATGGTTGCAAGTATGCATTCTATTATCGTGGCCCAACATACAGTACCACCGACCGTACCTGTTGAAAATCCTAAAATCATAACATCGTCGGTGCCTGTCAATGCAGGGCTGGAGGTAGCATCTCCTCAAGTACCTCCTGTACAGATTCAACCTACACCCAGTCAGTCAGGTGCTGGAGATAGTGCTTACCACGGTGTTCCTTCCCCTTACACTCTGATTCAGCCTGCTGCTTCTACATCAGTGGAGGATGCCAATGAAGCTGTCAAACTCCTGTGCACTCAATTCGAGGCCTTCAAAGAGAAAGACAACTTACAGAGGTTGGGGATCAAACAACCCGACCCAGTTGAATGGAAGGAAGTCTCATTTCCTCCAAAGTACAAAATTCCAACAATCTCGCTGTTTGATGGCAGCACTTCTCCCAGTCAGTTCATTAACCACTTTGAGGTAATGATTGTCCAACTTCAGCCAAATGATGCTCTTCTTACCAGGGTGTTCGTCGACTGTTTAGCCGATGTGGCATACGATTGGTATAGAAGCCTGCCCGATGGCTGTATCACATCTTTCTCAGGTCTAAAACAGATCTTCTTGGAACGATTCTATGAGGGGATCAATGACATGACCATGTCAGCCCTTAATAAAATCAAACAAAGGCATAATGAAACCACTGAGAGTTTTATTGAAAGGTTCCGCCGGGAAGCTTTAAAAATACCTCCTGGAACTCCGCCCGCTGTGACCATAGACACCTGTAAGGCAAATCTTTTGCCCATCATCAGCATGTGGACGGGGTCAACTCAGTTCCAAGACTGGCTATCCTTTATTGTCAACGCTAAAGCAGCTGAAGTTAGTGCTGACAAATTCAAGCAGCTAGGGGTACACATGTCTAACCCCGACCGGGATGAACACCAGACATCGGGTGGTGGTAATCGCCAAAACAACCGTAAGGGAAAAGAAACTTTGAATATCAACCTGAAGAATAAAGAATCTCTGGCGGTCAACGTAGCACCACCTACGTCCACTTCTAAGCCTTCTGCACCTCCACCAAGGAAACCTCGTCCGAAAGTAGAATACTCTTTTGACGAGAATGACACCGTGAGCATCTTTGATTGCTTGATCAAAAGCAATAAGCTCCAACTCCCAGACCCGAAGAAGCCTGATGAGGTCGGTAAGACTGATCATCCTAAGTACTGTGTCTATCACAGGTTCATTGGGCATCCCACTCGAGCATGTTATGTGCTCAAAGGCAAAATTCAGGAGCAGGTCAACGCTGGTGTTGTCACTCTGCAGCAAGACGAGAAGACAGTTACCGCAAACATGGTCTTAGTTCAATTCGGTGACTTTCCTCCGTAAATGGTACAGCACGGTGTCATTCCTATCCCCAAAGCTACTCTTGAGATCGAGACTCTCCCTCCTCCACAAAGTGAAGGTCTCGTCCCCTTGTCTCTTGCCAAAGATGAGATTATGTGGATTCACCCTGATCTTGCTTCAGAGTTCGAACTTCCTTCTTCCTCAAAGAAGAAAGACCGCTCCAAGGGCAAAACAAAGGTCTGTAATATGGTGTCTTTTGACCCCATCACGAAAAATCCTGCTGGGCACCAGATCAGGGAAAGCCTATCTAAAGGATTGTCCCGAAGCTCAGGAGAATCCAGTACAACCTGCTTCCACTGAAGACATCCCTTCTGCCTCCTTACCGGTTGTAGAACCCACTCCTCCCAAGCCGACGGTAGCCGACAAAGGCAAACAATAAGTCCGCTTCGACAAACCTTTGAAGAATTCACCTCCTTCAGGACTTGAGAAGCCTTATAACTTTGATATCTTGGCTCAATTAGCCAATACACCGGTCCGGCTGTCAATTTTTGAGCTCTTGCACCTCTCAAAAGAGACTCAAGAAACTCTGAGTGAGGCTCTCATACAGGCAGAAACCTGTCTAGCCATTCTGAAGAAGCCAAAAGTAGAGCCAGTCTCTTGCCTCCATTGTCATAGTGTGTTGGAGTTAATTCTAAACATAACTTTCACACAGGATGACATGCTGATGGAAGACAATAGGCACGACCGTCCTTTATACTATACAGGATATGTCGATTCGATGAAAGTCTATCGTATTCTGATAGATCCTGGGTCTGCCCTCAGCATTATGCCGAAGACAATGTTAGATGCATTGAAGATCCTAGTGCATAGTCTTTCTAGTACAATCACTACCATCCTTGGGTTCAACCAAGGAAGAAGTGAGCCTCTGGGCAAGATTCGCCTAAAACTCAAAATAGGCAATCTCCGCACAAAGGTGACCTTCTATATCATTGACAACCATGGTTGTTCTTACAATGCTCTGTTGGTAAGACCATTCCTTCACGAGCATAACATTGTTCCTTCGACTCTCCATTAATGTTTCAAATATGTCGATGACAATGGAGAGGTTCAAAAGGAGGTTGCTGATCTCTATCCGTTCAAAGGTGTCGAAGCATACTGCAACGATGCTCGTATGTACAAAGATGAGTTTATGAAAGTTGTACTGGCTCTGGACACTGAAGAAGAACAAGAAGTAGTGCCCAATGACACTCTCATCATACCTGTCAAAGGGCGTGTTTCTCGTCCTCAATCCTCTAAACCACTGGCTATTCACTTGCCAGTCCAGAAGCAGCCAACTGATGATGGTCAGGATCAAAGGGAGCTCACCTCTTCTGAGCCACTTGTTATCGATCTACATTGTAACAAGGAAAAAAGGCAGCTCACCTCTTCTGAGCCACTTGTTATTGATTTATCTCATAACAAGGATAAAAAAGAGCTCACCTCTTCTGAGCCGCTTGTTATCGACCTCCGTCGTAACAAGGCCAATCCTCTTCCACGTTCTTCTTCTCCCCCTCTTGTAATCAATCTGACAAGCCTGCTAAGGCTAAAGGTCCTGCTGTAAATACAAATGTACAAATCAATGAAAAAGCATCTACTTTCCAGTATACTGATGCCATATATCATGCTAAGTGCTATTTGGATATGTTAGATAGCTTTCAGTCATTTACAATGGGAGTTGTACAATCTCTTCAAACAGAAGTCTTACTTGAACACTCAGATGATTCATACTTTGTTGTCCCTTCTCTAAAGAAAGGCGAGAGTCCAATACTTTTTAGTAAAGGACCGGAACAACAATTCAGCTATACGGATGATAGCAAAAGTAACAATACGGGGCATTTTCAACTCCGTCGTTACAGTCAACAATCAAAAGACATCATTCGGAAGATGGGTTATGACTTCAAGAATGGTCTCAACTACGGTAAGGGTAGAAGAACTCATATCCGTACGGCTGAGCCGAAAGAAAAGTCAGAGATGTACTACTGCAGGACCAAAAGAGGTCTCGGATATGCTTCCCCTCCGGTATTATCCCCAGCAGCCTCTGAATCTGATAGCAAAGAGTGCTCTAACTCTTCTGATTTCAGATCATGGGATTCTGACACTAGCATTGGTCAAATTCATCGATTGATCGTATCTTCTAACATGGTCTCTGTCGAACTTCCAGAAGGCTATGACGAGGATATTGAAGAGAATCCCGAAACAGATCCTTGGGCTCAACGAATGGATACCTAATGGGAACTCCAATTCGAACAACGGGAACCTCCTACCGAAGATCAATTAGTTCAAATTGATGTAGGAGAGAGCGGGTCACCTCGTCCAATATTCATCAGCAAGAACCTTCCAGAGGCAGATAAGCAAGAATTAATTCTTCTTATTCAAGAATACATTGATGTCTTTGCCTGGAGCTATGAAGACATGCCAGATCTAGATCCCAAAGTTGCTACTCATAAATTGAATATCTTGCCGAATGCAAAATCGGTCAAACAGCAACAACGGCGCTTCAAGCCAGAAATGATGGATGCAATCGAAGATGAATTCAAGAAGCTTATAGCTTGTGGCTTTATCCGAGAAGAACAGCATCCTGATTGGGTAGCCAATGTCGTCCCAGTTCTAAAGAAAATCGGAAAAGTTCGAGTCTGCATCGACTTTCGGGATCTTAATGAAGCATGTCCAAAAGATAAATTTCCTCTCCCTATCACGGACGTCATGATTGACAACACCTGTGGGTTCGAGCGAATATCTTTCATGGATGGATTCTCCGGATACAATCAAATTCGGATGAATCCTGAAGATGAAAAGCATACTTATTTTCGCACTCCCCGCAGAGTCTACTGCTATACTGTGATTCCATTTGGTCTCAAGAACGCTGGTGCAACTTACCAACGAGCCATGAGTACCATCTTTTGAGATCATCTGCGTAAGACTGTCGAATGCTACGTCGACGATATTGCTATCAAAAGTCGTCAAAAGGAAGATCACATCCAAGATTTGAGAACTATCTTCAACCTCATGCGCCAACATCAACTCAAAATAAATCCCACCAAGTCATTCTTGGGTGTCTCTAGTGGCAAATTTTTCGGCTTCGTCATTACCTCTAAGGGTATACACGTGGATCCCGAGATGATCAAAGCCATTCAAGAGATGCGTCCTCCACGCAACCTAAAAGAGCTACGAGGATTCCAAGGTCGACTTGCGTACATCAGGAGATTTATTTCGAATCTGTCTCGACGCTGTAGACCATTTACTCAGCTAATGAAGAAGGGTGTATCTTTCATTTGGACCGAAGAATATCAACGAGCATTCGACGACATAAAACGATATCTCATGAACCCACCAGTCTTGGTGCCACCGATCTCAGGCATACCATTCTTAATGTATGTCCGTGCTATGGATCATTCATTGGATGCTTTACTTGTCCAAAAGAACAAAGAAGGTCATGAACAAGCCATCTATTATCTCAGTCGTACTATGATTGGTGCTGAACACCGTTATAGTTTGGTCGAAAAAGAATGCCTAGCTCTTATGTTTGTTGTTCAAAAGACGAGGCATTACATCATTGGCCAAACTATTCATGTCATATTCCGAGTTAATCCTCTTCGGGTACTGATGAAGAAACCTTGCACACTCAATTCTTGGCTGGCTACATGGGCCATTCTGTGAGCCCAATATGACATGGTATATGTTCCTCAAAAGTCTGTCAAAGGTCAAGCACTGGCGAATTTTTTAGCAGCTCATCCTGTTCCAGAAATATCTAAACTCTATGATAAAATTTCAGACGAAACATTGGAATCTAATATAATCTCCGAAGAATTTCCTACTTGGCGTCTATTCTTTGACGATGTATCTAGGATTGGACCCAATGGTGCCATTGTCGCAGGAGTTAGAGTTGTCCTTGTTTCTCCAGACGGGTCAGCTATTCAAAGAGCCTACTCCTTAGATGAGCCTTATTCCAACAATGTAGCAGAATACAATGATCTACTCATCGGCCTTCAGTTAGCTAAATAGTTGGATGTCGAATATCTTGAAGTCTATAGTGACTCCAAGCTGGTTGTTAACCAGGTTAGAGGAACCTATGAAGTTCGCCATCAAGATCTAGTGCCTTATCATGAAGCGGCAATCAACATGGCTACATCATTTAAGGCCTTCTTCATCGAATATGTCCGACGAGCTTGCAATACTGAAGCCGATGCTTTGGCCAATATTGCAGCAGTCTTAGCCATCCCTATCAAAATACAGCAGGTGGTGGTTATCTCTAATCGGGAATTGTTCTGCATCGAAAACAATCGTAATATTGAGCTCAGTAATCTTATTGAAACCAATGTTATTAATGAAGATTGGAGAGCTCCCTTCATCGACTTCGTAGTTTATGGCATACTTCCTGAAGATCCTAAAGAGGCTACGAGTATTCGTCGGCGGTCTCTACGATTCTACTATAATCAGATCACCAAAACTCTTTACCGGCGGACTTATGACGGCTTACTCTTGCGCTGTCTTGCTGGTGATGAAGCAAAGCAAGTATTGCGTGAAGCTCACGACGGTGTCTGCGGAGCACATCAACCCAGTCCTAAACTACAAGATCGCATCCGACGCATGGGTTACTATTGGCCCTCTATGGTATCTGATGCCATCGAATATGCGAGAAAATGTCGAGCTTGTCAAATCCATGCAGACTTCATTCATCAACCGTCGAAATTCCTTCACCCGACTGCTGCTTCCTGGCCATTTGAAGCTTGGGGCATGGACGTTATAGGTCCCATCAATCCTCCTTCTTCTAGAGGACATCGGTTCATACAGGCAATAACCGACTACTTCTCTAAATGGGCCGAAGCTATACCATTGGCTGAAGTCAAGACCAGCAGTGTCATCAACTTCGTCAAACATCATGTCATCTATAGATTTGGTGTACCTCAAAGAATCATTCATGACAATGGACCTCAATTCATCAGCCAAAAGTTTACAAGATTCTGTGATGATCATCGGATTGACAATGTCGCTTCGACAGCCTACAATCCTGCTGCTAACGACCTTCTTCGACTCCAAGAATTAGAAGCGCTCGACGAGAAGCGGTTAATGGCTCAACAGCATATTGAGTTGTACCAAGCTCGCATCTCAAAGACTTTCAACCGCGAAGTTAAGGTCAGAGCCTTTCAGAAAGGAGAGCTTGTTCTAACAGTCTGACGTCCCATGACTATGACTCACATGAGCAAGGTCAAGTTTGATGCGAAGTGGGAAGGACCATATATCGTAAGCAAAGTCTTCTCAAATGGTGCCTATCAACTCACAGAGCTAGACGGTCGAGTTACAATGATGCCTATCAATGGCAAGTTCCTCAAAAAGTATTATGTATAAATGTAAAAGACATTGCTTGTAATTATCAGACAAGTTCATAAATAAAATTCAATTTTATTTCATCATGAATGATAGTACATAATATCAAGGAAGGTCACTATCATCCTTTTCAAAATTGGGACGCGGGCCACTACCGTCCTTATCCAAGACATGATCAGCAAAAGAGCCAAGAACACTCTTGTCCGAACCCACCAGGAACTTGCAAGCAGCCATCCTCATGGCTTCTTCTTCTTCAGTCTTCCCTGGTTCAAGAAGGAAGTCCAAGATGTCCTTTGGCGGCTTGGGTGCAGACGAACCTTCGCCCGCTGCTATCTGCTTTGGCTTGGCCGGCTTGACTGGACGTTCTTCAGTACCCACTTCAACCTTCGAGGCGATTTCAGCATTCTTGGATGCATCTCCAGACGACATCTTTATGTTAAAAAGTGAAAGTGATCATCTCATCTGATTTTCTGTTCTATTTATAGACAGAGATTCGTACGACAACGAAGCGACACATGCATCTGACGGTTCGTCCGTTCACTAAATACTTCTGACGGTTCGTCCGTTCATTAAATTCATCTGACGGTTCGTCCGTTCATTAAATTCATCTGAGGGTTCACCCGTTCATTACATCGATCAGACGGTTCATCCATTCATCCATCAGACGGTTCACCCGTTCATCATCATATCCATCCGACGGTTCACCCATTCATCCATCAAACGGTTCACCCGTTCATTTAATTCATTTGACGGTCCATCCGTTCATCCCGACGAATCATTTCGTTCATTCATTTTATTCACACATTTTGACGAATCATCCATTTCGTTCATATTATCAACTTGTCATCTTTGACTAAGTTGTCTACAGAAATAATAATATTCAATAAATTATATTCTGACATGTCCATATTACCTCTGAGCAGATATAATTGAATATAATTATTTTCCAAAATCAAGAAATATATCATGTCCCGCACCTCTGAATATATTTTCTATCGCTATTATTTATATCTGAATAAAATATGCAATAAATAATAGAGCCACCAAGAAAATGTCTTTTTATTGATTGATCAAGATTGAAAGACATTACAAAATTACATATCACAAAAAGTGAAGATACAAAAAGTCTTTCTCATTCTGCTGGCGGAGTCATTAAGTTAGTCATCTGCTGCTTTAAAGATTGCAGTCGCTCTTCACGAGATTCCATCACTCGCTTCCTAGCTTCTTCCATTCCAGACTTATCGTCGAAAGATGGCATGGTTACTATTCTGCGAGAGATTTCATCTTAATGAGTTGTGACATACTCATCTCTCTCCTGAGTCAAATCGTTCAGCTGTTGAACTACAGCCCGATGTTGTGTGGCCTCATCCTCCAGAGCAAGCTGAACATGTGACGCCCCAGAACTAGAAGACTGGAGAGCGGGGGCGAACATAGCCAGCTACGTATATTGAAATAGAATCCACCTTACTATACGGTCACGACTGTCTAGATATGAGGGTTTACTACAAGCCAACGGTCTCTTAAGGTCAAGCCTATTGTCTCAATCTCAAGCAAGTAATATAATTACAAGATGACCACCAAATATACAATAAAAGGCATCCCAAATATTACATATTCAGCTGATCATGAAGATAGTCATACAAAATGCGAGGACTAGCAAGAGTTAAGTCATACATGATCAACCCTAGGATTTGTTAATCATGTTACAGCCCGTAGGCAGACAGTAAGTAAAGATGCATCGAGCTAACAGGTGCTCGTCGGCTAAATACCTCAAAAGTATAAATTTACAATGTAGTGGGTGAAACAAAATGGAAAACCCACTCGTAGCCCGGGTTCCTTCTAGTCGCCACCATTGGGCTGGAAGTTCGGTAGATCCTCGGGTGCTGCTCCGAAATCTGGCCACACAAAACCAGCTAGGTCAACCCCAGAAAGAGCAAGTGCCACAAAAGAGGCCACGAAATAAGAACAAAAGCCAACATGTCAGAACCATAAGAAAATGGAAGAAAGTACAAGTAATAAAGAGTACAGCAGGACAATGAACAACTAGGGATGTGGAACCGTTCCGGGAGCCAGGTTACAACCCGTAAACCAAACAAGGACCGGGGTTGTAACCCTTCGCCTGAATAGCGCCTTGTCTCTACCCATTTATTGTCAAAGATAAGTAAAACAATCATGTACAGGAGTACCAGGTACAGGGACTTAGACGAGACTTAGACCAGGCTGGACACCATCCATTCACAAGCGGCCAAGCAAATACTACGGCTTACTACTTAACTAACTAGGGTTATCACAAGCCTAATTACTAACAAGATGCAAACAAGAAATTCCCAGTCCCAAGCCCTGCAGACTATCCAGTTATCCTTCCGCGGGTTGAGAGTATGGTTGGGTACATCGCCCAGAAGACGATATACCCTTAGGTGACTTAGAGGGTGCAACACATGACAGTGTGCTGGAAATGTGCCCTACTCGTCGGCAGGCTACAAGTCCATTTAAAGCGCCCAGATAACGAGATCGCCTATGACTGGAAATTCTCCATGAACTATAGTTGGATCTAGTCATTAGCCTAACCCATATTCAGTATGAATCCCTGACCGTGGTAACCAGGGTGTCACGTCCTAGACATGATACGAGACAAGACAAGTTGATTGCACAAGGGAGCAAGAATGAACACCCATGGCGTCAGAGTTGATTATACGAGTCAAGTTAGCCATCGCAACAGCATCAAGTCAAGTCAAGTTATAAGTTACAGGTATACAAGTTACAAGTCAGGAGTGCGCCGCCACGGGCCACTATCAAGTTATCCAGTATCAAGATTAATCATAATTACAGGTTGAAAGTAAAAGGCGTACCCCATCGGGTCACTATCAAGAAGATCAGAAAGTACTAGAATCATACTTCACAGAAATCACGAAAAACCGTACTAGTCAAAAGCAAAACACCAAAAAAACCGTACTAGGTCGTGTTGGGTCGAGATAGTCGTGTTGTTGGAACAAGATCTCAAGACTCCAATCCACAAAAGAGGAGCCAAGTCTAAGGAATAAAACCAAACCATCATGAGTTGAACTGCGTAGGAAATGAACTACGCATGAGTTGAACTGCGCAGGAAATGAACAGTGCACAGTTGAACTGCACACAGTTGAACTGTGCAGGAAATGAACTGTGCAGTTGAACTACACAGGAAATGAACTGCGCACAGTTGAATTGCGCACAGATGAACTGCGCACAGTTGAACTGCACAGGAAATGAACTGCGCACAGTTGAACTGCGCATGAAATGAACTGCGCACAGATGAACTGCGCACAGTTGAACTACGCACATATGAACTGTGCACAGTTGAACTGCGTATGGCCTTGCGCTAAAAAGTGCTGCCGTCGAAGAATGGAGGGTTCAAGCGCTTGAAGCTGTTGGCCGAGCTGTTCTCTGGATGACCGCCTCTAGTCAAAGCATCTGCCACTACCTGGTACAAGGCATCTCCTCTACGATCCTGGAAAGCTATCAAGGTCCTGATAAGACCTACCAAGGTGCCATCGTCAGGCTCGACAGGTCGAACGGGCTGAACTGGGGGCTCTCCTCCAGTAGGTACAACTCTGAAGGCTACTCCGGAATGCTGGGCTTGATCTCCAAGTTGCGGCTGGTCCACGGGAAGTGCTCCACCTTGCTGATCGACGGAGTCAGGTACAGTACCGCTGAAGAAGACGACACATGGAAACAATAAGGAAGGACCAGGACAGATCAACGATACAAGCACATGATCAGGGCAAGAATCCAGAGATTCAGAGGATATGAACAGAGATCAAGGACGAGTACTGATTGAGACATCTATTTGGTAAACCCTCACATTCTTGAATGTCAAGACCTGCATGGGCCACCACTTAAACCATGTGACGCCCCAGAACCAGAATACTGGAGAGCGGGGGCGAACATAGCCAGCTACGCATATTAAAATGGAATCCACCTCGCTATATGGTCACGGCTGTCTAGATATGAGGGTTTACTACAAGCCAACGGTCTCTTATGGTCAAGCCTATTGTCTCAATCTCAAGCAAGTAATATAATTTCAAGATGTTAGACCACCAAATATACAATAAAAGGCGTCCCAAATATTACATATTCAGCTGATCATGAAGCTAGTCATACAAAATGCGAGGACTAGCAAGAGTTAAGTCATACATGATCAACCCTAGGATTTGTTAATCATGTTACAGCCCGTAGGCAGACAGTAAGTAAAGATGCATCGAGCTAACAGGTGCTCGTCGGCTAAATACCTCAAAAGTATAAATTTACAATGTAGTGGGTGAAACAAAATGGAAAACCCACTCGTAGCCCGGGTTCCTTCTAGTAGCCACCATTGGGCTGGAAGTTCGGTAGATCCTCGGGTGCTGCTCCGAAATCTGGCCACACAAAACCAGCTAGGTCAACCCCAGAAAGAGCAAGTGCCACAAAAGAGGCCACGAAATAAGAACAAAAGCCAACATGTCAGAACCATAAGAAAATGAAAGAAAGTACAAGTAATAAAGAGTACAGCAGGACAATGAACAACTAGGGACGTGGAACCGTTCCGGGAGCCAGGTTACAACCCGTAAACCAAACAAGGACCGGGGTTGTAATCCTTCGCCTGAATAGCGCCTTGTCTCTACCCATTTATTGTCAAAGATAAGTAAAACAATCATGTACAGGAGTACCAGGTACAGGGACTTAGACGAGACTTAGACCAGGCTGGACACCATCCATTCACAAGCGGCCAAGCAAATACTACGGCTTACTACTTAACTAACTAGGGTTATCACAAGCCTAATTACTAACAAGATGCAAACAAGAAATTCCCAGTCCCAAGCCCTGCAGACTATCCAGTTATCCTTCCGCGGGTTGAGAGTATGGTTGGGTACTTCGCCCAGAAGACGATATACCCTTAGGTGACTTAGAGGGTGCAACACATGACAGTGTGCTAGAAATGTGCCCTACTCGTCAGCAGGCTACAAGTCCATTTAAAGCGCCCAGATAACGAGATTGCCTGTGACTGGAAATTCTTCATGAACTATAGTTGGATCTAGATATTAGCCTAACCTATATTCAGTGTGAATCCCTGACCGTGGTAACCAGGGAGTCACGTCCTAGACACGATGCGAGACAAGACAAGTGGATAGCACAAGGCAGCAAGAATGAACACCCACGGAGTCAGAGTTGATTATACGAGTCAAGTTAGCCATCGCAACAGCATCAAGTCAAGTCAAGTTACAAGTTACAGGTGTACAAGTTACAAGTCAGGAGTGCGCCACCACGGGCCACTATCAAGTTATCTAGTATCAAGATTAATCATAATTACAGGTTAAAAGTTAAGGGCGCACCCCATCGGGTCACTATCAAGAAGATCAGAAAGTACTAGAATCATACTTCACAGAAATCACGAAAGACCGTACTAGTCATAAGCAAAACACCAAAAAACCATGCCAGGTCATGTTGGGTCGAGACAGTCGTGTTGTTGGAACAAGATCTCAAGACTCCAATCCACAAAAGAGAAGCCAAGTCCAAGGAATAAAACCAAACCATCATGAGTTGAACTGTGCAGAAAATAAACTGCGCATGAGTTGAACTGCGCAGGAAATGAACTGCGCACAGTTGAACTGCGCACAGATGAATTGCGCACAGTTGAACTGTACAGGAAATGAACTGCGCACAGATGAACTGCGCACAGTTGAACTGCGCAGGAAATGAACTGCGCACAGTTGAACTGCGCACAGTTGAACTGCGCAGGAAATGAACTGCGCACAGTTGAACTGCGCATGAAATGAACTGCGCACAGATGAACTGCGTACAGTTGAACTGTGCACAGATGAACTGCGCACAGTTGAACTGCGCATGGCCTTGCGCTAAAGAGCGCTGGCCGAGGGTCATCTTCTCCATCAGGCCGAGGGAAAACCCAAGAATCACCAACATTTCCAAATCTCATAACTTAGCCAAATCAAAACGAAATTTGGATTTTTCAAAGTTCTAACTTGTGTAAAATTGAATTCTCTTCCACATGGAAGCCTCAAAACAAGGAAAAATCTAAGTTTAATAGATCAAAACCAAAAAAATCCAAAAATGGTAAAAACTTGGACCTAGAAAAATGGAAGTTCTAAATCATAAAATACCAAGTTCTAATGTTGTTCACCATGGCCTAATCTAGCTAATAGACAAATAAAATGGGGTGTTTATTTGGTGGCAAGGTGCACTTGCCTATGGTGTTGGTGTTGTGTGGAGGAAGGAAGAAGAAGAAGATGAAGAATTAATAGAAGTTATGAGGAGAGAGAAAGTTAGGTGGGGTTTTAATGAGGGAGGGTATGTTGCGTTGAGGGTGGAGATTAACTAGGGTGTTCCAATGCATACTAAACCAAACCAAACCAATTCCTTCTCCATAAAATATAACCAAGTCAGGTCCAAAATCCGTTTTACGAGAAAACCAAAATCCGCAAGTTAAGCCAAAACACAATTACATGTCATAATCTGAGAAAATAAAATACAGGTCCAAAATACATATATGCCTAATTAAAATACATATTCCGAAATACGGACGTTACAACTCTACCCACCTTAAAAAATTTCGTCCTCGGAATTTAAATCAAGATGCTTACAGATGTAAGACCCAGCTATGCTATCCACAATTAAGCTACACTAAGCAAACAATCATACATGCAAGCAAGGGATGGCAAGCAAAAGGCATAAGGAAGATATTATACCTTACGAGTCAAACAAGTCGGGATATCGCGATCGGATATCGTCCTCACGCTTCCACGTTGACTCACCTAGAGAGTGATGACC
Organism: Iris pallida; assembly: GCA_029216955.1. NCBI lineage: Eukaryota > Viridiplantae > Streptophyta > Magnoliopsida > Asparagales > Iridaceae > Iris > Iris pallida. The sequence continues at coordinate 16,819,496 of JANAVB010020400.1, read as the reverse complement.
CCAAGCAACACGGAATAAGCTAATAGTCTTGTTCTTGAGTATCTTCTCTCTCCGGTCCAATATAGACACGGGCCTCTCCTCATACGAAAGGTTGGTACCAACAACCAATTCTGAATGGTCCAAGATATGGCTCGGGTCCGGGATGTACCGCCGTAATTGGGACACATGGAATACATCATGCACCTCACTTAGCGACGGCGGAAGAACGAGACGATAGGATACATCTCCTACTCGCTCCAGGATATCGAACGGCCCTATATACCTAGGACTAAGCTTTTCCCGTACGCCAAAGCGAATGACGTCGCGGTTAGGCGAGATACTAAGAAATACATGGTCGCCGATAGCAAACTCTATGGGACGTCGATGGGCATCGGCCCAATATCGCTGGCGATCTTGGGCCACTCGAAGACGATCACTGATCCCTCTGACCACTTCAACTGTCTGGGCAATCATTTCTGGACCGAGCATCTGCCTCTCTCTAACATCATCCCAGGCTAACGGGGATCTGCACTTCCTACCATACAGTGCCTCGAATGGGGCCATCTGAATACTGGCCTGGAAACTATTGTTGTACGAGAATTCCACCAGGTGTAGGTTATCCTCCTATGAACCACCGAAGTCAAGGGTACAAGATCTCAACATATCTTCAAGAGTCTAGATTGTGCGTTCCGACTGGCCATCTGTCTGCGGGTGATAAGCTGAGCTAAACTGAAGGTGAGTTCCCAAACTCTCTTGCAAGCTGCGCCAAAAGTGTGACGTAAACCTTAAATCTCGGTCCGAGGTGATACTGACGGGCACACCATGAAGCCTAACAATCTGCCTGAGGTACATCTCTGCTAGCTGAGCCATAAACTGCCCAACTCTGAATGGAAGAAAATGAGCCACCTTCGTGAGCCTGTCAACTATAACCTAAATAGCATCTCGACCAGCTGGGGATCTAGGCAATCCAGTCACAAAATCTATTGTCACATGCTCCCACTTCCATTCTGGAATCGGCAAGGGCTGAAGAAGTCCAGCGGGCCTTTGATGTTCAGCTTTAACCTGCTGGCAATCCAAACACCGAGAGGCAAACCGGGCTATCTCCCTCTTCATGCCATTCCACCAAAAATGCTGACGAATATCACGGTACATCTTCGTGCCACCGGGATGAATAGAATACTGTAAACTGTGAGCTTCTGCCATGACCTCCTGTCTGATATCTCCACTGGGTACACAAAGATGGGTCCCGTGTCGAAGTATACCATCTTCATGGATACATAACTCTGGCCTTCTTCCTGCCTCACACTCTGCTCTGAGTTGCTGAATCTTAGAATCTGCTGACTGCGCGCTCCGGATCCACTCAACTATGCTAGACTGAACCTGTAGACTGGCCATCAACGCCACGTTGGTAGGAAGAACCACTTCAATTCCCATCTTCTGAAGATCTGCCAATAACTCTGGTTGCGCTGTTAGAAAATAAACCCCGGCTCTCCTGCTCAATGCATCTGCTACAATGTTGGCCTTTCCTGGGTGATACTGCAAATCCACATCGTAGTCCACCAATAGCTCAAGCCATCTTCTCTGCCGCATATTAAGGTCCTTCTGGGTGAAAACATACTTCAGGCTCTTGTGATCAGTAAATATCTCCACTCTGTCTCCGTACAAGTAGTGCCGCCAAAGCTTAAGTGCAAACACTACTGCTGCCAGTTCCAAGTCATGGGTCGGGTAATTCTTCTCATGATCACGAAGTTGTCGTGATGCATAAGATATTACCTTCCCATGCTGCATCAAGATACACCCCAATCCTCTGCCTGAAGCGTCGCAATAAACTGTGAATCCTCCGGTCCCATCTGGAAGGATGAGAATGGGAGCCGTTATCAAACCTTGCTTCAACTTCTCAAATGATTCCTGGCACTCTGCTGTCCAAGCAAACTGTACATCCTTGCGGGTCAACTGGGTTATCGGCGCTGAAATCCTCGCAAAATCTGAAACGAATTGCCGATAGTAGCCGGCTAATCCAAGGAAGCTGCGAACCTCTGCCACTGAGTTAGGTACTGGCCATGTCTCGATAGCCACAATCTTCTGGGGATCTACTTCCACTCCTCCTCGGGTAATGATGTGACCCAAGTACGAAATACGATCGAGCCAGAACTCGCATTTACTGAACTTGGCGTACAACTGATGCTCTCTAAGCATCTGAAGGACGATTCTGAGATGTTGCTCATGCTCTGCTTCGCTCTTGCTGTAGACTAGGATATCATCTAGGAACACGATCACGAACTGATCTAAGTAAGGCATAAAAATATGATTCATGAGGTCCATGAATACGGCCGGCGTATTGGTTGCTCCAAAGGGCATAACAAGAAACTTCCAATGTCCATACCTAGATCGGAAAGCTGTCTTTGGAATGTCCTGCTCTCTGACTCTGATCTGGTGGTATCCTGACTGCAAGTTTATCTTCGAAAACACTGAAGCCCCTTTGAGTTGATCAAACAAGTCATCTATCCTCGGAAGAGGGCATCTGTTCTTGATTGTCATCGAGTTCAAGGTACGATAATCTACACATAACCTGGACGTACCATCCTTCTTCTTCACAAGAAGTATCGGGGCTCCCCAAGGCGACCCACTTGCACGAATGAATACCTTGGTCCTCGGTTCTTCAATCATCTTGTACAAAATCTCTGACTCTGAAGGCGCCATCCTGTAGACTCGCTCTGATACTGGTGCTGTCCCGGGGATCAAGTCTATAGTGAACTCAATCTCCCGCTCTAGCGACATCCCTGAAAGTTCCTCTGGGAAGACATCTGGAAACTCTTTAACTATTCGGGGTAACTGTACTGCTGCTACTGCCATCCGCAATACTGGGGAAGATGGTTCCACTGCGCCTCTGGAAAATGAAAACTCTAGCTCTCCTGGAATACTAAAGACAACCCTGCCAATGTGGCAGTCTATCCTAGCATACTGGTTCCTCAACCAATCCATGCCTAAGACTACATCATAGTCTGCCATAGGGAATTCTATAAATCTAGCGGGGAACTCTCTACCGCTAACTACGATCCGACACGAGGAAAACAGTCGATCTACTCCCACAAGACCATTACCAGTAAGTATATTAAACCTCACTGATAATGACTCAGGCTCCAATCCTATTCGTGTCGCGAATCGTGCAGACATGAATGAATACGATGCACCAGAATCAAATAATACCAATGCTGGAGAGGAGTTGACGAGAATAGTACCTGCCACTACCTTATCTGGTACAACTTCTTCTTCCATAGTCATCATCATGGCCTGACCTTGTCCTCTAACTGCGGGTCCCCTCTGCTGGAAATCTCTCTGCCTACTCTGCACTTGAGCCTGGGTATATTGCTGCTGGTTCTGCTGATGAAACGCCTGGGCCTGAGGCAACAATGGCCTCGGGTACTACTGCTGCTGCATAGGTGCTGGTCCCCTAATCGATGGACTGGTTAGGTTAGAAGAGGACGAACTACCCCTATTCGGGCAGGCTCCTATCTTGTGATATGCCGCTCCATAAGCCAGGCACAATCCCTGCGCCCTGCGACAATCTGCCACCACGTGCCCTGGCTTCTCGCAATGAGAACATCCTATCGCGGAAGTCTGCTTCTGCTTCTGCTGCTACGGGTACGTCGGGGTCGAATGCTGAACTGACGTCACTGAGGCCGCCCACCTCGGAGTTCCAATGGTCAAACTCCTAGCTGCCGGGGCTGGAGCTGATGATTGGTACATCTGATTGTGGGATCGCTTCCTACCTCCGGTCCTATCCACGATCCTCTGGGAGGTGTACTCGTGCCTCCTAGCTGCCCTCAATACTGTATCGAATGTCTGGTGCTCGAACTGCTCAACTGCCAACAAGATCTCCAAATGCAGTCCCTGCTGGAACCGCTGGGCCCTATCAAACTCGGTCGCCACTAAGGAGGAGGCAAACCTACTGAGTCTAGAAAACTCAGATGCATAACCGTCGACCGTTCTGCCTCCTTGTTTCAAGTTGGTAAATCTCGTCTGTAGGTCGTACCGAGCTACAGCATCAAAATACTTCGTTTGGAATCTTTCTCTAAATGTCGCCCAAGTGACCGGCGCCGCTAATCCCACGGCTTGCGTCGTCCACCAACTGCGAGCTAAGTCCAGCAACTATAGGCGTACCACCGCCACCTTCTCATTCTCAGGTGTCCTAGCTGCTTCCAGAATCACCTCGGTATCCTGAAGCCAAGCATCCGCGACAATCGCATCTTCGCTGCCGTCGAAGAAAGGAGGGTTCAAGCGCTTGAAGCTGTTGGCCGCGCTGTTCCCTGGATGACCACCTCTGGTCAAAGCATCTGCCACTACCTGGTGCAAGGTGTCTCCTCTACGATCCTGGAAAGCTATCAAGGTCCTGATGAGACCTACCAAGGTGCCATCGTCAGGCTCGGCAGGTCGAACGGGCTGAACTAGGGGCTCTCCTCCAGTAGGTACAACTCTGGAGGCTACTCCGGAATGCTGGGCTTGATCTCCAAGTTACAGCTGGTCCACGGGAAGTGCTCCACCTTGCTGATCGGCGGGGTCAGGTACAGTGCCGCTGAAGAAGATGACACAGGAAAATAATAAGGAAGGACCAGGACAGATCAACGATACAAGCACATGATCAGGGAAAGAATCCAGAGATTCAGAGGATATAAACAGAGATCAAGGACGAGTACTGATTGAGACATCTATTTGGTAAACCCTCACATTCTTGAATGCTAAGACCTGCATGGGCCACCACTTAAACCATGTGACGCCCCAGAACCAGAATACTGGAGAGCGGGGGCGAACATAGCCAGCTACGTATATTGAAATGGAATCCACCTCGCTATACAGTCACGACGGTCTAGATATGAGGGTTTACTACAAGCCAACGGTCTCTTAAGGTCAAGCCTATTGTCTCAATCTCAAGCAAGTAATATAATTACAAGATGTTAGACCACTAAATATACAATAAAAGGCGTCCCAAATATTACATATTCAGCTGATCATGAAGCTAGTTATACAAAATGCGAGGACTAGCAAGAGTTAAGTCATACATGATCAATCCTAGGATTTGTTAATCATGTTACAGCCCATAGGCAGACAGTAAGTAAAGATGCATCGAGCTAACAGGTGCTCGTCGGCTAAACGCCTCAAAAGAATAAATTTACAATGTAGTGGGTGAAACAAAATGGAAAACCCACTCGTAGCCTGGGTTCCTTCTAGTCGCCACCATTGGGCTGGAAGTTCGGTAGATCCTCGGGTGCTGCTCCGAAATCTGGCCACACAAAACCAGCTGGGTCAACCCCAGAAAGAGCAAGTGCCATAAAGGAGGCCACGAAATAAGAACAAAAGCCAGCATATCAGAACCATAAGAAAATGGAAGAAAGTACAAGTAATAAAGAGTACAGCAGGACAATGAACGACTAGGGACGTGGAACCGTTCCGGGAGCCAGGTTACAACCCGTAAACCAAACAAGGACCGGGGTTGTAACCCTTCGCCTGAATAGCACCTTGTCTCTACCCATTTATTGTTAAAGATAAGTAAAACAATCATGTACAGGAGTACCAGGTACAGGGACTTAGACGAGACTTAGACCAGGCTGGACACCATCCATTCACAAGCGGCCAAGCAAATACTACGGCTTACTACTTAACTAACTAGGGTTATCACAAGCCTAATTACTAACAAGATGCAAATAAGAAATTTCCAGTCCCAAGCCCTGCAGACTATCCAATTATCCTTCCGCGGGTTGAGAGTATGGTTGGGTACATCGCCCAGAAGACGATATACCCTTAGGTAACTTAGAGGGTGCAACACATGACAGTGTGCTGGAAATGTGCCCTACTCGTCGGCAGGCTACAAGTCCATTTAAAGTGCCCAGATAACGAGATTGCCTGTGACTGGAAATTCTCCATGAACTATAGTTGGATCTAGTCATTAGCCTAACCCATATTCAGTGTGAATCCTTGACCGTGGTAACCAGGGAGTCACGTCCTAGACATGATGCGAGACAAGATAAGTGGATTGCACAAGGCAGCAAGAATGAACACCCACAGAGTCAGAGTTGATTATACGAGTCAAGTTAGCCATCGCAACAGCATCAAGTCAAGTCAAGTTACAAGTTATAGGTGTACAAGTTACAAGTCAGGAGTGTGCCGCCACGGGCCACTATCAAGTTATTCAGTATCAAGATTAATCATAATTACAGGTTAAAAGTTAAGGGTGCACCCCATCGGGTCACTATCAAGAAGATCAGAAAGTACTATAATCATACTTCACAGAAATTACGAAAAACCGTACTAGTCATAAGGCAAACACCAAAAAACCGTGCCAGGTCGTGTTGGGTCGAGACAGTCGTGTTATTGGAACAAGATCTCAAGACTCCAATCCACAAAAGAGAAGCCAAGTCCAAGGAATAAAACCAAACCATCATGAGTTGAACTGCGCATGAGTTGAACTACGCAGGAAATGAACTGCGCACAGTTGAACTGTGCACAGATGAACTGCGTACAGTTGAACTGTACAGGAAATGAACTACGCACAGTTGAACTGCGCACAGTTGAACTGCGTACAGATGAACTGCGCACAGTTGAACTGCGCAGGAAATGAACTGCGCACAGTTGAACTGCGCATGAAATAAACTGCGCACAGATGAATGAACTGCGCACAGTTGAACTGCGCACAGATGAACTGTGCACAGTTGAACTGCGCATGGCCTTGCGCTAAAGAGCGCTGGCCGAGGGTCATCTTCTCTATCAGGCCGAGGGAAAACCCAAGAATCACCAAAATTTCTAAATCTCATAACTTAGCCAAATCAAAACGAAATTTGGATTTTCAAAGTTCTAACTTGTGTAAAATTGAATTCTCTTCCACATGGAAGCCTCAAAACAAGGAAAAATCTAAGTTTAATAGATCAAAACTAAGAAAATATGAAAATGGTAAAAACTTAGATCTAGAAAAATGGAAGCTCCAAATCACAAAATACCAAGTTCTAATGTTGTTCACCATGGCCTAATCTAGCTAATGGACAAATAAAATGGGGTGCTTATTTGGTGGCAAGGTGCACTTGCCTTTGGTGTTGGTGTTGTGTGGAGAAAGGAAGAAGAAGATGAAGAATTAATGGAAGTTATGAGGAGAAAGAAAGTTAGGTGGGGTTTTAATGAGGGAGGGTATGTTGTGTTGAGGGTGGAGTTTAACTAGGGTGTTCCAATGCATACTAAACCAAACCAATTCCTTCTCCACAAAATAAAACCAAGCCAGGTCCAAAACTCGTTTTACGAGAAAACCAAAATCTGCAAGTTAAGCCAAAACACAATTATATGCCATAATCTGAGAAAATAAAATACAGGTCCAAAATACATATATGCCTAATTAAAATACGTATTCTGAAATACGGACGTTACAGAACAAGTCTCAGCTCTTCTTTAAGACGGGCAGATTCTGATTGCAGCTCAGCAACTTTCCTGTCCTTCTCTTCAGCAACAGATGCTATTGTTTCCACTTTGGAATTATACTCAGCAGACTTAGTAGAGAAAGTGTCCAAAAGAACTTGGAGATCAACCTTTGCAACTGCAACTTCTTGTGACATCTTCTCGATTTCAGCTTGTACCAAGAGCTCCATCTCCCCCCTATTAAGCTCTTTGTAAATCTTAACCGATGCCTCCATCTCGTCTAGTACATGTTCAAAAAAAATGGCCTAAGCTTCGTTGCCTTGACTGCGGATGGCATTGATCAAATAAGATGTTGGACCTCTAACTGTAGAGAAACCAGCATCTTCTTTCTCTATTACCCTATCTACTAAGGGTTTCAACGAATTAAAGAAAAGGTTGCTGAAGGAGCTAATGATAAATCGGTTAGTAGCCAGAGCACCAGGAGTAGCAGCTACTCCCATTGATGATGAAGCAGCAGGTGCTTGAGATAGACGTGCAGCGGGTTCTCTGGATAGAGGAGCCATTGTAGAGCTAGCTGCCCCTCCCGGATGTTCTTCTGCAAAATCAAATGAACCTTATCATTTTGGTTTCATTTTGCAACTAATCGAAAAAGATCAAAAGTAAAAAGCAATCTTACCATGGCTTGGTCCAGCAACAAGTCTGTCATCTGTTGGCACAGGTTCTAATCTAGCAGAAGTAGCCTCAGACATTACTGCCTGGCTACTACCTGCCTCAGAACCGCCCAAAATAGGTCGGCTACCACTAGCTATAGCCGTTATGGGCACTATATCTGTGCATGCGGGAGGAACTGGGGAAGATTCACGTTCTGCATAGATAATAACATAGTGATGTCAGCCATTTCATCTGTGAAAAGAAGGTTGATAAAATCATTTAATACCTTTGGGATCCGCATGAGTAGTTTCTTCAAGTGTTACCTCCTCATCCGTAATCTTTTCTGGGGACACACATACCTCAACATCCTTTTCAGGATCTAGTGTGTCATCAACGGCTTCGGGAGATATATGGACATCAGTGTCCTCTTCTGGATTTAAAGTATCATCAACAGCTTCTGTTGATGTATCTTCATTGCTTATACTATCTTCCAGTGCTTCCTCGCTGGCAGTTGCGGCAGCGGCTTGATCGACATCATCCTGCAGACCGAAGTCGCAATCATTTAGAGCTTCAATCATTAAACGATCTTTTTCACGGAGTGTTCCTGGTGTAGCAGGAAGCTAGGTAGTTTCCACTGCAAGAGAAGGAGATCACAAAACTTCATCATCCCTCTGCTCAGCTTCATCCCTCTGCTCAACCTCGTCCCTCTGCTCTGGAGTAGGAGTCTCCTACCTAGGCCCGGGGGCAGGTGTAGGGGATGACATGGTTATTCCAGCAATGACACTAGCCACCACCGAGGATAAGATTTGTCTTGGAGGAGTGACCACCCTCTTTCTTCTTCTGGAGGCCAGTTTCTTTCTATATAGAGGTCTCTCTGGACTCTCTATATCTACTACATCGACCTGCCTTAGAAGAGAGGTCGGCGTAGTCGCTTCTTCTCTTTGGGTCGACTTGGCCAGTTGTCGAGATTGTGACCTGGTGGTGACCTTCTCTGATGAATCTAGGATAAGCTTCTTCTTTGCAACTGGAGAAGAAGGTTCATCAATCCTTCTCTTTCTCCCCTTGGTTGGAGACTTGACAACTTTCAAGGAAATTTGCAGTGGTTCATTGACCTCCTTAGGGAAGTTAGCTTCCCTTGAGGCTTCCAATGGGTCATCCACTGGCTCATGCTCCTCGTCATTACCTGGAACTGATATAACAGTTGCTCCCTTCTTCAATCGTGTCGCTGTCGCGAAGCTATCTACAAGGCTAAAGTTCTCGGCGAATGTATTCGCTGCTGTGTAAAAAAACGAATATGTGTATAACATCCAGGGGCTGTGATCACTCTTGGTCGGCATCGAGAACACTGTTCTTGTGTCTCGAGCGTTATAATAAGCCCAGGCCCTGGCGCCATCAATCAAATAACCTTTTCCTTGCAGGCAAGTTATAGCATTGCCTACGTGGAACTAGTCGTAGCCGAATTGACGGGCAAAGCGGCTGGGAAGATATAGTTCTAAGTAACATTCATCCTTAAATCTATAAACCAAGTGTGACGGCCTAATCGTCATCAGCCAATCAAATGCTGCACGACCTAAAGGCTGCCTCCCAAGATCAATCAAATTTGTTGACATATGTTCATAGCCAGTTGGAGGGGCAACATAGTAGAAATTCTACCCCTTCCCAAGATTCAAAGCACATCTACAGTCTTTCAGACTAGTGGATATCCATTTACTCTGAGAGAATCTCCGTAAATAGCTACCGCCGACTGCTCCCATATCAGGGTTCATCAATGACGGATGGTACAGAAGCAACCATCCGAACAAATAAGTGTAGGACAGCTCCAACCGAGGGAAGTTCCCCTTCTCACCTTTCTATTTGAGCATAGATTCAACATAAAGACGAAGACCCACGTTCACTCTGCAGGTCATCACCGACAGCAGATCCATCCGGTAGCCGAAGACTAACCGGACAGCAGCAAAGAGCACCCCGCGATGTAAGCGATCTACGGTGCTCGCTCCAGGTACGACGAAGCGTCGGAGCCAATATGTGAGGAAATCCGCCAGCTGGGCTTCCTTTGACATGGGCCAATAGCCCATTCTCATAAAACTCTCAATAAAATCTCCTGTCTTGAAAGGAGGGTATTGAAGTTCGTCATCAACCTTGATGTCCATTTCCTTGTTTTCTTCCATCAATCTTATCACCTCACTGTGGCTGAGTGGTTTGAAGAAGGCAGGGTTGCACGTATCGTGATCCTTAGTCTTCTTCTCGATGATGTGGTTAAGGAAAAGATAGGGCAACCACTTTGACAAGTAGCAAGTGCCGGAAGAACCACTCTTATAATATATGGAACAAATTTTATAGTGGCACAGTAGTTCTTCAAAAACTGCCACCATCTCAGCATTTTCTCGACGAAGTCGGTCCAACTCGTTATTTGTTGGAACATATTCTTCATAGGGAAAGTCTCCCATTGGTAAGCTCGAGATATATTTCATCTCATGAAGAGCTAGTCCAATCTCTCCAAAGGGTGTCATGAAAGTTCATGTCCTAAAATTGTACCTCTCCGCCAAAGCGAGAAACATATGAGGGTTAGGGTGGAATCCATATACGGTAGAGTATACTGCCTGATACAGCTCAATCTCTTTGAGCTTCTCTTCGAACTGAACCAATATCCAATTGGTTATGCAGTTCCATCTTTTGTTATCTAGGTTCACCAGACCTGTCAACCGGATATCCTGATCCGGGTATCTTCCCTCAATCTTTGCAAATTCATTTGCAAAGATCGGTGTTCTAACTGGCAGCAGTAAGGAGGAGTTCTCCGGTGGGATGCAGCCAGGCTTCAATCCTCTGAGCAAGGAGCTGTGGCGCTCAGAGGAGCTATAGAACATATCCCTGCTATTCGGTCCTTTCTTTACACAAATATTTCCTGTTCTGGCTTGCTGGAGAGGGGTAATATCCCAGTCCATCCTCCTGGGATAGCTCGCATGAGTATAGCGGGATAGAGGGAGGCATCTGGCAATGTCTGGTAACAGTATTCTTTTCTCACCTCTCTGGAAGAGTCTCTGCTCAACACGAGGTCTCGGCTGAGAACTCTTATCAATAGCCTCACCAAATAAAAATAGGGCTTTCTTATGAATAATGGCATCGGCAGTCTGCAGAGGCTGCCCATTCATCAGACTCAATAAAGTTTCGTTGTCCTGTGCTACTAAGATGGCTTGACGGGAAGATGGCAGAGCATATTGGGGAAATATTACATGGGACAAATTTTCCTTAAAATCTGGTTCAGCAAGGGTCCCTGCAAAGATTTCATAATCTGGGTCTTCTCTGACGTTAACTGCATCAAACAGAAAGATAAATTCAGTACATGCAAAATCAAAGATTTTGTCCAAAAAAATCAGCAAATTGCACAAGCATCAGATTGCGCTGTCTGTAAAACATCAGATTACGCAATAACAGCTTCTATGCGCAAACTGTCCAGTTGCGCTAACATATTCACTTGCACAAGCCATCAGATTGCGCTAACAAGCTTGCGCAAGGCAACAGTTTGTGCTGGACAGACTTGCGCAAACCGATAGAACGCGCTGACTTTTGCCAGCACTTTTCAACCGATTGCGCAAGAAAATAGTCTTCATAAAAATAAAAACTATTGGATTTGTGCAACCGAAACCCTAAACAGGGTGGCGCAATATAACCAAATCTCTAAAAAGAGATACGTTTGAAGATTCAATCATGTCGAAGAACCCTAAAAAGGGTTTTTGATCAAGCGACTACCTTGCAGTGCAGGATGACCAACTTCGTGTCGTGAAATGCGCGACGCAGCACGAGTCGAAGACTCGGAGGGGGCTTTGCCCTTGTCGGCGGTGGAACGCTTCGAAGCCATTTGAAGTCGACGGAGAAGAAGGAAAATAGTCGGAGTGGGCTCGAGAATTTTCTCTCTTGAACAAAGTGGAAACAAGTAAAGAATGACAGAAGGAAGAAGGAGAACTATTTATAGTGTTTCGAGAGTAACGGTCGCCTCGGATTGTGCCGAAGAAATGGGAGCTGACTCCTCCAATTGCGCAGACAAGTCATTACTTGCGCAACTTGATTTTAAAATCAAAAATCAAAGTATTTCGAAGCTTTGACTATTTTCAAACTTTGAAAACTTTGAAGGGGGTCTTGTAGGTCCTAAAAATCAAGTTGCACCCATCAAAGAAGTCATAAAAATCAAATGGTACATCCTTCAAGTGAACTGTGCAGGAAACAGATTACGCAATAACTCAATTGTGCAGACTGAATTGCGCACACATCCAAGTGCGCAAGCTGACGTGGCCTTGTCATCATTATCTGACAGAAAATTAGATTTTCTGACAGCTGACAACACGAAGAACGAGGAAACTGTTCATTTCTCGTGCAGTACAGCGCTCGAGGACAGCTGTACATGTAGTGCAATCTGCCAGACTCTTTACAACGCGGTCCATCCCAGCGCAATCTGAAGACAGCGCAATTCATGTGGCACACTCCATCAAGACAATTGAAATTCTGTACGTGGCATGCATGCTATCAATTACTCACCACGTGGCAACCGTCTGTACACGATCATGCGCATTTCAATCAAATGATGCCATGTGTCCAATACAGTTGGCCCACGATCAAATAACTGCCAACGCAGTCTGATGTCTGCACGGTCCAATGTATGCGCAATCCATCTTGCGCAATCCAGAATAACTAAAAATTAGTTATTTCCAGAACTCTATAAATAGAGTTTCAAGTCCTTCCTAGGGGGGATCACATAGAGATCAGAAAAATCAGAATCAAGAGCAGAGAGTTCAGGAGTTCTTGCTCAAGTGCTGCTGCATTCATCAGAGGCTACCGCCTTCAACCTTAGAGGCTACCGTCTTCAAAGTTTACATCGTCCAAGGGATAAAGCGATCGTCTTCAGATCGGATTCCTATAGTTGTACTTTCCCAGAATTCTTATAATCTTCTTACAAAGTTTGTGAAATAAAGATAGACTTTTGTTTTTTACAAACAATAATGTCGGAAATGCAACAACGCATTCCAATGGTTGAATAAGGCTTCTGAACATGGTGACAACCGGTCTGAGTTGGAAATTCTTGTTCAAATTGTAGTGAACACAACTTTAGAAAAGTTGTGTAAGACATTCGGGAAAGACTTGGTTATGTAAACCTCAAATTATCTGAAATGAATGCATTCAAATGCAAGAATGTATCTTGATTAGTTTCTAGACTTGGCTATGTAAGAAAGACTTGGCTTTGCTTGGCTATGTATGAAAGTTTCCTAAAATGAATTCCAGATTTAACATTGTATTATGATGTTACAAAATAGAGAGTAATATACAGATTTTATTATGATGTATTACAGAGAATGTAACATACAAAATAGAGAATGTATTATGAGAGAACAAACATACAGATTTGCAACATACAGAGATGTTTGCAAAATAGAGAATGTATTATGAGAGAATGTATTATGATGTATTACAGAGAATGTATTACAGAGAATGTAACATACAGAGAATGTAACATACAAAATAAAGAATGTAACATAAAAAATATACAAAATAGACAACAAAAGAATGTAACAGTTTTGCAACAGTTTTCCTAACAAAAGAATGTAACAGATTTGCCTATCAAAAGAATGTAACATATTTGTATTCCAGATTTGCCAATACAGATTTGCCTATAAAAATGAGAGAACAAACATTCAATCCAGATATACAAAATATACAACAAACATTCAATCCAGATATACAAAATAGACAACAAACATTCTTAAACAAGTAGAGAGAGAACCCCAGTATTTCCATATACAAAATGAAAGAGCCCAATGTTTCTAAACCAAGTTGTCATTTTTAGTACAAAAAGTAGGGACATTCATAATGAGATCTACTCCTAAGAGATAACCCCAGTATTTCCATATACAAAATGAGAGACTTTTGGACATTCAAACATTAAACTTCAAACTTCAGGATCTCCTAATGTACCCATAGCAGCCTTCCTTGGCTTTGGGCCCCTTGAAATCTTTGGCCTCTTGTAGACAGTGTTCCTTATCCTTGGTTGTCTAGGTGACCTTGGTGACCTAGGTGCCCTTGGCTTTTTTGTGTTTCCTCCAACTGGTCCTCCTTGGCACCCTCTAACATTATGATCAGCAGGTAACTTGCACCTCCCACAAATCCTCTGCTTCTTGGCCACTCTTGGCATCTCATCAGCCTCCAACCTTTTTGCCCCCCTTGGTCTTCCAGGTTATCTGTGTCTACCAGGTGGACCAACCTTATATGCTGGCTGAAAGAGGACACATACTATAGGTATTAGATAGTGTAGAGTAGGGACTTGTAAGTATGTCCAGTGAACTAGTGAAGTAGTGAGTGTAACACAAGTATAGCTAGGGACTTGTAAGTATGTGTACTTGATCCCACAAGCTTTGTTCTGGTAAAGCTATAATCTTTCCAGCATAAGCCTTCTTGTAGGTACTGGCATGATAGTAGGGACTTATGAAGCTATACCAAGACAAATATTGTTAACACAATAAAAAAGATAGAAAAAATAGGACTGAACATATACAAGAGACTTGTAGATACCGAACATATAAAAGAGTCTTGTGAACATATACTCACATTTGCCATGTGGGTCTGCTAGGTAACAAGGCAGCTACAACATGAACACATGGGATCTCTGTTATATCCCATACACAACAGTCACATGTTCTTGCATTAATATCGCCAGTCCATCTGTTCTCAATTAAGAACACACTAGTGACACAAAATAGTCCCTCATCAGCCCCATTCATAATATATCTATTCACATGCTTTGTCCTTTCCTCAATGACCTTCTTAGCTCTTGGTGTCAAGTCAAAGTCATCCCACACTTTTGAAGTCATTTTTCTATCATATATCAACTTCATCACCATCATATAAAATATTTCTACAAGCATAGTGATGGGTTTACCTCTTATTTCACTTACCCAATTGTTGAAGCTTTCTGAGAAGTTATTTGTTATGTGTTCACACTTTGTTGTTCTATCAAAATGTGCTCTACACCACCTATTAGTTAAAGAAATATGTTAGTCACTAGGTACAAATAAACTAGATACATGCATATAAAGTATGAAAACAAGATACATAAACTAGAGATACTTGTTGGTGTTCTCTGCCATCAAATACTGGTGACCAATAGGACATTGTTGTTCAATTGCTTTCATCCATTTAGCTTGATCTATATTTCTGTATGCTCTTGCTGCCCCCCATGTCAGATGCTTTATCTGCTTGCTACTATTGACATGGGCTTTGAAGTTTTTGTAAAAATGCCTAAAGCAAAATCTGTGGGGGTGTCCTTTGAACTCAGTGTCTACAGCTATTCCTAGGCCTTTCTGCCTATCAGATATAAAAGTAATTGTTCTAGGATGTTGCAGCAACTTATCCTTAATCAAAGTAAGGAAATGGCCCCATGTTGCTTCACACTCAGATGTGCATATGTAGATGGCAAGTACAAATAAGCCATTATTGCCATCCAAAACTGTTGCTGACAAACACCCCCCCCTACTTTCCTTTCAAATAACAGCCATCCAATCCAACTAATGGTCTGCAACCATTTATGAATCCAGACCAACAAGCTTCATAACCTATACAACAATACCCAAACTCAGAGGTTCCTTGTATATTCCCAGAAAAAGCTACACTTCCTGTTCCACATTAAAAAAAGATAATGTATTAGACAGAATGTATATCAGACTTCCTCAACTGTATATTAGACAGAATGTACATTAGACTTCCTCAAAAAAGAGAGACAATGTATATTACACAAATGTATATTAGATAGCTCAAATGTACATTAGACTTCCTCAAAAAACAGAATGTATATTAGACAGAATGTACATTAGACTTCCGCAAAAAATAGAATGTATATTAGATAGCTCAAATGTATATTAGACTTCCCACAAAAAGCTACACTTCCTCAAAATAACTCATAATGAATATTAGACTTCCCACAAAAAGCTACACTTCCTCAAAATAACTCAGAATGAATATTAGACAGTATATTAGAAGGAAAGAGTTATTGGTATCAAATCTGGGTTTGTTCTCAGTATTTGTCTTGCAACCTCAGGAGCTTTACTATAGCTTTCTTCATAACCCCCAAACAACTTCTCCTTCACCCTTAGCAATGCCTTGTGGGCATTCCAATATGAGACCTTCACAGTGCACTTGGACCACATCTGCTTTTGTACATCATTTGCCTTCCATGAAGTGTGGTGTGCCTTGATATCATCTTCCAACACTTCAGCTATGAATTTGCTATTAGCCATTCTGTTCTGTAGATTAGATACATGCCTACAAGTGCGCTCCTCATTCAACTGCCTTAGAGTACAGGTTGTCTTGTCAGAACTTGAAATTCTTACCCTACACATCCATGGGCATGCTTCATCTTGACACCCCCCCCCAGATTTTAGTACCATCATTCTTCATAAACTTAATCTGTAATCTGTTCTTTATGGCACAGGACCTATAATACTTTCTGTACTCCTCAGGAGTTATCCATTGCTGCCATAGGACTAGTCCACTTACCACTGGAGTTGTGTATTGCTCCTCACCCATCTCACCCTCACTGTATAGATCATCAACATCTTGGCCAACTTCTTCACCCCCTTCAGAAGGAGATGACTCAGAGCTATGATAGTCATCTGTAGGGTTAATTTCATCAATTGGGAGCTTCTTCTTCTCAGCACACTGCCTCTAAAATTATGTCTCTTTCCTCCACTCTTCTGGGTTGTTCTCTGGAAGGACAACATAGTCCCCCCAATAGTCATCTGCATCCTCTGTTGCATAGCCATCTTCTTCATTCTCTGGTACATAAGATACATCATAATTTGTATCATCATCTTCAACTATTGGTTCATCTTCATACAACGTGTCTCAGCTTGTGTATCACACTGGGTCTTTGGATGTGAACCAAGTTCCTCATCTCCATACGACTGTGTCTCAGCTTGTGTATCAAACTGGATCTGAGGATGTGACCCAAGTTCCTCATTTCCATACGACTATGTCTCAGCTTGTGTATCAAACTGGCTCTTAGGATGTGACCCAAGTTCCTCATCTCCACAAAACTGTGACCCAGAATGAGTCTTAGGTTTGTGTGCTACTCTCTTCACATTCTTCTTAGATGGTGTGCCTTGATTACTAGGAAGATTTTTCTCTTCTAAATACAAGTGTAGCTCTCCTTCTTGGTCAGGTAGTTGCTTATGGAACATGTCCAACAAACCTGCATCAGATAACAGTTCAACTGTTTTTCCATCTTTTATTTGATCAACCCAATAGTACCTATATCTGGCCACCACATAGTTACTCTGGACTACATAAGGAATATCCAGCAGGGAGATCAAGTATGGGTCCACTTCATGCACAACTGAAGTACCCTGTACATGGAACCTAACCATGTACTTCTTGTAACAAATGGTAGTCAAATTGAATCCTAACAATTCCTAACAGAAGAACAAATTAATCCTTTCAACATGTACCATGTACCATGCACAAATAATTTCCAGTTAACTTTCAACATACAGACAACGTATGATTCCCTAAACCCTAAATCCTAATTTCAGCACACAAACAACATATGATTCCCAGTTAATTTCAAACAATGTTACCCTAAAATTCGAAAGAAAACAACATACATATGTAAACCCTAAAATTGAAATGAATACCCTATTTGGCTCGCCATGGAAGCTCCTTCTCCCTTCGATTTGGGGATTTCTGAGCAAAATTAAACGAAATCAAAATAAACTTTCATACAAACCAAAATTAACTTATCAAACAAAAGTGTCGTGGACTGTTACCTACATGTTCTTACGAAAAACCTCACGAATCAGGCTAGACGAGAGGGAGAGGGGGAACTACACGAGATGCGACAGAGAAATCTTGATCGAGAGGGGAAGCTATACCAACATAACAGAGGAATGGGGAAGAGAGTGTTTTGACGCTCTTTCACATGAGAGGGGTATTTTCGTAAGAAATTCTCCTCTCATAAGGAACTACAACGGACAGGGGTATTTAGGTCACATAAATTGGGTTCATCTCCACTCCTGTTATGTTAGATTATAAGATAATATTTACAATATAAATATGGCCCATACCCATAAGCCCAAATGTAGACACTATGTATATTGTAACAAACCCTAGCAATGAGAACAAGGCATTATTATTTCCTACATGGTATCAGAGCCTCCCGAAAAAAAAAACTAGCCGCCACTCCCGGCTCCGACTGAGCCGTTCGCCGATCCCGATCCCGCTCCCGCAGATCTGCGACGATCCGTCGATCCCGCGTCTGACCGCTCCCGCCGCCGTACGCGCCCGACGCCGTATACGTCGCAGACCCGACGCCGTACGCGCCGTACGCTGCGATCGACACCTTGGACCAAAGCAAAGCAACTCGAAGGAGTCTTCGGATCAGCTGTTTGCTTTGAAAGCATCTAAAGCAAAGCACAGCAAAGCAACTCCAATCCGATTATTACCAAAGCAAAGCAGCATCCTTCCTTTCACTGAATTGTATTAGCAAAGCAACTCCAATCGAAGGAGTCTTCGGATCGTGCTTTTGTTATTTATTTTTCTTTTTTTTTGTTTTCTTTTTTTTGCATCAGAGCAGCACAAAAAAAAAGAAGAAGAAGAAGAAGCAAGGTGAGTAGAAAATTTTGTACAAAATTTTCTGGACCTGATCGCGGTCGATCCGCTGCCGACCCCGTCCATCAGCGGCAGATTCGTCGGCGTTGTACAAAATTTTGTACACCCGACATCTGCTCGCTCCTACGCGCCAGATCCGGTGCCCCTGATCGCGGCCGATTCGCTGTCGACCCCGCCCATCAGCGGGCGATTCGTCGACGTTGTACAAAATTTTTGTACACCCGACATCCGCGATGGCAGATGATGCTGCGTCCAGCGACTCCGTCACGACTGGCGGTGGCAGTACACATAACCCAAATTATCCTAATCCGAAGGATCTATATTTTCTGAGTTCTGCTGATCAACCAGGAAATATCATTACTCCTATTGTTTTTCGTGGACCAAACTATGCTGAGTGGTCTCGGTCGATACGCCTCTCCCTGATCTCTAGACGAAAGATCACTTTTCTGGAGGGTACTGAAATCAAACCTGTTAATGATGCTAGCAAATTGCTTGATTGGCGATACGTGCAAGCGCTATTGGTTCAATGGGTTCTTAATACCATTGATCCATCTCTGAAGAAATCTTTGCCGTACTTTGAGGAAGTTTATCCATTGTGGAACTTATTGGCGAAAAGATTTGTTGTTAGCAACGGCACTTGGAAGCAACAAATTAAGGTGGCTTTGGCCGAGTGCAAACAAACGACATCGATGTCTGTAGAAACCTATTTTGGAAATTTGCAGTCTTTGTGGGATGAACAAGCTGCTTATTTTCCATTGCCAACTTGTACCTGTGGTGAACTTGCTGCTAAGCTACAGGCTATGAGGGATGAAGACCACTTTCAGGACTTTATGTATGGGTTGAATGCTGAGTTGTATGGTCATACCCGATCTAATCTTCTGGCTCAGGATCCTCAGCCAAGTTTAGATCGGGCATACCAGGCAGTCCGTGAGGAGGAGGATATGCGAAAATCTCAGATCCAATCCGCTACTGAGGAGGTGATGACGCTGGCTATCAAGTCTTCACCTCGTATTTCTACTACTTCTAATAGTAGAACCTCAGATTCCAGGGATAAATCAGGTATGGTCTGTACTCATTGCAAGAAAATAGGTCATGATGTTGCAACTTGCTTTGCCAAGATTGGCTATCCAGAGTGGTGGGAGACTCGTCCTCGGCGTGAGGGCGGACGTGGTGGTGGTGGTGGGAGAGGCTCAGCACCACCACAGAGACGTGATGGGGGACGTGGTGCTGGTGGCGCAGGGGTTGTTCATCATGTCGCCGCTGTTGGTCATGGTGTCCCTGCTGGTCTTGCTGGGAGTTCGGCGGATATGATACATGGAGGGTATCCTTCACCACTCTCAGGTGAACAATAGCAGAAACTGATGAGCTTGCTGGGTAACGACGATTCTTCCAACCCTGGTTCTTCAAACTCTGATCGTCTGATGGGTAAGAATTCTTCTGTCCCTTGGATATTCGATACTGGGGCTACTCTTCATGCGACAGGCTCTCGTGACTGTTTAGTTGATTGTTTTGAGGGCCCTGTCTGTCCTATGATTTTGCCTGATGGGAGCACTATTGAGGCTGTTCTGAGAGGCAAAGTATTTTTGACTGCTTCTTTGGTATTGACGGATGTTCTTTATGTTCCGACATTGACTTACAATTTGATCTCTGTCTCCCAATTGATTGGTGCCAGAAATTGTGATATGTTATTTACTCCTGATTTGTGTTTTGTTCAGGACCGAAGTACGAGGATGGTAATTGGAACAGGTGAACAAAGGGGTGGACTTTACTTCTTGGGGGAGGTTCCAGCTTCTTTGGCTTCGGTGATCCTGGCATACAAAAAGAATGATTCCGAGGTTTGGCATAGTAGACTGGGGCATCCCTCAGATAAAGTAATGCAGACTTTACCTTCTCTCTCTGGTAGTAGTATGTTTTCTCATAAGGCTTGTGATATTTGTCATCAAGCTAAACAGACTCGTGATGCCTTTCCTGATAGTACTAGTCGTGCTTTGAGATGCTTTGAACTTATACACTGTGATCTGTGGGGACCATATCATGTTCCGTCATCTAATGGGGCACGATATTTTTTGACTTTGGTGGATGATTTTTCTAGAGCTGTTTGGGTTATTTTGTTGACGGATAAGTCTGCTGTTTATTCTATGTTTCTTAAATTCATTGCTATGGTGAAGCGTCAGTTTGGAGCTGATATACGTCGTGTACGGAGTGACAATGGCACTGAATTTAATTGTGTACGAGATTATTTTTTATCTCAAGGTATATTGTTCCAAACATCCTGTGTTGGGACGCCTCAACAGAATGGAAGGGTGGAAAGAAAACATCGACATATTTTAAATGTAGCCAGGGCATTGCAATTTCAGGGTTCTCTTTCCGTAGATTTTTGGGGGGAATGTGTTCTGGCTGCATGCTATTTGATAAATAGAACCCCTTCTAGTATCTTGCATTTTAAGTCTCCTTATGAAGTTTTATATGGCTCGGCTCCTTCGTATGATCATCTACGTATTTTTGGTTGTCTGTGCTATGCGTATGATTTGAAATCCCGACATGATAAATTTGCTAGCAGGAACAGAAAATGTATCTTTGTTGGGTATCCACTTGATAAAAAGGGATGGAAACTGTATGATTTGAAGACTGGTGAATTTTTTGTGTCCCGTGATGTTACTTTTTATGAAAAAGAATTTTCTGGGTGTGACTCTGCTAGCGAGATGTCTTCTGCGACACGCCATACATCTGTCGAAGTGCCAGGAGACGATTTAGAGGCTTTTGGGATGGGGCCGGCTACGGTTGCTGAGGCCGAAGTGGTTGCTGGTGGCTCGGCACCGAGTAGCCAGGATGCACAGGTAGATACAGAAGTACTGACAGGAGAGTCCGCTGGGGGTGATGCGGATACTACTAATAATACAGGGGATACAGTGTTGCCAGAGGTGTCCGACGAGGTAGTTTTGGGAAGAGGAATGCGAAAGAAATCACAGCCAGTGCGATTACAGAATTTTGTGACAAATGCAGTTCGAAGTAAAAGTCCCCCCCTTCACCACAGTTCATCTGTTCCCGTCACTTCCTTAGGTACTTCGTATCCTCTAACACAATTTCTAAGTTATGACATATTTACTGCTGGGCACAGAGATTTTCTTGCAGCTATCACTGCAGGTGTTGAGCCTACTTCATATCGCCAGGCCTCGTAAGATTCGGGCTGGCGCGCGGCTATGCAAACTGAAATACAGGCTCTAGAAAATAATGTGACATGGAGTCTTGTCGATTTGCCTCCTGGGAAGAAAGCATTAGAAAGTAGATGGGTGTACAAAATAAAGTACAAATCTGACGAAAGTGTTGAGCGCTTAAAGGCACGGCTGGTTGTGTTCGGTGATCATCAGGTTGAGGGGATCGATTATTCAGAGACATTTGCCCCAGTAGCTAAGATGCCTACAGTTCGGGCGTTCTTGGCTGTTGCAGCTGTGAGAGGCTGGACTTTGCACCAGATGGATGTGCACAATGCTTTTCTTCATGGAGATCTGACAGAAGAAGTGTATATGAAGTTGCCGCCAGGTTTTTCGCATAGTGAACCCAACAAAGTGTGTCGCCTGCGTAAGTCTCTATATGGATTGAAACAGGCACCATGTTGTTGGTTCGCTAAGCTTACTGCTTCTCTGATATCCTATGGATTTATTCAATCACATTCCGATTATTCCCTTTTCTCTTTTTTTAAGGGGAAGGTAGAGTTGCATGTTTTGATCTATGTGGATGATATGATTGTGTCTGGTAATGACACAGGTGCCTTAGATGCTTTCAAAAAGTACCTTAGTTCTTGCTTTCACATGAAGGATCTTGGTGTGTTGAAGTACTTTCTTGGCATAGAGGTGGCTCGGAGTGCGGAAGGAATTTCTTTGTGTCAAAGGAAGTATGCTTTAGACATCATTTCAGAATGCGGTTTGATGGGGTCTCGTCCTGCCGGTTTCCCCTGGAGCCCAATCACAAGCTGGCAGAATCGACTAGTCCAAGGATGGCGGATGCATAGACTTATCGGAGGCTGGTTGGGAGGTTAATTTATCTATCATTTACTCGCCCTGACTTGGCCTATGTTGTGCATATCTTGTCTCAATTCTTACAAGAGCCTCGACAAGATCATTGGCATGCTGCTTTGAGAGTTGTCAGATATCTCAAAAATGCACCAGGACAGGGTATTCTTTTGAAAGCCGATTGTGATCTCCGTCTTTCTGGCTGGTGTGATTCCGACTGGGCCAGTTGTCCTTTGACTCGTCGCTCTGTTACAGGCTGGTTGGTGTTTCTGGATGGGTCTCCTATTTCTTGGAAGACCAAGAAGCAATCAACTGTTTCCCGATCTTCCGCTGAAGCTGAATACCGATCTCTTGCTGCGCTCGTTTGTGAGTTGAAATGGTTGAAGGAGTTATTGGTGTGTTTGGGCGTTCGCCAGGAGTCTGCTATGTCGGTGTATTGTGACAGTCAGTCAGCCCTGCACCTGGCTCAGAATCCAGTATTTCATGAGCGCAGTAAGCATATTGAGGTGGATTTGCATTTTGTTCGCGATGCTATTAGAGATGGCACCGTAATAGCCTTGCATGTTTCTACTTCTCAACTGGCTGACATCTTCACCAAGCCCCTTGGAAAGCAAGTGTTCGATTCTTTTCTTCCCAAGTTGGGCATTTGTGACTTACATGCTCCAACTTGAGGGGGGGTGTTAGATTATAAGATAATATTTGCAATGTAAATATGGCCCATACCCATAAGCCCAAATGTAGACACTATGTATATTGTAACAAATCCTAGCAATGAGAACAAGGCATTATTATTTCCTACATGTTAGTTTTGAACGTTTTTCGTCCAAAGTAGGATAACTTATAAAATATGCAAATAATATGGAGTGCAGTACTGTATAAATCGATCAAACAAGTGGGATGCCACTCAAAATTTTTCTAACGCTTTTAATGGATAAGCGGGCCTATTATTTTGACCAATAACTAAGTTAGATCTAAAAGACCAAAAATATGATGTAAGCAATGACGTTTTTTAGGCAGACAGGGGAAAGGACTGATTCAAAAGCCTACAAGTCGGCAACGACAATAATACAACCAATAATTGGGAGCACCAAAGTTGAACCCATTTTCCCTGCAAAATCAATTCCGTATTCTTTTCTCTTTGAACCGGTAACAGCTGGCCACGTTTGTGTGATCAGAATCGTTGGTTTCTTCCACCGCTTTAATCCTAGCCGTCGGTACCTCCAGGAGGTCAATAAATAGCAGCCTGTGCTCTCAAGCTCTCTTCCCTCCTAAGTTTATAGGGTTTCTTGACTCTCAATTAAATGTCTGATTATTTTGCAGATGTAGATCCAAATATTTTTATACCTCAATTTCCAGGTCAGTATTTTTATTCGAATTATTTTTAGTATTTTGAAGGTTCTCTTTTCTTTTTTCTTTTTTCCAGGTGTGTAGGCTGAACTTATTGTTTCTTTATTGAGATATGTTGATTTGTCTTTAGATCTACAAAGTAAGTATTTGTAAAATCTTTGGGTACGTCTCGTGTTCGATTTTTTTTTTCTTGATCTGTAGGTTGAAATTGTTGTTTTTTTTTATTGAATCTGTTGATTCGTCTCTAGATCTAAAGTAAGAATTTGTAAAATCCTTTGGTTCGTTTCAGGTGAATTTGTAAAATCCTTGGGTTCGTTTCATGTTTGAAATTGTTTGTTTTGAAAACTTTTTCTCCCGATATGTGTTTTTTTTTTACATTTTATCGATGATGTGTGTTTGGAGTTTTAATTTTTTTTTTCCTTGGTGATCTCTAATCGACAACGTCGACATGTGGTTTTGAAGCTGTAGAATTTTCGGATCTGCGTTGGTCTGTGTGGACTTGAGATCTTCAGATCCGCGTTGGTCGAGAGTCTGTCGGACATGGCAAGGTTGACGATTGCTAGTTGGTCTGATCACGTCTTGAAGACGTCTTGAAGATATTGATCATGTTGTTGATGTACATATATTGTTAGTTATAGTTCGGTTATGTGAAATATTTATTGAGGGAGGGTTCCAATTTTTGCAGGATTAGGAGAGGGGGAGGAGAGAGCTTAGTCACCAGCGATGGTATGTTTTTTTTTGTTACATATCAGACCTTTGCCATGTTGGGTGCGCTCGCATGGCAGGTCAACCATCCTCAATAAAGTTATATTTTTAGTGTTGTCTGGGGGAGTTCGCACGGGGATTTTTATGTTATTCCCCCGGGTTCTCCCCCGCTCTTGCTCTTTTTGCGTCCTTGTTCATTGTCAGTGTTCGTCCACTGGTTCTCTTTCCCGACCTCTGAACGGCGAAAGCTTCTTCATCGCAACTATACGACGCTAAACAATTTGAGGTATCAATTCGCAATCAACATGTACGCTAAACCGTCGAGGTACAATTTCGCTTACACTTTATATTAAATAAAGTTATTGAGAAGTGATATATGGAGGTGGCAGCCTATGGGATTTTTATTACCTGTCATTCGGCCCCTCCCCTCCTCCCCCTTCCCTCCGTTTCTTTCATTTACTTCAATTTTGCCGTCATAACATCCAGCGATAGATGCATTAGTGTACAATTAACCACGTCCTTGCAGTAATTTTGCGTTAGATGTTTTGGTCCAACCGACACCGTGCACAGCTACTTTATTGTCATCCCGGTACTTACTTTAGAAGTCTCTGCTCTTGATATATTCATCATTTTCAAGTCGTACAATAAAAACTAGATATTGATTGGAGGTTGTATTTCCAACTGTGGGAAGGTGGACGAGTAGATTTACAGTCTTTTGTACAAAATTGTTTTTAATAGAGTTCATACTGCATGATATGCCTTTATCTACAAAATTGTTGCTTGTAGCATGTTTTTATGCTACAAAATTGTTGCTAGTAGAGATCATACGGCAAGATATGCTTTTGGTTGGCGGCTAGTGAAGATAGTGCTGAAGATCCTCGTGATGGAAGATTTTTTACAATGTGATCCAGAAGCGGTAAAGATCTGGAGGAGTACCGGAGGAAGTTCAGCTCAGAAGACTGATTGTGCCATATTTTGTTATGAAGGATGTGATGTAGTCGCTTGTGATGTAGTTCGTTCCAGACAACCATTTTGATCGGCTTCTTCTGACGGTGGTCGCCTTTATCATTGTATATGGTATGTATTGCTTACTCTTGTCGACCTTTGCCATGTTGGGTGCGCTCGCATGGCAGGTCATCTTCAATAAAAAAAATGTATTTTGTAGTGTTGCTGAGGGGGAGATCGTACGGGGGGTTTCTATTTTATACCCCGGGTTCTCTACCCGTCTTTCTTGGGTGTTCGGATACATGAAGTTGGGCCATGTAGTCGGGAATGTTGTGTGGATTGGCTCCACTTGACTCGTTTGGTTGCACGATGAACCGTTGCTGGCCGGGTTCATGCTAGGCCACTTCTAGAGAGATTCTACATCCTCAAAAGGACTGCAACGGAACAATGATTAACCGTAGAGGTATTAATTTTCAATTAGTTTATACTTGATGAAATTATTATTCTAGTGTTACTATTTGGGGAAGATTTTATAACCTGTCCCCTCAACCTTGCTTGCCCACATTTACTTCAATTTTGCTCTCCAAACAGAGAACATCCATAATATGATCTGAAATTAACTCCTCTGATAATCCCAGCAATATAGGTATTAGTGTACGCTATACTGCTATTTTAGTGGCAGCTTAGTACTAATTGTACTCTGCTCGAGATAATTAATGTTTCAAGATTTGTTTAATTATTTTTTGTTTATATAAGATGTGCGTCTGTCTTGCGGTGAAAAATTAAGTATCGTCTTGTATTCCACTGTATGGGAAGGTGGATTAGTATATTAATATTTTATATTCTTATATTGTACCAATTTGTTGCTTTTACATGTACATTAGTGGTGCATCTATATTCTTAAAATGTACCAAATTGTTATTGGTATGTTTTAGCTGTATATATATATATTAGTGTTGCATCTGTGTTCTTAAATTGTACCAAATTGTTATTAGTATGGTTTAGTTGGGCGGCAACATTGTGGACACGCTGCGCGGAAGACGTTGCAGAAGATCTTGCAGACGTGCCGATGAGATGATGGTTGCTGCTGGTGAAGATGTGATAAAGATCTAATTGTCTCAGAATGAAGTAGTTTGTTTTTAGTACTGTTCGATCGATATTTGAACCGGAGTTTCAAGAGTAGCTTCTGGTTACATACTTCGTCTATGGCACATTACCCCTTTGGTATGTTTGCTTATTCTATTGGTCTTTTGCCATGTTGCTCTCGCTCGCTTGGCAGGTGGAGTCGTTCTTTAATGCGGGTTCTCATCTATTTTTTACTCTGGGGTTGTCCACCCATACATCATGCCCACTCATTATTTTGCCCGAGTTATGTAGCAGTAGCATCTGAATTATAACCGATACTAGTACCAATATCTGATATATGATTTCCTATTTAGTTCCTTGTTTAAGTTTGAAATGCAACTTTTGACACATAAATGTTTGGAAGTATATGTTTAAGTCTGGCTGTGAGCTTGTTGGAGAACATCAGCAGTGTCGTAAATGGAATATTTGTTCTGGTTTTTCGAAACAGAAATTTTCATATAAAGCGAAATTGTGAAAAAAGTAACAAGTTTGGAAAAATTTCAATTGGGGTAACGAAACGACATCACTGATGGCGCATGCTGTTGGTCATCCTGATACACGCCATCACTGATGGCATTTCAGTAGGAGATTTTTCTGGCCTGGGTCGACACGCCATCAGGCGTGGCCAGCCATCGGCCAAACGTCCAGCCCCATCACACGCCACCAGGCGTGGCCTCCCCCAACACGCCATCAGGCGTGCCATCCCATCCCCCCCTCCCCTCCCCCCCTCCCACACGTCTTGTCCCATCCCCCTCACACGCCACAAGGCGTGGCCAGCACCCGCACCCGCACCATCCCATCCCGCATGGCAGGTCCTTCTCGAGAATGGTCCCTTCTCTCCCACGCGCAATGATGTATGGCTCTGCCAGGCGGAGGGGAGTCTCCAACGTAGAGCCATACATCATGGCGCGTGGGAGAGAAAGGACCAGCCTCGGGAAGGACCTGCCAGGCGGGATGGGATGGTGCGGGCGTGTGAGGGGGATGGGACAAGACGTCTGGGGGGGATGGGATGGCAGGCCTGTGGGGGCTACGCCTGCTGGCGTGTGCGGGGGATGGCAGGAGACCATGCCCCATGGCGGGTGGAAGGTGTTGTTGGGGGGGGGGGGGGGGGGGTGGGGTGGGGGGCTGGCGTGTAGGATGGGATGTGTGAGATGGCAGGCCACGCCCGGTGGCGTGTGGGGGGAGGCCACGCCTCATGGCGTGTGATGGGGCTGGGCGCTTGGCTGATGGCGTGTCGACCCTGGCCACGGGAATCTACTACTGAAATGTCATCAGTGATGGCGTGTGTCAGGGCAGATTTTCTGACCAACAGCATGCGATCGTTTTGTTACCCCAATTGAAATTTTTTCAAACTTGTTATTTTTTTACAATTTCGTTAAAATTTTTTACTCTATAAGAAAATTTTTGCTTTCAAAAAGAAAATTATCATAAATTCGACACCGATTTGTTAGTACGTGTTGCCCTGTTTTATGAATTTTTGCATGTCAGCTTTGTTGGAGAACTTCTGTTGTGACGTAGGTGCACAGGGAAGGTGGCTGGAGCAGACGTGTATCAACGTTCCTAATTGGATGTCTGGAACATTTTAGAGAGAATTGGTATGTTTTTTTTATCGCCCCTCAGTGCATGTTATAGGCTTCTATTAAACTTCTTGAACTTTTTTATAAGGGTGTCATGCCTGTTTCATCTCACTGAGGCGACTAGATTTTGAGATGTGCGATATTTTTTATTTCTGACATTTATGTTGTGTGCTCATTATTATCTAAATACTATATTCCTTTAATGTTTTACCATTGTGTTAATTTCTTCTATGTTTATCGGTAAAGCTTAACCCTATTCTCCTAGGGACGTCGAAATTGTATTTTGGCGGTGCTGCTTTGAGGCGGCTGCTAGAACATTTGGATTTTCGGCTAGTACAGTACAACCTTACAATTGTAAAATTAACTAATTGAGGTCATTGATCCCATTTGGAGGCAATAATGTGGTTGATATTGCAATGTTTATCATTTTAATCGTCAATTTGGTTAGCATGTTTTAATAGTTTGATGGATAAAGCTGCAATCATTTTGTTGGTTAATTTGGTTGGAACAGTTTAATAGTTTATGGTGTGGCATAACGAGATGTTAAATTCTTTTGCATGATTTTCTTATTTGAATTTGCTAATTTTGAATATTAGTCATTTGGAAGATTATTGTGGTGTAAAAGAAACATGGAATTAAAGAATTCGGCATGCATGGGCATGTTATAGATGTATGTAGACATATCTGTATTGGTGGTCTTTTTGAAGATTTTGGTCTATTGTTAAATGAAAATGAAATTTTTCATAGTTTAGTAGTTAGGAGCAATAAAACACTGGAATCTTACAGAGGAAGTGGTGTTGAGATTCATGTCAATAATACGTTATAGTAGTTTAATTTTTTTGGTATTTCAAAAAGTATATGTAGATTGTAAGAAATAAACAATGAATTCTTACTGAACTAAGATATTTCGTACTGCATGTTAGTTGCATTTTTGTCCGCTGATAAACAAGTAAAATTTATCAAAATTAGTGGAAGTAAAATTAGTGTTTGTTTTTTATTTGCGTGCCATTTTCTTCCTATCCAATAGAGGATCTTTAAGCTCAAATTGGAAAGAGCGTCCAATTAATTCATTGGTGGCTTTTCACTTCTGAATTTTTCGGAGTGTTGGTGGTTCGAATCCGCCAAGATCCATACCAATTCTCTTTGTTTGTGTACGTGCCTAAAGCTAAATAATTCAATTAATTTTAATGTTTTTTAATGAGCTGTCGAGGAACAATTTTAACTCGGTAGAAAAGCTTCTTCAATTTGGAGTATCTGGAGACATAAGTTCACTTTGTGAATAACTTGCTAAATATTGCTAATTTGTTGAGTCTGTTCCTGTTTCTGTTCACTTTTTTTATTATTAAAATTACCTATTTATTTTATTAAAATTATTACAAATTACTTTTAGTTATATTATGAAAATTATAATATTGATAATAACTATTATCTGATAAAAATTTTATGATATAATTAAAAGATAATTTGTTATTATAAATATTTTATAAGTATAGATAATTTTAAATTATATGTTATCTAATATATATAATAATTATTATTTAGTAAATCTTGGATCTATATGAATCGGATATTTATCATAACAAAATGCTTTTAGTTATATTATGAAAATTATAATATTGATAATAATTATTATCCGATAATTTTTTTATGATATAACTAAAAGATAATTTGTTATTATAAATATTTCATCAGAAATTTTCATATAAGGTAAAGTAATTTAGCGAAATTGTAGAAAAAGTAAGAAGTTTGCGAAAATTGCAATTTGGGTAAATGAGCGTCAAGTCCCATGGCGCGTGCGTGCGTGGCAGGAGAGAAAGTAGAGAGGAAGAAGGGCGCGCCATCACCGATGGCGCGCGGTGGCAGTGCGGTCAGGACGCGCCATCATTGATGGCGCGCGGTGGTGGCAGTCAGCACGGGCGGGCCAGCGTGGCAGAGCGGGCCAGCGTGGCAGGCGGGCATTGGGGAGCGCGTTGGACCACGGGCGGGCGTTGGGGCGCGCGTTGGACCACGGGCGAGCCAGAGCGGGCGGTCAGAGAGCGTCAGTCGTTGGCAGAGAGCGCAAAAACAGCAGAGAGCGCCAAAACAGCAGAGCGCGCCATCATTTGGGGTTCGGGTTAGGGATGGCAACAAATTTTTTTTTTGGCCGGATCTCCCTTTGAGACTCCCATCTTCTTTATAAATTTCTCCTTCTTTCTTCTTCTTCACATAACTTGCTTCGGGTTCTTCCACTTGTTCTTCATCTTCATCTTCATCCTCCTTTTTCTAATGTAAGTAACTCTTGAACAAGATTAAATTTTGAATTTATTTGAATATTTGTATTACTAATTATATTTTCGAAAAAATGTAACAGATGAATCCACCGAATGACGGATTTATTCCCGGGGACCGACTACAGAAGTCGTGCAACAGGAAAGAGAAACTCATATATCTAAGTTAGTTTTTGAGGGGAAGGTAAATTTTAAAATGGTAACTCTCGTTATTCTGTATTATTTATTTATTTTACATAAATGTAAAAAATAAAATTCGCTTGTAGTTATATGATTATCCTCCCGAGGCTCGAACACGGGAGCATGGAAGTTGGAGAAATCAGAGAAGGTATCAGACATGGGAGTTAATTGATGATCAAAAGCAGTTGGTGCGTTCATTTGGATTTCATTATCTGGATGAAATTCAAATTTTAGTCCACGATGTTCACCTCATATTTAGTCTTGCTGAGCGTTGGTGGCCTCAACGCAACGTATTTCAGTTGCCTGTTGGTGAAATGACAATCACACTCTGGGATGTCGCAAATATTCTAGGATTACCTATTACAGGTGAACCAATATATTTTGATACACATTTAAATCCGTGTGAAATAGTCAGGAGATATCTAGGCATTACGCCCCCTGCGGACCTAGGAGCAAGGAGTTTTGTCACGATAACTTGGCTTCGGGGTAACTTTATGGATTTAGATAGGACTATCGACGGTCCAGTCGCGGTCGATGATTACAGGGTATGTCCCTCTTTGATAATTTTGGCTAATATTTATTAATTTTAATAGCTAGTTAATTTTAATATGTTAGTTTCATAATTTGCAGATACTTTGCTGTACTAGAGCATATTTGCTCTGTTTGTCCTGGGCAATGTTATTTCCCGACGGACAGGAAAATAGAATAAACGTACGACTGCTACCTTTCTTAGATGATCTTAAAGTACCTACTCGTCATGCATGGGGAGCTGCTACATTAGCGTATCTATATGCCAGCTTGACGGAATTTGCAAGATCGAATGGTTCCAAAAATTTGTGTGGGTGCGCGACGCTGGTTCAGGTAATAGAAAATCAATATCTAAATTGATTTCAATTATATACATTTTCTTGAATATCGAATTATTTCTGTCGTAGGTATGGTGTTACGAACATTTTTTTATTGGTCGACCTGTAACCAGCATTCCAAGTGATATTGGAATTTTTTCGCTTGCTACGCGATGGGCCATAAATGTAGTGGACCCACATCATAATTTACACAGAGATGTTTCACTGTATCGGGGAGAATTTGATACGTTGCAGTGGAATGAGGTAACTAATAAATTTAGTATAGTCATTCCAGTTAATAATTTGGTAGAAATTTATCATGAATAATTTTCTTTCAATAGGTTATATGGATACCCTACTCGGATGATAAAAACGGTCCAGAAATAAGAAGGACAGCGTTCGAGCTAAGCCAACACAAATCTTTTATTATATATGATCGCTATACTATGTATCATCCAGCAGATCGCGTTCTACGACAATTTGGTTATTGCCAGATAATCCCGCCTGACCCTCCACGCATGAGTTATGATATAGCTAATGCAAAAAACAGAATTGATTCTGGTAGAGCTTCCTGGTTTAGGCGGTTCCAGGATTATAGTGTGGCAAATCTTCCCCGGATAAGGCACGCAGATGAATGTAAGTTCCAACTTAGTAGTATACTTGGACAGATAGCGTACACAAATATATTTGTCTTACTATTGTTCCAACGTAATGCAGATGAAGGCAACATTTCTTATAGGCACTGGTGGGGAGCGCCTCGTATAACTAACAGAGCGTACATATTCGAGGAGCCACGGTTCAAGCCTAAAGCCGTAGATGAACCTACTCTGCGAGCTTTTGCTGATGGCATATCTGAAGCGGTACGCCTTTACCACTAATCCAAAATGAGAATTATATGATCACAATTTTCATTTTCAGATTCAAATTTCAGGCAATTACGGGACGACAATATTACCAAGAACCAGAGAGCCATTTGTGGCCGCATGGACGGGAGTGGATGCACGATATTTTAACTCGTGTCGATTCACTTAGTCTTGGTCGGGATCCTGATATGCCTCTATTGCATACCCGTATCCCGGCCGATTATTCGAGTGCCACTGTGCCCCTGAGACGTTCACGGCGTCGGAGGGCGGTTGATCCAGAGGACGAGGCGAATGAGGGCGCTGCTGGAGAGGGCGCTGCTGGAGAGGGCAGCA
Source organism: Iris pallida (assembly GCA_029216955.1). Classification (NCBI taxonomy): domain Eukaryota; kingdom Viridiplantae; phylum Streptophyta; class Magnoliopsida; order Asparagales; family Iridaceae; genus Iris; species Iris pallida. Next base: position 16,786,630 of record JANAVB010020400.1, on the reverse strand, counting down.
GCCAGCAATACCGTGGAGAGGGCAGCAGCCAACAGTACCCTCCAGCGTACACAAGCCAGCAGTACCATGGAGAGGGCAGCAGCCAATAGTACGGTGGAGCGTACACTAGCCAGCAGTACGCTCCAGAGTACACTAGCCAGCAGTACCCTCCAGAGTACACTAGCGAGCAGTACGCTGGAGAAGGTCTCAGTCAGCAGTATACAGGCATGGGCACTTTCTCAGCCTTCCAGCCATATGATCGTCGTCCAACGACTGAGCAAATTAATACTGCCGCAGCGTATTCGTTTGAAGGCATGCCTTATTACTCACAGTTGATGTCGTCCCCCTCGGCCCCGATGCCTACTCAGCCTACTCAGGAGGTCGACGAAGAAAGTAGAGACGAAACAATAGTGGAAGAGCGTGAAGAAAGAGTGGAGGAGACCACAGACGAAAGAAGAGCCTGACTCGGCCTCAGACAAGTACTACGACGGCAATACAAACGAATTACCCGACGGGGTAATGATTAGTAATATCACAATATTTGTATTCTTAGTAGAATGTTTGTATTTTCAATAAAATGTTACATGCGTCTTTATTTAATATTTCGAAACTACAATATTTTACTCTCTGGGTTGACTTGTACATTTTCTTCTGTTGTGTCCCATCAAACCACAGTTGCCGCAACGAAGTTCTCTTGTCGATAATTCTCGTGGTTTGATGCGGTTTTTCTTCGGCCTTCCAGCTTTGCGTCTGACATCTGGAACTCCGATTTCTCCTCTAACCAAAACCGCTTGAATGTTGTAAGGAACTGGAATTGGTTCCATCTGTGGCTCGTACACACTTCTCAACCTGTCAGTAGAAAATATTATAGGATAGTAATGTTCAACCTCATCACTGCAATATTGGCAAGCAAAACATACATGTATACATGGCATGTAAGTATGATACCACCTTAAACACGTACAAGATCTTTCATCTAACCGTACAACATATGTTCTACTCGATGCACGGTCTAATATTTCAAACAAATAACTATCAATTCGTAATATTTGAAGTTGATGTCTCTCGTTGGTAATAGATGTCATAGTCTTTAACATCTTCGGACAATAACTCGTGTCTAAATTTTGAGCATGATTCCTATTTTTGTCATGAAGTGTTATAATCTTTGCTCTAATACCATCAAGAAGTGTCGTTATTGGTTTATCACGCAAACTCTTAATCCAATTGTTAAAACATTCAGCAAGGTTAGAAATGTTAATATCTAATCTAGGACAATGAGCATATGCTGTAATCCAATGTGCAAAATGATAATTTTCATCATTTGTGCCAATAAGCCAATTGTACATCGTCATGTTCTCTGCTTTAATTATTTCGAACAAGTACTGTGCATCTGTTTCATTATACGATCTAGCAAGCGAGTCTAACAACCGATGAAATTTTTTCTCTCTTACAATAGACTTCATATTCTGCTTAAAATATTGAATGCAAAAAAAATGAGGCGATTCTGGAAATATATTTCGCATAGCATGTATTAATCCTTTTTGCTTGTCAGATATAAATGAGATACTACTCCAATCATTAAAATAACTTTCAAATGACAGTCTAAGACCATTTAAAAACCAAGACCAAGAATCAGTATTCTCACCTTCGGCAACAGCATAAGCAATAGGATACAATTGATAATTAGGATCATGAGCACAAGCAATAAATAAAATATCTTGATATTTAGATGAAAGAAAAGTGGCATCAGTGCTAATAACAGGTAAACAACCCCTTAAAAATCCATCAATACATGCCTTAAAGCAAATAAATATTCTCTCAAATTTGTTGCATTCAGAAGTCTTAAGAAAACATCTACTACCTGGATTCGACTCCATAATTCTAAAATCATACTCCTCAAGGCCAGCATATGCCTCAACATAACTACCATTTATTTCACGTAATGCCATTTCTCGGGCTCGCCATGCTTTAGAGTATGTAATATGTATACGATGTTCTCTAAATATATCCTTCACAATTTATGATGCACTATATGACGGATTATCTCTAATTAAATCAACTATTCTTGTTTTAACCCATGCACCGGTAGCTAGTCGATGACGGCATGTCGAAAGTCCACTTAAACAAGAATGACGACTTTCTAGTGTACTAACTTTAACTATTTGTCCTTTTCCTATGGATTTGGCATATACTCTCCAATGACAATTCTGTTTATCACAATTATATATAATTTCATGGGAATTATTCATAGCACTGGCTGAACAACTAAAATTATGCTGAATTGCTAAACTACTTATAAAACTTCTAAATTTTGCACGAATGTCAAATGTTTGTCCTACAAATAATTCAGGAGTGCTAGAATTATCAGTACTATCATCATCTATCTCATAACCAGTATTTTCAATTAAATCATCACTATTTTCATTGTCATCATTATCATCATCATTATCATTATCATCATCATCAGCATAATCATCATCATCATTATGTTCATCTTGTAAGGGAGCAATTGTTTGAGAAGAACTAGCACCTGTGTTAACATATGGGTAATTAGAAACAAATTCATCATTAGTTCTATTAGCAAATGATGAAACTTGAGTAACATATAAACTAATATAAGGTGATTGCGAATTAATCTCAAGAATAAAATTCCATGCTTCTTCACCATCTATCAATAAACATGTGGAACCAAAAACAGACTTTAAAATAAATTGATAATTAATAGAAAAATGCGCTGAAATTAAATTGCGTAAATTTTTTAAGGTAATATGGCGATAAGTTGTAAAAAATTGGGTGTCACCTCCTTCGTAAGTTAACCCATTTACTCTACCACCATGTGAGCAGACTATTTTAATATTATGATCCATGGAAAAAATAAGTTGGTTGACAATGTTTAGCTAATAGAGAAGGAGAACTTGTAAGAGGGAGAGAAGCTTCAGAGGGAGATACTAGCTTCCGTGAGGAGTTGGAAGCTTGTAAGAGGGAGATACTAGCTTCTTTGAAGAGTTGCGCTTCCAAGATTCAGAGGAGTGCTTCTGTGAGAGATAGGAGAAAGAGTTGTGTGCTTCTGTGAGAGAGAGAGTTGTGTGCTTCTGTGAGAGAGAAAGAGTTGTGTGCTTCTGTGAGAGATAGGAGAGAGTAATGTGTTTGCGTAGAGAGAGAGTTAACATTGTAATATATAGACCATGAGAATAGAGACGTTAAAATGTAGACGTTTGGAGGGGTTGGGAATAGCGCGCCAGAAATGTTGGCGCACTCTACTTTGCATGTAGCCGTTGAAGTGCAGGAGAGACGTAAATATAGCCGTTGGATGTAGTCATTGTGGAGGTAGCCGTTGGGAGTGCGGGAGCAAGTTGTTGGAGTGCGGGCAGGCCATGGGAGCGCGCCATCATTGATGGCACGTCATCATTTTAACTCTGCCTCTGGGAGCGCGCCATCATTGATGGCACTCTCTGTTTACGTGGCCTTGACTCCCACTCCCCCATGACTCACGTGGCCTTGACTGACTCACCCACCCATGACTCACCCATGACTCACCCAGCGCGCACTCCCCCATGACTCACGTGGCCTTGACTCCCCAATGACTCACACCCATGACTCACCCAGAGCGCCATGGTTGATGGCTCCTCCTGGAGCGCGCCATGGTCCATGGCTCTCCTTGGGAGCGCGCCATCTCCGATGGCTCCTCCATGCCTTCCTCCAAACTCCCTCGTCCACTTCCAGCAGAGCGCCATCGGAGATGTCGCATCGTTATGTAAAACGCAATTTCCCTAAACTTATTACTTTTTTTAAAATTTCGATAAATTTCATTACCTTATATGAAAATTTCTGATATTTCATTCATAGATAACTTTAAATTATTTGTTATCTAATATAGATAATAATAATTATTTTATAAATCCTGAATCTCTACTCTCTTCTACTCTCTACGTACGTGACAAGTCATTTGTTTTTTTTTTATAAAAAAACAAAACTAGTAACGTAATGTGCATATGAAAAAATATATTAAATAATTAAATATAAATTTATTATAATAAATTATTAAACTTAGAATTTGAACTAAAGCAATTAAGAAAAATATTTTCTACCTTAACCATTTGAGTTAAACTATTTAGTTATAAATATATCATATAGTTAAATATGTAGTTAATTTAAAAAATAATAATTAGTAGAGTATTTAGGTAGTTATTTAGTTGTTTATTATTATTTATTTAAATGGTTGATAATATTCACATGGTTTAGATAGTTCATTTTGGAGCCATTTTGAAGTCTTTTTATATATTAGACTAATCACCTTCACATGTGTTGTACATATAAAAAAATTAATGATCGTATTAATAAAGTATATATAAAAATTTAAATTATATTAGAATATTTTAAAAATAATTTTAAAAATAATTTTAATATGATTTGTTATGATTATTTTTTAAATTATGAATGTGTTTAATTAAATAATATTATGTAGTTAGTTTAAACATAATTTTTATTTTAAATATATTTTAATATTGAGTGTTTTTAATTTTTAACGTGAGAAGAGAGTTCGGTTATCCACACAGAAGATAAAAAATGTAGTTATAAAATTTTATTATATTTAGAAAAAAAATGATTAATGATATACAGTTTAGACGGCTCAAAATTGAGCCGTTTTGAAACTTCTTTATAATAATAGAGATTAACTAATAATTGAGGCACTCAAATTTCAACCCATTTTCCCCACCATTTAATATTTCTTTATGGCCCACAGTCAGATCGTGGGTGCACTTGTGGGTGCAGAAATATTATTCAGTATATTCTTTTCTCTTCATGTTTGCGTAATCAGAGTCGTTGGTCTTTTCTACCCCTCAATCCTAGCCGTCGGTATCCTCCAGGAGCTCAATAAAAATCAGCCTGTGCTCTCAAGCTCTCTGCCATCCTTCGTTTCTAGGGTGTCTCTTTCATCCTTTTTAATTTTTCTTCCATCAAATTATTTTGCAGATGTAGATCCAAACATTTTTATACCTCAATCTTCCAGGTCGGCATTTTTTTTCTTTCAAATTATTCTAATTATTTTGAAGGTTCTCTCTTTTTATTTCAGGTATATAATGTAGGTTGAATTTTTTTTTTTTATCGAGATCTGTTGATTTGTCTTTAGATACAAAGTAGGTATATGTAAAATATTTGGGTTCGTTTCACGTTTGAATTTTTTTTCTTCTGATCTGTAGGTTGAAATTGTTGTTTTTTTTATTGAGATCTGTTGATTTCTTTAGATCTAAAGAAATTCTAAAAATTCTAATATCCTTGGGTTCGTTTCAGGTTTGATTTTTTTAAAAAAATTTCTGTAGGTTGAAATTGTTGATTTTTTTTTGAGATCTGTTGATTTGTCGTTAGATCTAAAGTAAGAATTTGTAAAATCCTTGGGTTCGTTTCTGGTTTGATCTGTTGATTTTTTTTTTCTCGATGTGTGTTTCTTACATTTTATTGATGTTGTGTTTGGAGTTTTAATTTTATTTATTTTCTTGGTGGTCTCTGATCGATAACGTCGACATGTGGTTTCGAAGCTGTAGAATTTTCGGATGTGTAGATTTGTGTAGACTAGAGATCTTCAGATCTGCGCTGGTCGAGAGTCCGTCCGACATGACGAGGTCGACGATGATTTCTAGTATGATCGCATCTTAAAGATATTGACCATGTTGGTGATGTATGTATATTGTTAGTTTGGACATAGGGAGGGTTGGACTTTTTGCAGGATTGGGGGAGGGGAAGGGGGAGGGGGAGGAGGGATTTTGATCACCAGCTATGGTATGTTTTTTGTTACATAGCAGACCGCAGACCATTGCCATGTTGGGTGTGCTCGCATGGCAGGTCAACCATCCTCAATAAAATTCTATTTTTAGTGTTGTCTGGGGGAGGTCGCACTGGGGATTTTTTATGTTATGTTATTGCTGAGGCACAATTTTCGATGGAAAACTGAGAAAATGAAACAATTGTAAATATAACGTTTCAACGCAACACTTCAAAGAAGGTGCACAACAGAGATCCTAAGAGGATTCTGGATTACGAGAATCGAAAAAGATTTCGTAATCAGTAGCAAACGAAAATAGCACTTCTAAACAGAAGGTACGAATCGAATTGCTAACAACAGCAGCGATGACAGGCAAAAGATGGAAGATGGCCTGCTGGGGTGAATGATCACCGTTGCTCAAAGCTTTATTCGTCCCACACGAATAGCTTCCAGGAACCAGCAAGTTTATCGTAGAACTTTGGAACACTCCTGCTCTTCTGACTCCTCGGATCGTACACGGACTCCCGTGCAAAAGCAACACTGGTGCAAAGCTTCTCTTCTCTCTCACAGCCTCTGTTTACTTGTGTTACAAAATACTTGTAAACTTTTTTAACTTTATGTGTACTCTTCTATATATGTCCAGTAGAGAGAAGAGACCTTATATAGGCCTGAGTGGCAACTGCCCGGTTTGTACAATGTTCGGGACGTGGTAAAAATTACTCCGAACGTGCAGTAACTGCACAGATTATGCACATGCACGATCTGTAGCAAGTTGCGCCACTCGCGCAGAACGCGCACTGAGCCACTTGCGCCACCTACGCACCCTGCGTCACCCGCGCAACTGGGCGCGCAACTAGGCGCGTATCTGTGCGCGCAACTGGGCCCGTACCTGGCCGCGCAACCTGACAGCACAACCTGGCCCGCGCAACCTGGCCCATGCAACCAGAGCCGCGCAACCTAGCAGCTCAATCGACTGCGCAAGTGGTTCGTGCAACGAGCGTAACTTAAGCGCACTATGCACCTAGCGACGATGTTGACGTACTAAGTGCAAAGTGCGCCAAGAAAATGCCATATTACGCCTCATGAGCCCATGAGCACGAGTTCGTGTCCGAGTCGCTAAGCCCCTACGGGGCTTAGCTCCCATGGAAATAAATTTTCCAAGAGCAAAAAGCATGAATGCTTTACCATGGAGCCTTATCCTTACCTCATAGTAAAATCACCCAAATGGTTCCCTCCTTAGGTCACCACCCCATGTGCATATCCCAACAACACATACAAGTATATATGTTGAGATACCTCATGGTGCACTTTCCGTTTGGGACTAAACTTCACTAGGCATGTTGAGAGTCTCAACATGTCATGGAATTAAGAGCACCAACAATCCCCCACATATGTCAATATATATATGGGTTCGAATGTTCCCCACAGTGACTGTCCATCATGCATTAGGAGAGATGTCGCTATGACTTGAATCTTTTCGCATGGGTTAAACAACAGACTATAATACAAGAATGGACTAAGCCTTGAATTCTGCACCATAGCTGAAGTTGTTCCCACTCACATAACATAGTCACATGTGCTTCTAGCTTGCACATTAAAGGTCATGTGCCAGTATGGTTTCAGTGTATAATTTTGGGCGTCTACAAGTTTACCCTCAAGAGACGGCCTGAGATCTCTATCCATACTCTATAGGTGAGTTCATTGTAAAGAGACATGGCATGGAGAGCAAACATCCTCTTTGGCATATAAAGTATATCCTGAAGAAATTCCCTCTTTAATGGAAAAGATAGCTTTATCATCCAAAAGAGTAATAGGTATCTGATTATAGGTCTTGTTTATTGTATTCATGTTAATCTTGAGATACTCTATGGCATTACTGAGATCCTCAACTTCAGAAGAGTTGTCTTCTTCAGAAGAGTCGGCCATAGACTCGATCTCATAGATGGAAGAAGCAGATGTATTACTGCTAACTTCATCTATGGTACCAATATGAGAGTTTTCTTGGATTGCTTAACTATGGTAGAAAGTATATCCCACATCTTTCTGCTAGAGTTGAAAAATTACAATATAAGTTAGCTTCTGAACAAGCAAAGTATAAAACCATAACTGGTAAACAGCCAAGTAAGTGGGACACCAGTAAAATATCTATTTCTCTTTCACCCAAAGAGAAAGAAGAAATTGCTAAAATTAAAGATCTGGTAAACGACCATAAAATCCTTTATTTTCCACTAGATGAAGAAAAGATTGTTCTACAAACTGATGCTTCTGATTATTTTTGGGCAGGAGTATTAATTACAAAAAATAAAGAAGTTGTTGCATATACTTCAAGAAAATTCACAAAAACCCATATTAAGTATGCGACCTATGATAAAGAATTACTTGCTGTTAAATTAGCCATAAAAAGGTTGATAATATATCTTCTCTATAGAAATTTTATTATTGAAACTGACAATAAATCTGTTGTTCAGTTTCTTAAAAAGAAAACTATTAATAATCCAGAAGAAAATCTTCGAAGGATTAGAATTGCTATTTATCTAAAAATTTTCAATTATGAAGTTAATTACATCCCTGGATATACTAACTTTCTTGCTGATACTCTTACCAGGCCATAATGCTATGGACCAGAAGGAGTTTTCTCGCATCAAACAGATCCACGAGGATATGTAAAGGCAGAAGGCCTTTACTCAGGTTGGCCCTAAAAAGGCGGCCAAGGCAAATGCTGCGAGCAATGCAGCTTCTTCGTCAGGGTCGACTATGGTGAACAACCTAGTCCCAGGGACGGAAAGTCCAAAGGTTGCAGCCTCTTCGTCAGGGACGACTATGGTGAATAACCTAGTCCTAGGGACGGAAAGTCCAAAGGTGGCGAATAGCCAATCCATTTCGGCAAATAGCCAACAGGGGAACAATAACCCCAAAGTCGTACAGACACCAGCCGCACAGGCAAATCTGAGAGGACCCAAGAAGCTGGTTCCTTTCCAGGATAAGACATTTGCCAGTACCATGGTGAAAAACTGGTACAAGCAAGAGCTCGAGAAAAATGACAAAGACTCTTGGGACAAATTCAATGGCTGTTACCGAGCCATACAATCAAATGATCTGAAGGGGGCTAGTTTCTGGCTATCTCAGATTGAGAAGCATTTTCTGGCCGAAAAGGCAAAAGCAGCACAACACAATGCAAAGCTCCATGAACTAAGGCAGTTGGCATTCCAGATGATTGCATATAGTGCCACATCTCGGTCACTTGCATTAATATCGAAAGAAAAAGATCTCTTCCAAGGGCATAGTGCGGAACATAAAGAACTCCGAAAAATCCTGAGGCAAATCGACAGTCATGATCTGGTCAATTTTCGGATCCCAGACATACTGTGATTTTATCAGGCTATGTCTATTGAGAACGAGCACCTTCAGTGCATGGAGACTGAGGGAATGGTACAGAGTATGATTACTATGTACCAGCAACAAATAATAGATGAAACCCATCTTCTTGCTTATTTCAAACGTTTAGATGACTCTGAAATCACTAAGTATTTTGAAGGCATGGAGATTGTTTATTCACCTAATGGTTATTTTCACCTGGCATGTTGTTTCCAAGAAATTGTTAATATGATACTGCAGATCAGTAAAGGATTTATGCACAAAGTGTTTATTTGCACTTCTGATAAAGAACTATATGAGTCGACTATCCCAGAGATCTGCTGGGAAGCAGCGGTCGCTCATTCTACCAGGTTCCAGGCGATGTTCAGGTTTAAAGTTTGGAGCATTTAGGAGGAGAGAAGGTACATCAAGAGCTTCCCTTCCTACCAAATTTGGGAGCTTCACCGCCTAGAAGAAGACCCAGGTTTGCACTTCTCCCCGTTCAAGAAGGGGAATTTTCATGAAGCCAAGGAGCGGTATGGTGCGGCTCGAGAGTTTTTCATTGAAGCCTAGAAGCTGCATCAGAGTTCTGCCACTATTTTCTGCAGTGGCAAGGTCATTCTGGCGAACTACCTGCGCAGTAGGCCAGAAGATGACGACAAGAGAACAACCCTTTTGCAGGAGTTCCTTACAAGTTTAAGCCTTGGCCCAGTAGGACAACAAGCCAGGAAAGATGTGCATGCCAAAGACCTCATCATGACCGGTCTTCAGATCGAATCCAGAAGCGAGGTGGGCTTATGAAGAAGAAGCTCACATACAAAGATGTTCTCAGACGTTACCAGAAACGCATTGGTTGGCGTCTGCCAAAGAAAGAGAAGAAGGCACCCAAACCGGTGCAAAGAAGACTTGTTCGTCTTGCTGTGTCTCCTCAACGATCTCCATCAGTGGCAGAGACAACTTACAATAATAATGATAATTCTCCCGATGACAGTGATATTCGGGAATGATCTGAAGCTGAGCGGGAATATCGACACTGGACCCCGCCACGTGGTGCGTCTCCATCCACATCCACCTTTAATTCTTGGGAAGGCTGCTGGGATATCGTTTTCGAGACCCCACAAAGAGACACCTCACCAGAAAATGATGGTGACCCTTCACCATCCCACAGACAGGTGGAAGATTCGTTTTAGGTTCGTCAATCTGTTTAGCAAATTCTTCCTTATCAGAAGGAGAAACCATTATGCTATTGACGCGAACTTTCGATTCTTTATGTATATCTAGGAGCTTAATTTTGCAATATCTATGAGCTCTATCGAACCACTTTAATGGATTATCAGAATACAGAGGTTCTAACATTCTATGAATAATTTGTTGGAAGTTGTTATCCGTCGAAATGTTATAGGTACAAACTTTATCAGTTGAGGTATTATCACCACGCTGGGCTGCAGGTGCATAACGTTCAGCAATAGAGACATTAAATGGTATTCGGGGAATAGAACGACCATCTATGTCAAAATAATGTCGGTTAAATGGAGGATAATTTCGAAGATTATCCATACCAAGTAAACAGTCATCAAATTCCTTTCGGAGTAGAATGAATGTAAAATTATAGGTTTTAAAATTCCCATGTATATCGGGGAGTTGAACCTCAATATTTGTTTTATGGTTTACTAGAATTTGGCGTCCCATAAAATCATTTAATTTACAGGGTCTCTCCTGTTTAACCCATAAATGTTCTGGTATGAACAATTCTTGTAATAGACTTACTTCAGCACCTGTATCTAAAAGAAGCATGAATCGTTAATTCGTTAGATCCAGGAATATAAATTGTTAAGGGTATAAATATATGTCCTTGTGGAGCAGTCTTAAGATCGAGAGTTGCTCTGATAATTTGCTGTATTAATTAATTGGTCCCAATCCAGGACGTCATCAGTGGTTAAATTGGCATCAAGTTGAAGCCAATCGTCAATATTAAATTCGTTTAACTTACAAGCCTCTAATTCGAATTGATCCAAAGAGGTGCTTGGAAGATCTAAATCAATCATGTCTTCAAAAGGTAAGTCGATATAATCACTTGTATCTATATAATCGATTGATGTAGTTGTATCCTGGTTAGGAGGATCATGATCGGTTTCCAGATCAAGGAGCCGAGCGAAGGTCACCCAACGCTCCTTTTTCTCTTTTTGAACATACTCCTTGTTTCGTCTATTTTTGTAAATACGAATATGTTCACGTAATACTCTTTTTGTATGTTCAGTATGTTTTAATACTATAAACCTGTAGTTTGATTTAGGAGTCTCCCGTCTAAGGATATCCTTGAATTTATTTACTAGGCAAAGCATCTTATATGCTTCACGAATTTGTGATGCATTATAGCTCATAGTTTGTCTATATTGACTTTGACCGGGGCCTTTACCTTTGTCTTGTTCTATTAGGATAGATCAGAACTATTTTCCCCGATTCGGGGTAAAGATGCGCTTATAACTAGATTATCTCTTCTGGACTTTTCGTCCATTAAGAGTCTAGTTCTTCCCTCTAGTGGGGATTCACTGATACTCGCTCTATGGGCAGATATATCAGAAGAAGTAGTTGTTCTTCCTGAATCAAGATATCCCATGGAGTTTGATCGTGAAATTCTTACTGAATTAGAGGAAGATGATTCAATATCATGTGCTTGAGGTCTACTTCCGCTTAAGAAAGTAGAGATAGTATTGCTAGAAGCAATAAAGTACTCAGTAGGTACTTCAAGTTTTGGTTTTAAGGATTTGACAACAGTTTTCATATCATTGTCAAGTCTAAAATGTTCTAAAACCTCGAATAGTTTAACTAAATGTTTGGGAGTAATGGATTTAAACGTAGGAGTATCGTTTAAAGCCATACAATGTTCCCATTGTATATCCAAAACCTTAGAACCGGGCATAAGCTCTATGCCTTGAAGGTTTATGGATAGCGTACAAGTTTTTTCAATATTTTCATCCTCGAGACTAATTGAAAAATCTGATGAATATTTATTACGAATAGCCTGTTTACCAGGTTAGACTTAGCTCCTCCAATAATACTATTGAGAGGGTTATTAATGATTCATTCATCCGTACAAACAACTAGTATGGGAGTATCAATTCCTGTTCGGAAAAGACCAGTTATCTTTAATTGAATCAACCCGATATGCAGATATCGCATTCTTGGGTATTTCTTTTTCAATTTTTCAATTTTCTTTTTATCGAGAAGGCAGATAGAAGAAGTCTTCTCCACCACGAAGTTCCATGTTTCCTTGCATTCTTTCGAATACATAAGTATGCTTGTTTAAAAACCTAGACTGGAAAGATATAGGTTTATAATTTTTTTTTATCAGAGTGAGGAATAGCTTCTTTCAGCTTTTCCAAATCTTCGTCAGTAATTTCAAATTGTTCACCTTCACTTTGCTGGAGGCTAGAATTTGACGTTTCTTCTGACGTAATCTGATTCATATAGATTCTAAATTCATAATAATGCTCCTCAGGATTGTTTGCCATTGATTTGTAAAAGAATAGAACAATTATCGGAGGACTGAACTTAGACTCACAATACATACTCGCTTGTACAAAGAAAGCCTAGGGACAAAAACCTAGGTACAGCAATCTAAGTACAATTGTTTATTTTAGATTCTGAGGGGTGACGATAGAGGCTCGGAAAAGCGACAACAACTCTGCCTTACTCCTTGGACGATCGGGTGCAGCCTTGGCTCTGGAGAAGAAATGCTTGGCGTTGATGAAGAAATGCTCACTTTGTTCTCTCTGTATATGCTCCTCTCTCCTTTTGATCTCTGTATATTCTCTCTGGATCCGGGCCGGGGTTTTTTTTGTAAGGGAATGGCACCTCGCTATTTATAAGAGTGGGGGGCATCATTAGGGTTTGCAATAATTGCCCATTCTCGAAAGTCGGCGGTCTGAAAGTTAATTAATCTGGGCCGTCCACCTTGCATATAATAGATTTAAGCAATTAATGTGATTACATTAAATCTTTGTGGACAATAAATGTTGATTGCCATGAATATTCGCGACTTGTAATGGCCTGCCACGTGTCTAATTTGCTCGATTTAATTTGATCTGGGCACTTATTGCAACAAATCTGATTAGGATTTGTTAACACCCATAATTCTAGGAAGATAAGACTGCCACGTGTCTCAATCATCATGAAAAGCGCCACGTTTCTCTACTGGGCCATCTTGGCAGAGTCGCAGATGAATGGGCCGTATGAGGCTAAATGGCCGCATGAAGATGGGCAGCCGCATGGGGATGAACAGCCGCATGGGAGTGGGCAGCCGCATGGGAGTGGGCAGACGCATGCTGATGGGCGGCCGTATAGGGGATGCAGCCGCATGTTGATGGGCGGTCGCATAAAAGATACAGCCGCATGAAGATGGGCGGCCGCAGCCGCATGCCTCGGGATTAGATAGATTCTGCCAGCTGTGAGAAGATTTTCTCCTTTTCCCTAGGAACGTGCCATTATGTCAGTCATTATTGCGCCTTTTTGTCAGAGCTGTCATTTGTCAGAGCTGTCAGCCGTCAGGGCATTAAATGCAGCAAAAGACGAAGGGAAGAGTTGTTGAAGGCCACGTGGCTCGTCTCTGGGCCGTATGGAATTATTCGAGCCATATAGACTCTTGAACCGCATGGATCCCTGAGCCGTATGGGCTCTCTGAGCCGCATGGGGATCCTTGACCGCATGAACCTTTCTTTATTATTTTCCATGCTTCTACAAGACCCCCTTCAAAGTTTTTAATTTGCAAAATTGAAATACTTTGAATAAGAAGCATGGCTATGTAAAAACTTCTCTGGCCGCATAGGATGTTCTGGCCGTATGGGTGTCTCAGCCGCATAGCCACCTCAGCCGCATGGCCATCTGAGCCGCATGGTCGTTCCAACCGTATGGCCATCTGAGCCGCATGGCCATCTGAGCCGCATGGGCTCCTTGCCACGTCTTCATGCCATGTATGCAAATATTTTGCATTGATTACCTTTGATTTGCTGTCAGATTCAAGGCCGCTTCTGGGGGCAGGATCCCAAGAGTTTAGCCTTAAATAATCAGATCGCCTTGATAACCGATGAGTCGGTTATACTGCATATGAATCGATGCGTCGGTCCATTGGGGTTCTGCCTATAAATAGCAGGGTGTTTGGAAAGAAGACTTTTGCTTTCTGCTATTGCCCTAGCTCTCTTGTCTTCGTCCTCCTTCTATGGTCATAGTAATGGCTCCCAAGAAGACTGTTGCGCGAAGAAGGCAGCGTCTTCATCGGCGATGAAGAGTAAGAAAGTTGCTTCTGCGGCGACGAATGTGGCAGCTCCTTCGCCAGCTGACGTGCCCGTAGTTCACCCCGACGTCCACCCCTCTATTGATGGTAAGGACTTTTGCGTGAGTTTGGAACCCTAACTGTCATAGCTACGTCGCATATTTTATGCGCGAGCCTTCATCTTCATGTGTGCCGCATGTACATCTCATGGTCAAGCAGCGAGCCGCATGAGAATCGTTACTGTGGCCGCATACGCACTTTGTCAACGAAGCCGCATAGGCTGCGCTGAGCCGCATATACTCGTACGAATTTGTTTGTCACGTGAACAACGTGAACTTATCCGAACTCTGAGAGCCATATGAGAGCACTGTCGCATGAACCTTCGCTGAACGGAGCCGCATAAGTATTTTTCTGAGTTGAGCCGCATGAGGCTCCATTAAGTTTGAGCCGCATAAGCTCGAAAACACCCATCGGTTCTCTTTGTCCATATTTTTGACTTATTTTCTTTTGTCTTCTTTTTTCAGTGAATTTCCCAGTTAACGCTGCGGGGGAACCTCTAGTGGGTCGTGGTCAGGCCGCTATGGGCTATAAGTACGATCAGATAGTTCGGTATGTGGCAGACTAGCTTCCTAGTGACGAGCCTTTGACGAGGATAAATGCCCTCAAGAACCAACCCTTCCACTTCCTATGTGCCATGATGAATTCGGGAAAATTGGAAGGGGAATACCTGAAACCTGCATTCTTCTTTGGAGACGCTTTGACTGTGAAGAACAGTCAAGTTCTGGATATATCGGAGAACTGGAGCTTCATTTCTAACGGGATTACGATCCGTATCCCTCAAATGGGGCGTCACTTCCCACTATCTTGGTTCAATATGTTCCCGCTGGACAGGAAGATGGAAGAGTCATTGACTCCTACCCGGAATGGGATGTTTGTGGACGACATCCATTACAACAACAGCATGAAGTCAGTGTGTGCGGGCAAGGTGCATGCCAGCCGTTATATAATGGGATTGGCCCCGGGTGCTTTCTTGAATGTGCCGGGTCCCAATTTCACGTTTTCTTCAGCCGATACCTGAACCAACTTGCTCGAAAAGGCTCCTATCCAATCGGTCGGTTGGCACTCCCAAGTTGGATACACCCCATCCCCTCATGGATCAATCTGTCTATGTGGATCTCGCAAAAGTATGAGACTTTTCTGCGTGAGATTGGTCTTTATCACGCTATTCGGGGCACCAGCCACGGCTTACCTGTAAACAAGAAGTATTCATGGCTTTGCTGGAGATGTACAACTGCCGTACGGGAACCTTCTATACCCCTGTAGGGGAAATGGGGCTTGCACTCCATGAGATGCATGCAATTTCCAAACTTCCTTGGGGGGATGAAGCTTTTGAAGCATACACTCCTTCGAATAAGGAGTTCGAAGAGCTGGAAGAACGATACCCGGGATTCGTGGCTACTTATCAGGAAATACTGTGCCACTATAGTACGTGCCAGCAGATAGCCAAGAAGGAAAGCAGCTCGGAAGGGAATGCTCCCCATACTAAGGACTGGGTGAACTATCTCTTCTCGGCGGGAGCCTCAGGCCGAGTTACTTCCCGAAGTCCTCAATCCCGGGAGGCGGTTCAGGCTTTGATGTCGTCGACAAAGAGGGTGGCCTCCACCAGCAACAGATTTGGGAGCCAGACCGACTCTTTTGGTTATTTTTATCAGGATACCCAAGAACTGTCAGAGAAGGCGCTCCTAGCAGAATTTTTGATGGTATGGCTGCGGAATTGTGTAGTCTCAGGAGGAGCTGGTTCTATCGAAAGGATCAGCCGTAATTTTATTCTCCCTGCTGTGAAGCTAGTTTTTAGAGTGAAACTAGCTCTTATCCCGGCCATGGTGTGCAGCATACACCGTAGCCTCCGTACTTTTACGTCCAAGGTCATCGCCCGCGAGGTGACAAAAGACTTTGAAAGGACTGAGCTGCCCTATCATTATCTGATGGGGTGGCTATTAATGCACTACCGGTCTTTGATGAGACCGGGTTCTGAAGATGGCGTGATTGCTGATGACACTTTTATCTTCCGTTATCGCAACGAGCCTTGGGAGTATGATACCATGCGTGCCTGCCGGATGGCGCTGGCAAGAGCAGATAGGTACAACTTTTTCGTATCCGTCCCTCGTTTTACTGCTGAGGAAATAGCGGACGTACATCTCGACGGTATTGGTCCTCCTCAACTTCTAGACGGCCAGATGCTTTTCTGGTTGCGTAACATCCGCCCCGCCCACTTGGTATACCGCAACCGTAACGCTGTCTTCCTGGAACCTTACCTGTCCAGCAGGTTTGCTCGTCAGTTTGGGTACAACCAACTTTTTCTGGACAGTCCCAGTTCTTGTCTGGATTTTAAAGGTAGCCTCCTTGACGGATCAGGGCCTGGCATTACTATGATACATTTCATACCCGTGCCACTTTCTCGGTTCCTGCCATTGAGGCATCGGTAGAGATTTTGTACATGTCGGCCTTGTACCATGTCATGGCGAACAAGCTCCCCATTGGTTTTAGCCCGAGAACCATTTTTATTGTTGGTACTGGCTTGGATGAGAAGTCCCAAGGGGCCAAGACGAGGAAGAAAAAGAAGAATAGAGTCGAAGTGCCAGACCAGACTCCACCACTGCGGATGATGAGGACGAAAAGCGTGATGCAGATAACTCTTCCTTCCCGGTGGAAGACGTTGGGGCGGATCAGCCGCCTGTTCCGTTAAATGAGATAGTGGTGGATCAGCCACCTGTCATACCTGGTTCTGTATGGAAGCGTAGCAGACAAATCTCCCATGTTGGCGGTATTCCACACTCCCGAAAGTTGGCTGCGACCAGACGTCGCAGGCTAACTATAAGGGAGAGAAGCGAGAAGGTCGACCCCGCTTCAGAGGTAAAGCGATTTACTACCATTTTTATTCAGTTCTTCGTTTCTTCCAGTTTTGATCTTTAATTATTTTCCTTTCCTCCCGTAGGTGTCAGAAGAAGAGGAATCTCAAGTTGCCGAGGTCATGACTCAAGATGACGGGGGTTCCGATGGACCTGTCCCCGAAATTACTGAATTTCATCAAGATGACGCTGATCGAGTCGTACTTCCCTCTGGGGTGGCTGGGACAGAAGAGCCAGCGGAATTTAACTTGAAGGTCGTGGGTGAGGAGACCACGTCAGCTGCGAGCGAGTTACAGCCTCCATGCTCCTCCCCTGGTAAGATAAGTCGAATTTTAACTTGCGAGGAGTCCTATCTGCTCTATCATCACATCCTTCGGGTTACGTCGATTGATGGTTCCTCTGGACATACAGGTCCTGCCTCTTCAGTGCCGATGATGGACATTGTTGAGACAGGCTCTGCCGAAGGGGCATTGGCAGAGAAGAGCGTACCTCCTCCCCTTCCGTTTCGTCTTGAGGGGCCTCCCGCTGTCTCGAGTTCGGAAAGTCAAGTGGTGGGACAGCCGGGGCAGGGGACAATGGTCCTTGCGTCTTCTTCTGCTCAGGCGGCTCCGAGAGTCGACCTCTCTGCCCTGCCAAGTGTCCAGGCTCTTCGAGTGGCGGAGGAAGAGTTAGCCGCTATCCGCGCATCGTTCCGCTCGAAATTTGTCCCCTTGGTGGCAAGTTCTAGTGCACCTCCTTCGATGTTGCCTGCCACGCTTCCTTTGACACCGTCCTCTACAGAGGTTCTGGACGAAGCGTTACAGGACGTGGTTGACAGCTTTTATCGTCACTTGAAGAGGGGGATAGCGGCTGCTGTGGAAAGAGGGACCTACTTTGTCTTAGCCCGGCAATGTGCCCAGGGTCAAATTGATATCCTTAAGACTCTTCCTGGTGGGGCAGGGGTAGCCGCGCTTTTGGAGGCAAAATTGCTAGAGGCTGATCAGCTGGTGCGGCAGCTGATCTGTCTGCTGCTATAGATCAGGAGCGCGGTTTCCTCACAGTTGCTGTAAGGGCTACTCAGGATAAGACCAGGTCGGCCATATTGAAGGACCTCCGCGATCTGTCTGATCAATATGATCAGTTGAGCCGCGAGAGTGAAGACGTTACGGCACGGGAAGCGACTGCCTCTCGTGGGATTATTGACACGCGAGAGCAGATCCTTGAGCTTCAGAGGAAGTTAGCTTTCCTGGAGTCTGAGCTTGAGGCTGCCCGCACCGAAAGGGGGCTAATTATCCAGGAGGCTGACAGAGTGAATCGAGCTTCGGCTGGTCTGGAAATTACCCTGAAGAAGTTGGAGGACGACTGGCAGGCACATATGGACTTGGATAATGCGGAGCGGTTGTCCCAGGAAGCGGAGTGCCGGGCTAAACAGCGACTTGAACAGGGGACCACCTTGGTGAAGAACCGTCTTCTGGAATTATGCAATGCCGAACCATAGATGACCTTTTTCTCCTTTTTTGTTTTCGTTTTTTTTTCTTTCTTTAAATGGGACATTATCCTTAGAACATGTAGTACTTTTTGCCTTCCAAATAAAAGAGCATGCTTTATTCCATCCTTTATTTGTACTACCTGTTGTGCTTGTGGTGTTATGGTGGCGTTTGCCCCGAATGGGGGTCTTATTTGTGGACCTGTTACCCTTGGCACACCTTGGTTTTAGGTACGGATAACAAGTTTGATTGGGGATACCTAGAACAGTTCCACGGTAGTGTGGTCATGGATGCTCCTGGTATCGGGAGAAAGAATACCATGGAGCAGCTGGGCTCCCGGGGCATGATGAGAAATGATGGGCCTGTACTAAAAAACTTAGCAAAGGACATTCGTGGGCCTATTATCCTTGGCGTACCCTGACTTAGGATACGGATAATAGGATGAAGGGGAACCAACATACTTACTCAGAGGTAATGAGGACATGACAAGTATGAGGGTTTTACCGTGGAGTCTTCATACTCAGAGGTAATGAGGACATGGCAGGAGTGGACTCAGCGAAGGATATTTGTGGACCTATTATCCTTGGCGTACCCTGGGGGCTTTTTTGGGTACAGATAATAAGTCGAGGGAGGACCAACATATTTACTCAGAGGTAATGAGGACATGAAAAATATTAGGGTTTCTTCGATAGAGCCTTTTCACCCAGAGGTAATGAGTACATGGCAGGAGTGGGCTCCATGAATGGGTACATAGGACGACTCAGAGGTAATGAGGAGATGGAAGTTCTATGTAGAGGGGTTATTTGTTTTTGGCGGAAGTGAAACGACTCAGAGGTAACATCGACGTGGTTGTTTTAGAAATTTTGTGGATCCGTTACCCTTTTTGTGCACTGAGAGTGCGGGTAGTGGATCATGAGGGAGGAGCTCTTTCAGAGAAATAAGTTCAGAGGTATGATCATACATGACTTACTACCTAAAAGAGTGACCGGAATGTGAGTTCAGAGGCACCTGCGTGTACATAACTCGATAATCTGGTAGAGTTGGAATGTGAGTTCAGCGGTACCGGCGGGTACATGACCCGATAATCTGGAATTTAGAAATGTGAGTTCAGCGGCACCAACGGGTATATGAATCGATAATCTGGAGTGTTGTGGATGTGAGTTCAGCGGCACCAGCGGGTACACAACTCAATAATCTGAGATTTTTGTGAATATGAATTCAGCGGTACCAGCGGGTACATGACTCGGTAATCTGGAAAATGTCGTTTAGACTTAATATTTCTTCAGGAACTTGCCGTTGACGGACAGCATGAGCAAGTCTCCGTTTTGTTTTGCGAGACGGTAAGCACCGTTGGAGAATACGGTCTCAATGATAAATGGACATTCCCATTTTGGCTGGAATTTGTCGACGGTTTTGTGAGTCATGACCATCGGCCTTCGAACTGTCAGGACGAGATCGCCCACTTGGAATATTCTGATTTTAACCTTCTTGTTGAAGGCTTCGGAGATACGTGCTTGGTAAAGCTCGATTCGTTGCTGAGCCAAGAGGCACTTTTCATCTAAGGCCTCCAACTCTTGTAGTCGGCGACGGTAGTTATCGTCCGTCGTCAATTGGTAAGTGAGAGCGACACGGAACGAGGGTATTTGAGTCTCAAATGGGATAACTGCCTCACTCCCGTACACCAGGGAGAATGGTGTGTTCCCTGTGGCTGTTCGGACTGTGGTACAGTACGCCCATAAGCATTCACCAAGCTTCTCATTCCAGTCGCATTTATTGGACGATACGAACTTCTTGAGAAGTTTGATGATGGTTTTGTTGAATGCTTCTGCCAACCCATTCGCTGCCAGATTGATGGTGTCGAAGCGACATTCTGAATTCGGTATTTGTCGCAGAATCGATAGAAGGCGTGGCTTGCAAACTGCGGACCATTATCGTGGACGATCCTTCGGGGCAGTCCAAAGCGATAGATGACGTAATGCTTGAGGAAGCTGATCACGTTTAAAGTTTTGACTTCTGCAACCGGAACAGCTTTCGCCCATTTGGAGAAGTAATCTGTGAATGCGAGTATGAAGCTATGTCCTCGGGAGGAAGGTGGAGTAATCGGACCGATGATATCCATTCCCCATGCTTCGAATGGCCAGGACGCCACTGTCGGATATAGAAATTCGGATGGTTGGTGGATGAAGTCCGCGTAGACTTGACAAGCTTTGCACTTTCTTGCATAGTCTGTCGGATCTGCTACCATCGTGGGCCAGTAGTAGCCCATTCGGCGAAGACGGTCTTGCAATTTTGGGCCAGGTTGATGGGCCCCGTAGACACCGTCATGAGCTTCGCGTACGGCTTCTTTGGCTTCTGCGTTTGACAGACATCGAAGCAATAATCCATCGTAGGATCGGCGATACAGCATTTTTGTCTCTGTATCGTAGAAGAATCTGAGAGAACCCCTTCTGATAGAGGTGGCCTCTTTTGGATTCTCGGGCAGGATGTCGTAAACTACGAAGTCAATGAATGGTTGTCTCCAGTCTGGGACTTCGTCGATCATCTGGGAAGAATAACTCACCACGAATTGAACGTTGTTCTTGGGACATACCAGTTCATGGCCTATCATATCCACCGATTGATGAGTATGATTTGGCACTGCTAAGGAAGCGGCAAGGCCTGCTAAGGCATCGGCTTCGATATTTCGGAGTCTGGGAACGTGTTCGATGAAGAACCCCTCGAACGACGAGATGATGTTGATCGCTATTTGGTGATCGGGGATCATGTCTTCATGGCAGACTTCGTATGAACCCCGGATCTGATTGACGATTAACTGTGAATCGTCGTATGCTTCAAGATATTCTACCCCCAGCTCTCTTGCAAGTTGGAGACCAATGACCGAAGCGTTGTACTTGGCCACATTGTTAGAGCAGGGGTTCTGTGAGGGAGTAAGCGCGATTGATCACTAATCCGGAAGGAGAAACCAGCACCACCCCGACTCCGACGATGATGTTGCCCTTAGGTCCGGTCCTTGAGGCGCCGTCGAATTTTTTTGCCATATATCATCGTGAGAGGTTGCATGCGAGTCGGCGACCTCATCTGGGATTCCTTTATATATTCTGGATGACTCCGAGCCTAGGTGGGCTGCCAAAAAGTCTGCCAGGGCTTGACCTTTAACAGCCTTTTGTGGGACAAAGATTATATGGTAGGGGGACAATAATATTGCCCATGTTGCGAGGCGAGAGCTGAGTGCCCCTGGTTTCGTCATGAGGACCCTGAGGGGGTTGACTCGTGATATCACATGCATGGTTTGCCCTGTGACATAATGTCGCATTTTTTGAATGGCGAACAACAGGACGAGGCATTCCTTCTCTACGGCGGTATATCGATGCTCTGGCCCGATCATCATTCGACTGAGGTAATATATAGCTTGTTCATGGCCTACATCGTTGTTTTGTGCTAACAGAGCACCGAGGGAATGCTCCATTGCTCGTACATAGAGCAGGAATGGTTTTCCAGTAACCGGGGCCACCAGGACTGGAGGGTTCGACAAATATTTTTTGATGTTGTCGAAGGCACGCTGACATTCTTCGTCCCATAAGAATGAGATGCCCTTCTTCATGAGATGGGTGAATGGCCGACATCGCCCGGAGAGGTTAGAAATGAACCTCCTGATGTAAGCTAGCCTCCCTTGAAGGCCTCTGAGTTCGCGGAGATTTTTCGGGGGACCCATCTCCATAATTGCCTTCGTCTTCTCAGGGTCTACGTGGATACCCTGGGCGGTGATGATGAAACCCAAGAACTTTCCGCTGGATACGCCCAAGAAGGATTTTGTGGGATTCATCTTCAGGTTGTGTGCTCGCATCAGGTCGAATACCGTCCTCAGATCCTGGAGGTGGTCACCCTTACAGCGACTCTTGACGGCGATGTCATCAACATAGCACTCCACGGTCTTGCACAAGTGATCCCTGAAGATGATACTCATAGCTCTTTGATATGTGGCGCCAGCATTCTTTAAACTGAAAGGCATGACTGTGTAGCAGTATGTGCCAATCGGTGTTCGGAATGATGTATGCTTTTCGTCGTCAGGAGACATCTTAATTTTGTTGTACCCCGAGAAACCATCCATGAATGACATGCGTTCGAAGCCGCATGTGTTGTCGATCATGATGTCTATGATAGGGAGGGAGAATTCATCTTTGGACATGCCTCGTTCAGATTGCGGAAGTCGATGCAGATTCGAATCTTCCCATTCTTCTTGAGGACCGGTACTATGTTGGCGACCCAGTCTGGATGTTGCTCCTCGCGTATGAAGCCGCTGGCTATCAGTTTGTTGACTTCGGCTTCGATCGCATCCATGATGCCCGGGCGGAAGCGTCGCTGTTGTTGTTTGACCGACTTTGTATCTGGCCGAATGTTGAGCTTGTAAAAGGCAACCTCGGGGTTTACTCCTGGCATGTCTTCATAGCTCCAGGCGAACACATCAATATATTCTTTGACGAGTTCCAGTAGCGATTCTCGCTCTTCGTCTGTCATGCTTTTGCTAACAAAGATTGGTTTTGGAGAAGAGTCGCTGCCTAGATCCACTTGTATGACCTCATCTTCAGTAGGAGGCTCTCTCTGTTCGAACCGCTTTTTCCATTGTGCATCTAGCTGTTGGGCCCACGGCTCTAACTCGAGGATTTTAGGAATGTCTTCATCTTCTTCGTAAGCGTCGGCGAATGCCATGTCGACTGACAGGACTCGTCTGAATACGTCTCCAATGCTGGTGTCCGAATAAGAAGTTGGTGACCCGGTTGAATGTAAATGCCAGTCGCATTCCTCATCTGAACTTTCAGGGGTCGTTGTGGGCGTAACATACCCTAATCCACATCGGGTCTTGCTGTAGTAGTCCCGTGGTTTGCCAGCCGGGACTGGTGGCTTTAAAGGTAATCGTCACCCAGTGCCGTAGTTCAAGCCTGGCGTAGTCTCCAGATCATACCCCTGTTTTTGCATGAGGTATTTGGATTGGGGGCTATAAAGATACAGAGGCAGTCTTCCGGCATCTGATTCAAGATCGACCTTTTCTATGGTGAAGGGTTGTGGGTCGTCCTTCCGGCCGAAGATGATTGGATGGTCCTCTCCCTCGATTATGCGGTAAGCGTCTTCCACTGGAGTAAGCTGGTTTGCGGTGTACACATTTGTCACCTGTGTCTGTAGGTGAGTGCCTATACCGTGTTCCATAGCATACATTGTACGAAGCTTATTAAGCTCGAGGTAGTTCAAAGATAGCCCTTTATTGATGAAGTAAGGTATCTTTTCTAGCGGGATTACATCATCTGCGGAGGGAACATCAGTGTGGACAGCCAGATACTTGGCTAGCTCCGATTTTTCTTCGGCCACCCCCTGTATAAATGAAGACTGAGAGGATGACCTGGGCAGCTTGATCGTCAGGGGTTCTGTTGGTGGAGCAGAACGTGGAGTCGTTGGCAAACTAGCGACCCCCAGTTTGGTACTCGATGCTGGACGGGGAGTTGTTTGTTCGCTAGAAGCCCCAGACCTTGTATCGGGGTGACGATTCTTCTTGGGAAGGCGTATCGTCATTGGCTTGTCGGAGGGGTTGAGCTTCTCCATTTGTGGTTGGCCGACTCTAGGCAGCCTGATTGTCAGTGGCTCCGTTGTGGGTCTTAGCACTTGGCCAGACCTTGACAGTTGGATTATCATTTGCTCTTCTTGTGCCGAAAGGCTGATTGCGTCCTTATGCAGAGTGGCTGTAAGGGGTGTGGACTTACCAGGTTTGCGAGCTTGGAGGTGGATCGTCAGAGGTTCTTCTGATCCTGTGGCTGTCTCGGTACGAGCTTACACATCTCCTTCACCAAGGTGCCTCTTCGACTTTTTGTATAGGCAGGAGTCTGAGTAGTAGGATTCGACCCCTTTGAAGGGATCGACGTCGGCAAATTCTGTCCTCACGAAGCCGTGTTTGTCGACATACTTGAAGCATTGGTGCAGCGTGGAAGGCATGATCATATAATCGTGTATCCAAGGGCGCCCCAAGAGGATGTTGTAAGAAGTATCTGCGTCTATGATGTAACAGGTTACTTCTGAGTGAAGATCGCCAATTTGGCATTTCAAGCGAATCTTCCCAATCGGGTAGCTTCTGCCAAAATTGAAACCGCTGATGGCGGTGCTTGTTGGCGTTAGACGATGCATAGGAATGCGAAGATGATGTAACAGACCCTTCGGGATGATGCTTATGGGAGAACCAGGATCAATGTGCATCCGATCCACCTTTACGTCGCCGATGTATCCAGTGTAATATAACGGGCGATCGTGCAGGTTGGTTTTGATGAGCATATCCTGTAGAGTGAAGACAATGTTGTGCATCGCTCCCGTGCAAACGCTGTCTTGGAGATCTGCAGGCGGGCTCTCTTCCATGAGGTTGACCTGAGCCAGATAGACGTCGGCATTCTGGAATGCATCACTCAAAGCTACGCGAACATCCTTTGAGAGTCTTAGGAGCTCGTATAATGACAATTTGGCCGATGTGTTGGCCAATTGCGCCAAGATGTCGAAGTTGTAGGGCCTCTCCGGCCCCTGCGGTGCCTCTTTCCGGAGGGATTTGTCAAAGCGAGTCTCCTTCGGCCTAGGCTTGTCGGTCGTCGGAGGCTGAGAAGGTCCCGGAGCGTCAGCAGTAGCTAGCTGATGATCTTCAGCCGAGTTATCAGCCACATGTTGGGATTGTGCCCCAGACCGAGTGACGATAGCTGTGGCTTCTTCGATATCTACCGAGATTGTGCGACAGGATCTGACTTTTCTACTCTTCTTCTTGCGAATGGAAGGTGGTGTGGGTTGAGTCACCTCGAGTACCAGGTCCGGATGGACCCACATAACCTTCCTCCGTGATGTGGTGAGGGGCACTAGACCAGCAGCCTGATCCCGGGGAGGTGGAAGATTAGCAATTTTCATTGTTGCCAGAGGGATGGGTACCACACCGTCTTGAGTTTCTGTTGGAGGGAAGCTGCCAAATTGTACTGACACCATATTGGCTGCCACGGTTACCTCTTCGAAATCAATGGCTAGAGCGTTCGAATCGATGAGATGTTGGATGTACCGTTTCAGTTGGTAGCAGTCGTGTGTAGCATGGTGGACGTAGCGGTGGTAGTGGCAGTACTTTGGGCTCTCCATTTCTGCCGGCCGAGGTTCCCGTCTTGGCGGAGGAAGCTGAATTCTGTCTCCTTGTATGAGCATGTCCAAGATGGGCTTGACGTGGCCGTCTTCGAAAGAGTAGGTAATTTGCGGCCATTGTTTGTCTGCCGATTTTGACTCAGGTTTCTGTGCCGTGTCGGCCACCATAGCCTGCTTGCCCTTGTTGTCCCGATTGTTGGCGGAGCTACCCCCATTGTTATTGTTGGCATTAGGACGCCTGTCCTTGTCCTCTCCCTCTGAGATGTGCAATCCCAGTTGGCGAGCCTTCTTCAATCGTTCTTCGGTGCTAGTGGCACTGATAATAAACGTCTTCCAGTCCTTGAATTGACTTTCACCCACCCAGAGGCTGATTGTTGGAAGCAGTCTCTTTTGGCAAATTTCAATTAAGGAGGAATCCGGATTACCGGACGGCAATTTTATGGCGGTTTGGCGAAACCGCTCGATATAGTTCTTTGTCAGCTCTTTCTCCCCATGAACGACGTCCATGAGGGTGGACATTGTGATGTCCTGTCCTACTTCGTAGAATCTCTCCAGGAACATGCGCTTGAAGCTGGCAAAGGAGTGGATGCAGTTGTCTGGCAGGTTGTGATACCAGTCGAAGGCGACCCCCTTCTAATGCCCCAATGAATAATCGTGTAAGGATGGCATTATCATAGGGCAGATGGTCGGTGGTGACCTCGAAGTAAGTGATGTACCGACTTGCGGAGGTCTTTCTATCATATGGATTGATGTGGAATAGTTTATACTTTGGTGGGAAGGGAACATCTCTCCACGCAGCGGGATACGGTTGTCGTATCCTGAGGTCTTGGCAGTTTTCTCGGGCGTGGAACATGGCCCGGAGCTCCTGGACCTCTCTTCATGCCTCCCTGGCTTCGTCTGCTGCGGTAGGAGCCGACATCTCAGGAGGAATATTGCTCGGGTTTGGTGCCACTGAGTTTGAGTCTGCATTGACCGCGGGGCCCAAGTTTGTTTGGCCAGGTGTCCCCCCTTACAGAGTAGGGAGGGCTGCTTTGATCTCGTCCACGGATTTGACCAAAGTGCGCAGTATGGCCTTCAGAGTGTCGATGCGTTGGCGATCACTGGGACCGTCCTGTTCGTCGTTTGTCATGAATGCCGTCTTGACATGAGTAGAAGTGGAAGGGACGGTGGATGACGTACACTCCGAATCATACTCCTGTAATGAGAAGTCATCGGGGTATGTGGGAATGTCTTCCTCCAGTTCGGACTTAGAAGGAACAGTACCCCCAGCTTTCGAGTTCGACTTGTCTTGGGAATTGTGGATGCCTTCGGGGACGTTGGGATTTGCTGCATCTGATGGGAGAGTTATTTCCCCCAGCTCGTCTTCTTGGAACATCGGATTGTCGTGGAGGTTCGGAGGAGTGCTATCCCCAGTTCCAGCAACCCCCGGTGATGTGGACGATGAATCTCCTACTGTAGCAGATTTCGTCTTTGAACGGGTAACTTGCAAAACTCCGGTGGTGGGCACCCGCTTAGACGATAGTCTCTTAGTCATAGTGGTTGAAATCTTCGGACTGGAAATATTTGTCTTCTTCCCTCTCCCATCGGCGAGGATTTTTTGAGCAGAGTTACAGGAGACGACGGGAAGTGCCTCATCTTCTGAACATGGTTGTTGCAGTCTTTGGAAGACGGACTGCCGGTCTTCTCGTACCGTCGTGTTATTGCAACAGCAGTTGACGATGACTTGGGTGCAGTGACGTTCGTGGGAGGATTCTTTGTACCCCGAGGCCCCCTCTCTTTCCTTGCTCTTGTGGAGGATAGCCTCACGCAAGTCAGACGGGTCTGAAGCGACTATGTTTGCTCCCTGGATTTTAGGAGACTTTTGGGAACCTCTCTGTCCGTTTGCCGCCGAGGGCTGGACTCGAGTGGTTCTGTACAACTTTCCATCAGAGGACCGCATAACAGTATGTGGAACGCTCGGATGGTCAGAGGTCGGATCAGCGGACCGAGCTTGCCAAGCTCGCGCTGCCCAAGACTTCTTCACTCTGGTACGTGAGGGCACATAATAGGAAGAGTCTAAGTGGTGCTGGAGAGAGTCAGACAGGTCTTCTCGGGAGCATGAGAGATCAGGACCATTGGAGAGGCGGTCGAAGATTGAGCCGCGTGGAGCAGGCGGCATGCGGTTGGAATCAATAGTCTCCATGCGGCTGGCAGTCGTAGCCGCATGGGCTTTCTTCATGCGGCTGAAAGTCTCAGCCGCATAGGTCTTCTCCATGCGGCTGGAAATCCTGGCCGCATGAGTGTTATGCATTTGGCTGGCAGTTTCGGCCGCGTGGTCATCATTCATGCGGCTGGCAATCTTGGCCGCATGAGTCTTCATTTTGTGGCTAGTGTCTTTGTTCGGTTTCTTCCTAGAGCACATAGAATTACTCTTTGTCCCTGCAAGTCCAGCATCGTAGTACTTTCCTCTGCCAAACTTGGGGACAGCAGAGTCTTCTATGGCTTGAAGTGGGGTCGCATGAGAGTTGCCTTCGTCGTCTTGGGTAGCATAGAGTACTCCGTCCAGAGCTTGGGGAAGAGCAAATGACTTTGGCCTCCACTCCCTACGAGCCTTCTTTGTGCGGGTTCGCTTCTGGACCGGGCCAGCGCTTTCTTCAGAGAGCATTTCTTCGAACGCCTGTTGGTCGAAGCGGACGACCATCTTCTGTTGTGTGGAGCCAAGTTTGGCTGCATCCGATTGCATCACCAACTCCTCAGCCGTGGAGAAGTTTGTCCCCAGCAGAGTCGCCATCGTGTTTGCCATTGATTTGTAAAAGAACAGAACAATTATCAGAGGACTGAACTTAGACTCACAATACAAATTCGCTTGTACAAAGAAAGCCTAGGGACGAAAACCTAGGTACAGCAATCTAAGTACAATTGTTTATTTTAGATTCTGGGAGGTGACGATAGAGGCTCGGGAAAGCGACGGCAGCTCTGCCTTACTCCTTGGACGATCGGGTACAGCATTGGCTCTGGAGAAGAAATGGTTGGCGTTGATAAAGAAATGATCTCTTTGTTCTCTCTGTATATGCTCCTCTCTCATTTTGATCTCTGTATATTCTCTTTCTGATTCTCTCTGGATCCGGGCCAGGGTTTTTTTGCAAGGGAATGGCACCTCGCTATTTATAAGAGTGGGGGGCATCATTAGGGTTTGCAATAATTGCCCGTTCTCGAAAGTCGGCGGTCTGAAAGTTAATTAATCTGGGCCGTCCATCTTGCATATAATAGATTTAAGCAATTAATGTGATGGCATTAAATCTTTGTGGACAATAAATATTGATTGCCATGAATATTCGTGACTTGTAATGGCCTGCCACGTGTCTAATTTGCTCGATTTGATTTGATCTGGACACTTATTGCAACAAATCTGATTAGGATTTGTTAACATCCATAATTCTAGGAAGATAAGACTGCCACGTGTCTCAATCATCATGAAAAGTGCCACGTGTCTCCACTGGGCCATCTTGGCAGAGCCGCAGATGAATGGGCCGCATGAGGCTAAATGGCCGCATGAAGATGGGTAGCCGCATGGGGATGAACAGCCGCATGGGAATGGACAGCCGCATGGGAGTGGGCAGCCGTATGCTGATGGGCGACCGCATAGGGGATGCAGCCGCATGCTGATGGGCGGCCGCATAAAGGATACAGTCGCATGAAGATGGGCGGCCGCAGCCGCATGCCTCGGGATTAGATGGATTCTGCCAGCTGTGAGAAGATTTTCTCCTTTTTTCTAGGAACGCGCCATTATGTCAGTCATTATTGTACCTTTTTGTCAGAGCTGTCATTTATCAGAGCTGTCAGCCGTCAGGGCATTAAATGCAGCAAAAGACGAAGGAAAGAGCTGTTGAAGGCCACGTGGCTCCTCTCTGGGCCGCATGGAATTATTCAAGCCGCATAGACTCTTGAACCGCATGGATCCCTGAGCCGCATGGGCTCTCTGAGCCGTATGGGGATCCTTGACTGCATGAACCTTTCTTTATTCTTTTCTATGCTTCTACAAGGATCTCTCCTACTGGAGCCAATATTTGAACTAGGTTGAGGATCATCCTTATGGGGAAGGGGTTCTTCAACGATTGTTAGATCCTCATATTTATGAATTACTAGCAACCCAATGGGGTCACCCCTCTGAATTATATAATCACCTTCATAAACAGTATTTTTAACTGTGATACATATGTTATGTCTTGACACTGGTTCAATGAATCCTTGTGTCAAAAGTATGCCTTTATTAGTATGTAGCGGAACACAATGGATTATACCGCAGTATTCGAGTGGTATAAATATTCTTAGTCCGAGGAATATCTCGGCACTCCTATATCGTTTGATACAAACATCCTCTTTGGTATATAAAGTATCTCCTGAAGAAATTCCCTCTTTAATGGGAATGATAGCTTTATCATCCAAAAGAGTAATACGTATCTAATTATAGGTCTTGTTTATTGTATTCATGTTAATCTTGAGATGCTCTATGGCATTACTGAGATCCTCAACTTCAGAAGAGTTGTCTTCTTCAGAGGAGTCGGCCATAGACTCGATCTCATAGATGGAAGAAGCAGATGTATTACTGCTAACTTCATCTATGGTACCAATATGAATACCATATTCATCAAGATCTGTTATGACCACACTTTGGATATTTTCAGGACATTCATTAGCGAAGTGTCACTCTTTGTTGCATTTAAAACATTTGTAACCCTTTTTAAATTTTTTTTTAATAAATTTCCTTTTACGAAAATTCTTTTCAGTTTAAACTTCTTGAAGTTGGGTTTCCACTCTTTCCTAGTGATTCTCCATTTTTTCTTACTAAAGGTTTGACCCTTTTTCTATGTCTTTTTCCATTTCGGTTTCTGCCAGACAGGCGGGCATCCGAATTGGAAATTAACATCCTCATCATATTTGTTACAACATCTATAACTAAGTACTGAGTTTTTAATGAATTTATTCATCTGTGATGAGGCCTTAGCCTGCTCACAGGTTTCTTTCATGGTTCTTATACAGGCCTTTTTCAATATGCCAGTTGTATGAACTCCACCACGGATTTCATCATATTTAGCTTTAATAATATTGTTCCTTAGGTAGGGAATTTTAGTAAAAAATCCCTCCATCCAAAATTCTTTTTCTCTAACATTGTTTAAATGAAAAATTAGTCCAATTTATTTGGACACAAATTCCTTAAGCATACAAATATCATACAACACCATTTTGTGTAATATCTTATCATAGTTTTTCGAAGCATTGGAGCTTTCTCCTGTAAAATCAGCTAGGAGCGGCTTAACCAGCCCATCCAAAGCTGCATATTTATCAGGACTAGCCTTAATAGCTTCAATAGCTGGGGGATTTAACAGTTCAAAATTTCTTAACCAAGCAATGTTATCACCTTGCCAATGGCTTGTGGCATAGTGAATATATCCTTCAGAAGTTATGTCAGCGGGAAAGAAGTATGCCATTCCCTGCATCTTCTGAGTCCAATTGGAAAGATATACTCCGATTTGTTTGTGTGGAACATTTTCAAGGTTCAAGATCAAACCATCAGACAAATATCTTTTATCATGATACAGCGGAATTATAGCGAAAAAAGGAAAAACACACCAAATGAAAGGACACTCAGAAGAAATATTACAAAATACTCTCAAATCCGTTGTCCTTACAATACAATGAGCCCTCCTATATATAGGCTCAGGGTCGGTACTAACCGGTTTAGCCGGTCAAGGCCACCGGTGTCAACAGTCCTCCCTCAATAATAGAAGAAGGATTCCTTCTTATCTTCTGGCTAGTGTGCCATCACATCAACTTTGGCGGGTATGCTGTCATATTATTACTTTATTCGTTTTAGATTAAAACGAATCTTCCACCTGTCTGTGGGATGATGAAGGGTCACCATCATTTCCTGATGAGGTGTCTCTTTATGGGGTCTCGAAAACGACATCCCACCAGCCTTTCCAAGAATTAAAGGTGGATGTGGATGGAGACACACCATGTGGCGGGGTCCAGTGTCGATATTCCCGCTCAGCTTCAGACCATTCCCGAATATCACTGTCATCGGAAGAATTATCATTATTATTGTAAGTTGTCTCTGCCACTGATGGAGATCATGGAGGAGACACAGCAAGACGAACAAGTCTTCTTTGCACCGGTTTGGGTGCCTTCTTCTCTTTCTTTGGCAGACGCCAACCAACGCGTTTTTGGTAACGTCTGAGAACATCTTTGTATGTGAGCTTCTTCTTCATAAGCATACCTCGCTTCCGGATTCGATCTGAACACCGGTCATGATGAGGTCTTCAGCGTACACATCTTCCCTGGCTTGTTGTCCTAGTGGGCCAAGGCTTAAACTTGTAAGGAACTCCTGCAAAAGGGCTGTTCTCGTGTCGTCATCTTCTGGCCTACTGCGCAAGTAGTTCGCCAGAATGACCTTGCCACTGCAGGAAATAGTGGCAGAACTCTGATGCAGCTTCTAGGCTTCAATAAAAAACTCTCGAGCCGCACCATACCGCTCCTTGGCTTCATAAAAATTCTCCTTCTTGAACAGGGATAAGTGGAAACCAGGGTCTCCTTCTAGGCGGTAAAGCTCCCAAATTTGGTAGGAATGGAAGCTCTTGATGTACCTTCTCTCCTCCCAAATGCTCTAAACTCTGAACCTGAACATCGCCTGGAACCTGGTAGAATGAGCGACCGCTGCTTCCCAGCAGATCTCCGGGATAGTCGACTCATATAGTTCTTTATCAGAAGTGCAAATAAACACATCGTACACAAATCCTTTACTGATCTGCAGTATCATATTAACAATTTCCTGGAAACAATATGCCAGGTGAATATAACCATTAGGTAAATAAATAATCTCCATGCCTTCAAAATACTTAGTGATTTCAGAGTCATCTAAGCGTTTGAAATAAGCAAGAAGATGAGCTTCATCTATTATTTGTTGCTGGTATATAGTAATCATACTCTGTACCATTCCCTCAGTCTCCATGCACTGAAGGCACTCGTTCTCAATAGACATAGCCTGATAAAATTGTAGTATGTCTGGGATCCAAAAATTGACCAGATCATGACTGTCGATTTGCCTCAGGATTTCCTGGAGTTCTTTATATTCCGCACTGTCCTTGGAAGAGATATTTTTCTTTCGATACTAATGCAGGTGAATGAGATGTGGCACTATATACAATCATCTGGAATGCCAAATGCATTAGTTCATGGAGCTTTGCATTTTGTTGTGCTGTTTTTGCCTTTTCAGCTAGAAACTGCTTCTCAATCTGAGACAGTCAGAAACTAGCCCCCTTCAGATCATTTGATTGTATGGCTCGGTAACAACCATTGAATTTGTCCCAAGAGTCTTTGTCATTTTTCTCGAGCTCTTGGTTGTACCAGTTTTTCACCATGGTACTTGCAAATGTCTTGTCCTGGAAAGGAACTAGCTTCTTGGGTCCTCTCAGATTTGCCTGTGCGGCTGGTGCGTATGCGACTTTGGGGCTATTGTTCCCCTGTTGGCTATTCGTCGGAATGGTTTGGCTATTCGCCACCTTTGGATTTTTTGTCTCTGGGACTAGGTTGTTCACCATAGTCGTCCCTGACGAAGAGGCTGCATTGCTCGCAGCATTTGCCTTGGCCGCCTTTTTAGGGCCAAACTGAGTAAAGGCCTCCTGCCTTTTCATATCCTCGTGGATCTGTTTGATGCGAGAAAACTCCTTCTGCTCCATAGCATTATAGCCTGGTAAGAGTATCAGCAAGAAAGTTAGTATATCCAGGGATGTAATTAACTTCATAATTGAAATTTTCTAGATAAATAGCAATTCTAATCCTTCGAAGATTTTCTTCTGGATTATTAATAGTTTTCTTTTTAAAAAAATGAGCAACAGATTTATTGTCAGTTTCAATAATGAAATTTCTATAGAGAAGATATATTCTCAAGCTTTTTATGGCTAATTTAACAACAAGTAATTCTTTATCATAGGTCGCATACTTAATCTGGGTTTTTGTGAATTTTCCCGAAGTATATGCAACAATTTCTTTGTTTTTTGCAATTAATACTCCTGCCCAAAAATAATCAGAAGCATCAGTTTGCAGAACAATCTTTTCTTCATCTAGTAGGAATTAAAGGATTTTCTGGCCTTTTACCAGATCCTTAATTTTAGCAATTTCTTCTTTCTCTTTGGGTGAAAGAGAAATAGATAATTTACTGGTCTCCCACTTCCTGGGCTATTCACCAGTAAATGGTTTTATACTTTGCTTGTTCAGAAGCTAACTTATCTTGTAATTTTCCAACTCTAGCAGAAAAATGTGGGATATACTTTCTACCATAGTTAAGCAATCCAAGAAAACTCTGAAGTTCCTTCAATGTTTTGAAGTCTTCAGAAAAATCTTTTATTTTAGCATAAATATGCTGTTGTAGTTCAATCTGAACATTTTTAATCACTTTACCCAAGAAATCAATTTCAGTCTTGAAAAGTTCAATTTTCTTAGGACTAAGAATAATACCATTATCAAGTAGTAGTTTTGATACTTGTAATAAATGTTCTTTATGTTCATCCGCAGATTTGGAGAACACAAGAATATCATCTATATAGACATCGACAAAGTTAAGATGTCCGAATATAGAATTCATCCATTTCTGGAATATTTGTGGAGCATTTTTTAATCTAAATGGCATAACTAGCCATTCAAAATGTCTCTGAGGACAACTGAATGCAGTTAGCTCAGTTGATGTTTTATCAGCAAGCTTAAGTTGCCAAAAACCTGATTTGGCATTAAACTTACTATAAAACTTAGCTCCCTATAGCTGCCTAATTAAATTCTCAGCAGAAGGGATGAAATAACCAACAAATTTTGTATAGCTATTAAGCTTTCTATAATTTATAACCATTCTAGGTTTTTCCATTTTTATCTCAGCATGATTCTTGACTAGGAAGCCTGGAGACGAATGGTTACTATAGCTTTTTTGTATTAATTTTAATCGAAGTAGTTCGTCAATCTGTTTAGCAAATTCTTCCTTATCAGAAGGATAAACCATTATGCTATTGACGCGAACTTTCGATTCTTTATGTATATCTAAGAGCTCAATTTTGCAATATCTAGGAGCTCTATCGAACCACTTTAAAGGATTATCAGAATACAGAGGTTCTAACATTCTATGAATAATTTGTTGGAAGTTGTTATCTGTAACGCTCCAGTCCCAAATATTTGAGACTAGATACGTATCATGCCAGCTGTATACATACGAGTAAATATACGGCTCGTATGTATACATAAGCTGTAAAATATAGAAAGCCAAGACACTAAATCTCATCCACAAAAATAAATAATAATATAAAAGCAACTTTGAGTTTGTCATGTATACAATCGTTGGGCGGAGACAAATCCACTACCAACTAAATTAACTATGGAAAAATATACAAGAAAAGAATTGAGCAAGCGAAGCAATGACGAGTCCAAAAGCAGTCATCACGAAGGAAGGAATGACCTTAGCTAGAGCACCTGCAAAAATCACAAGACACA
The DNA here is from genome assembly GCA_029216955.1 of Iris pallida. Classification (NCBI taxonomy): domain Eukaryota; kingdom Viridiplantae; phylum Streptophyta; class Magnoliopsida; order Asparagales; family Iridaceae; genus Iris; species Iris pallida. The sequence goes on along the minus strand of JANAVB010020400.1, from coordinate 16,751,239 downwards.
CCTGGAGAGATAACCAGGTCCTCAGAGGGACGTAACAAGACACATAATATCATGCCGATAAACTGAATAAATAAGCTCAAAGAAAAGTATGCATGAGTAAAGGTTCCTACCCATTCTAGGTGATATGCACTTTGAGGACAACATTCTACGCTGGGGCTGTAGGCTCAGCAGAATAAATAAAGAGTGGCAGTAAGTAGCGCTCATCCGAGTCACTATCGGCCCTGGACAGAAGGTAGTGCTCATAAGAGTCACCCTTGGCCCAAAATGTGTGTAAAAATAAAATGTAGCCCCTACGCTAATAACTGTCCCCTACCCCTAATGATAAGAGTAATACATGCGTCGTCTCCACGATACTGTTTAATCCTTAATAACTGCCAAGTCTTCTACAAAATCTATTAGCAGTTATATCCTAACGCACGGCCTGTACGCACCAATGACCAGTCAGCACCCAAGTCCGCATCTATATGCGACTCACAACTCACACACAATCTGTGGCACATCGTGACAGTTTATGAGATGCATTACACATACGGTGATCCCTTAACTCTAAGCCAATTGCATAAAGTATAATAATTTGTATCTATATATAGTTTTGAAAGAATAACATAAAGATAAAGCATACATGATATTGAGCAAGAAATTAAACAGTAAATGCAAGGTGTCTTCCCTGGTGTTACGCCTGGCGTGGTGCAATGTTCTGACAAGTCACGAGGTGTCCAATAGCCGTGATCGATGGACAATGGTCTGAAGTTGCGAGGAAATAGGATTATGATCAGTCATTGACATGAAAAGAGAAATTCGCGGAGAAGTACCTTATGCTATTTTAGAAAGTATTTATAAGAGGAAAGACTAGATTTGTTTAGTTAAAAATAATTTTAGATAAGTACTTTGGAAAATATAAAACAAATTTGTTTTTAGAGTTGAACTAAATTTTTGTCAAATAGGTTTTGCAGGCCAAACACTATATGTTTTAATTACAATATATATATATATATATATATATATATATATATATATATATATATATATATATATATATATATATATATATATAGGAGTATTTACTACGTATATTAAGGAAAAATAAAAATAAAAATTTTAACAAAACTACTGATAACAATATCCGTAAAATTAATAACTAATAATAATGATAATAATATTAATAATAATAATAATAAAATACTTATACTGCCACTTACCCTTTTTAATAATAATAATAATAATATAAAATACCCTTTTTAATAATAATAATATAAAATAACCTTTTTAATAATAATAATAATAATAATAATAATAATAATAATAATAATAATAATAATAATAATAATAATAATAATATAAAATATGTAATGTCCCAGTCCCAAAATACGTAGGACCAAGTACGTAGACATGCCAGCTGTACTTATACGAAGAATACACCAATATATGGTAATCCCCGTATCGGTACATAAGCTGTAATAATGATACATGATAAGCCACAATAATATGACTAATCTCATCCACAGCTCAACACAAAAGTATAATAAAGTCCATTAAATAAAATAAATAATGATGTCAAAATATAGCCAGGTAGACATTCCCACCCAAACAGCTATGGAAAAATTGTCTCAACTAAATGGAGTCCGACCTCATCAAACAGCAAGAAAGATGATAAAAGATGTCCAGTACATAGTCTCAGATAATAAAGAATAAAACTAAGTATGGACAGGAGATGCCTCGTCACCGATGTATACTGGATCCAATGCTGTACCATACTCCTCGGGATAGTCCTGCTCGTCTAATCCTGGAGAGATCACCAGGTCCTCAGAGGGATGTAACAAGATACAGAAAACATGCCAAGTAACTGAATGTGTAAATAAATATGCAACTATGACTCTACAGGAACTTCTATCCGTCTATGTGAGATGCACTTTGAAGATAACCTTCTACGCAGGGGCTGTAGGATCAGCAGAGTAATAAGAGTGGCAGTAAGTAGCGCTCATCCGAGACGCTATCGGCCGGGACAGAAAGTAGTACTCATATGAGTCACTCTCGGCCTCCAAAGTGTGTAGCTGTCCCCTCCCCCCAACTGCTCCTGTCCAAGATGTATCCACAGCCTGTCCAGTTGGCAACTGCTATGGCTTCTAACTCGACTCACTAATAGCAGTTACCACCTAACCGTCGCACGTTCCGTACGTATCAATGGCCAGTCGAGTACGCAGGTCTGTGTCCTATATAACTCACTCATCAGGTGATACACATGTATCAAGGCCATAGGGGATATGAAAATACCCCACATACTCATAGGGTAGTCAACTGACACAAGGTCGACATGCAAATAAGACATAAATAAATATAACGACTAAATTTAGCCGCTTGCACCCAAGTGTGACTTGGACGCCCAATAGAAACAAAATGACAAATAAGAGAAAGAAATATGCAATAATAAAATATAATGAAAATAAATGAGCACATTCAGAATCTATGGCAAGGTATACTTGCCTGCGGTGCTAGAAGGGCAATCCAATAGTAGCAAGTGTCAGCACCAAAACTCACAATCACAGATGACTCCAAACGCTGAAACAAACATCAAAAATGATCTCGGAGAAGAAGATATACCTAGGAAATGCCTATCCAAAAGTCTAATTCTGGAACAGGGGCAAAATTATAATTTCGGGTCAAAACGATGTCCGCCGTTGGATCCGCTTTGTACCGAAATGCGTGCCAAAGTCTATGGTCTCTAAAGTCGTCAAACTACATGTCTACGAATTCTGTTAGAGGAGTGGAACTCAACAGTATGTCCAGTTTTGGATTCCGATGAGCCGTGCACAAAATCGCCCGTTTGAGTGGGTCGCAGGCCCGCCAAAAAGGGGTTCCGATTTGACCTTCTCAGAATCAACCCAAACTTTGCATACATGACCAAAATTTTGATTCAAACCTGTTGGCACAAGTTTCGTCTCGATTCGACGACTGTGCACGAATTTATGGACAAGTTTGCAAAACGCCGATACGGGGGTATCTTGACGGATACACGTTGATTTCGTCGCGCGCACACGACGAAACTGAGTTCCGTCAGTTCCCACATGTCAGCAACGTCCATATGCGCCTTTTGATGCATATAGCACGCGACCATGTCGCCCGGTTTGTCGGGGCGTACGTCGTATCGGAGAAAATTCAAAATTTTATATAAATTAACGCAGGTTTTTCTCTAACTTCAACATCAGTTTATTTCTTACACGTTAATCAAAACGACGATCCAGAAGATGCATTGCGATCTTGGTTATGTTGTCTTTTACTTTTTTGGATTAGTTTCTATAAATTCTTAATGCACAGCAAGAGAATTGGCCGAGAAGTTGTCGTTTTAAAACAGTTTTTAGTATTACAGAAAACATGTTTTTCTTCAACTTCGTCTCGATTTTTCGAGCAAGTTGATGGGTTGTTTCGAAATCCATCTGGAGGATCTCGAAGAGGGTCAAGTCTACTTTCCATAAAATTTTACGGATCATAAATCGGTGCTACGAGTAAAAAGTTACGTCGTAGGGAAGTAGGGTACCTTGAGTGGGAAAACTGCTCCATGGGGGACGAGGAGCTGACTTTCGATGCTCCGTTCGTCGCGCACAAAACTCCGTCGCTGGTGAAACGAACTCGTAGGCGAAGAGGGTATGATCAGCCACAATTTTCGTTTTGGAAGTCTAGGGTTTTGAGGTTTGTGGAAAAAGATGTATTTGTAACAACTTCCAACTAAACCTAAAACTAATAGGTTTTGAATTAAAAATCCCACGGGTTGGCTATTCGCGAGCTTTCTGGCCGCATCATGCCTTTACTTGTGTGGGGCCCGCCCACTATTTGTGGGTGTAGGGTTTTGTTTCTTTTCCTATATTCTTTTTCCTATTTCCTTTCCTTTACTTCTCTTAACAAGCCTGTGGTGGTGGTCCCCCCTGGGCCGACCACCAGTGCTAATTTTTTTTTTAAACAACTAATATATATATATATATATATATATATATATATATATATATATATATATATATATATATATATATATACACACACACACACACTCACACATATATATGTATATATTCACAAAAAAAATCCTATAAATGGTAAATAAGTAACAAAAATATTTGTAATAACTATAGGCTATATTTAGTAGCAGTAAAAAAATATCAAGCACACAACATACCTATATCATATACATCTATAATGACACACATACATATAATTACCACTTTAAGTCCAAATAATATAGAAAAATAATTTTTAAAGCACTAAAATAGTTAAAAAATATTGGGGGTTTACATCCTACCCAACTTGAAGAAATACTTTTCTATCTTCTCTACCATGCCTACCCTATCTATTCCTAAATTTATTTTATTAAAAAAACATGTAACACCCCAGTCCCAAAATACGTAGGACCAAGTACGTAGACATGCCAGCTGTACTTATACAAAGAATACACCAATATATGGTAATCCCCGTATCGGTACATAAGCTGTAATAATGAACTTGATAAGCCACAATAATATAACTAATCTCATCCACAGCTCAACACAAAAGTATAATAAAGTCCACTAAATAAAATAAATAATGATGTCAAAATATAGCCGGGTAGACATTCCCACCCAAACAGCTATGGAAAAATAGTCTCAACTAAATGGAGTCCGACCTCCTCAAACAGCAAGAAAGATAATAAAAGATGTCCAGTACATAGTCTCAGATAATAAAGAATAAAACTAAGTATGGGCAGGAGATGCCTCGTCACCGATGTATGCTGGATCCAATGCTGCACCGTACTCCTCGGGATAGTCCTGCCCGTCTAATCCTGGAGAGATCACCAGGTCCTCAGAGGGACGTAACAAGATACAGAAAACATGCCAAGTAACTGAATATGTAAATAAATATGCAACTATGACTCTACAGGATTTCCTATCCGTCTATGTGAGATGCACTTTGAGGACAACGTTCTACGCAGGTGCTGTAGGATCAGCAGAGTAATAAGAGTGGCAGTAAGTAGCGCTCATCCGAGACGCTATCGGCCGGGACAGAAAGTAGTACTCATATGAGTCACTCTCGGCCCCCAAAGTGTGTAAATAAATAAATGTAGCCCCTACGCTAGTAGCTGTCCCCTCCTCCCAACTGCTCCTGTCTAAGATGTATCTACAGCCTGTCCAGTTGGCAACTGCTATGGCTTCTAACTCGACTCACTAATAGCAGTTACCACCTAACCGTCGCACGTCCCGTACGTATCGATGGCCAGTCGAGTACGCAGGTTCGTGTCCTATATAACTCAATCATCACGTGATACACATATGTCAAGGCCATAGGGGATATGAAAATACCCTACATACTCATAGGGTAGTCAACTGACACAAGGTCGACATGCAAATAAGACATAAATAAATATAACGACTAAATTTAGCCGCTTGTACCCAAGTGTGATTTGGACGCCCAATAGAAACAAAATGACAAATAAGAGAAATAAATATGCAATAATAAAATATACTGAAAATAAATGAGCACATTCAGAATCTATGGCAAGGTATACTTGCCTGCGGTGCGAGAAGGGCAATCCAATAGTAGCAAGTGTCAGCACCAAAACTCACAATCACAGATGACTCCAAACGCTGAAAAAAACATCAAAAATGATCTCGGTGAAGAAGATATACCTAGAAAATGCCTGTCCAAAAGTCTAATTCTGGAACAGGGGCAAAATCATAATTTCGGGTCAAAACGATGTCCGCCGTTGGACCCGCTTTGCACCGAAACATGTGCCAAAGTCAATGGTCTCTAAAGTCATCAAACTACATGTCTACGGATTCAGTTTGAGGAGAGGAACTCAATGGTATGTCCAGTTTTGGATTCCGATGAGCCGTGCATAAAATTGCCCGTTTGAGTGGGTCGCGGGCCCGCCAAAAAGGGGTTCCGATTCGACCTTCTCAGAATCGAACCAAACTTGGCATGCAGGACCAAAATTTTGATTCGGACCACTTTAAAGGATTATCAGAATATAGAGGTTCTAACAGTCTATGAATAATTTGTTGGAAGTTGTTATCCGTCGGAATGTTATAGGTACAAACTTTATCAGTTGAGGTATTATCACCACGCTGGGCTGCCGGTGCATAACGTTCAGCAATATAGACATTAAATGTTATTCGGGGAATAGAACGACCATCTATGTCAAAATAATGTCGGTTAAATGGAGGATAGTTTCGAAGATCATTATCAAATTCCTTCGGGAGTAGAATGAATGTAAAATTATAGGTTTTAAAATTCCCATGTATATCGGGAAGTTGAACCTCAATATTTGTTTTATGGTTTACTAGAATTTGGCGTACCATAAAATCATTTAATTTACAGGGTCGCTCCAGTTTAACCCGTAAATGTTCTACTATGAACAATTTTTGTAATATAATAGACTTACTTCAGCACCTGTATCTAAAAGAGCATGAATAGTTAATTTGTTAGATCCAGGAATACAAATTGTTAAGGGTATAAATATATATCCTTGTGGAGCAGTCTTAAGATCAAGAGTTGCTCTGATCATTTGCTGTATTAATTAATTGGTCCCAATCCAGGACGTCATCAGTGGTTAAATTGGCATCAAGTTGAAGCCAATCGTCAATATTAAATTCGTTTAACTTACAAGCCTCTAATTCTACTTGATCCAAAGAGGTGCTTGGAAGATCTAAATCAATCATGTCTTCAAAAGGTAAGTCGATATAATCACTTGTATCTATATAATCGATTGATGTAGTTGTATCCTGGTTAGGAGGATCAAGATCGGTTTCCAGATCAAGGAGCCAAGCGAAGGTCACCCGATGCTCCTTTTTCTTTTTTTGAACATACTCCTTGTTTCATCTATTTTTGTAAACACGAATATGTTCACGTAATAGTTTTTTTGTAAGTGCAGTATGTTTTAATACTATAGACCTTTAGTTTGATTTAGGAGTCTCCCGTCTAAGGATATCCTTGAATTTATTTACTAGGCAAAGCATCTTATATGCTTCACGAATTTGTGATGCATTATAACTGATAGTTTGTCTATATTGACTTTGACCGGGGCCTTTACCTTTGTCTTGTTCCATTAGGATAGATCAGAACTATTTTTTCCGATTCGGGGTAAAGATGCGCTTATAACTAGAATATCTCTTATGGACTTTTCGTCCATTAAGAGTCTAGTTCTTCCCTCTAGTGGGGATTCACTGATACTCGCTCTATGGGCAGATATATCAGAAGAAGTAGTTGTTCTTCCTGAATTAAGATGTCCCATGGAGTTTGATCGTGAAATTCTTACTGAATTAGCGGAAGATGACTCAGCATCATGTGCTTGAGGTCTACTTCCGCTTAAGACAATAGAGATAGTATTTCCAGAAGCAAAAAAGTACTCAGTAGGTACTTCAAGTTTTGGTTTCAAGAATTTGACAAAAAATTGCATATCATTGTCAAGTCTTAAATGTTCTAATTTGACTAATCTTGGTTGTATAGTTTTTCCTATACTAACCTCAAATAGTTTAACTAAATGTTTCGGAGTAATGGATTTAAACGTAGGAGTTTAAAGCCATACAATGTTCCTATTGTATACCCAAAACCTTAGAACCGGGCATAAGCTCTATGCCTTGAAGGTTTATGGATAGCGTATAATTTTTTTCAATATTTTCATTCTCGAGACTTATTGAAAAATCTGGATGAATATTTATTCCGAATAGCCTGTTTACCAGGTTAGACTTAGCTCCTCCAATAATACTATTGAGAAGGTTATTAATGATTCGTTCATCCATACAAACAACTAGTATGGGAGTATCAATTCCTGATCGGTAAAGATCAGTTATCTTTAATTGAATCAACCCGATATGCAGATATCGCATTCTTGGGCATTTCTTTTTCAATTTTTCAATTTTCTTTTTATCGAGAAGGCAGATAGAAGAAAAGTCTTCTCCACCACGAAGTTCGATGTTTCCTTGCATTCTTTCGAATACATAAGTATGTTTGTTTAAAAACCTAGACTAGAAAGATATAGGTTTATAAACTTCTTTTTTTTTTATCAGAGTGAGGAATAGCTTCTTTCAGCTTTTCCAAATCTTCGTCAGTAATTTCAAATTGTTCACCTTCACTTTGCTGGATGCTAGAATTTGACGTTTCTTCTGACATAATCTGATTCATATAGATTCTAAATTCATAATAATGCTCCTCGGGATCTCTCCTACTGGAACCAATATTTGAACTAGGTTGAGGAACATCCTTATGGGGAAGGGGTTCTTCAACGATTGGTAGATCCTCATATTTATGAATTACTAGCAACCCAATGGGGTCACCCCTGTGAATTATATAATCACCTTCATAAACAGTATTTTTAACTGTGATACCTACGTTATGTCTTGACAATAGTTCATGGTATCCTTGTGTCAAAAGTATGCCTTTATTAGTATGTAGCGGAACACTATGGATTATACCATAGTATCCGAGTGGTATAAATATTCTTAGTCCGAGGAATATCTTGGCACTCCTGTATCGTTTGATACAAACATCCTCTTTGGCATATAAAGTATATCCTGAAGAAATTCCCTCTTTAATGGGAAGGATAGCTTTATCATCCAAAAGAGTAATACGTATCTGGTTATAGGTCTTGATTATTGTATTCATGATAATCTTGAGATGCTCTATGGCATTACTGAGATCCTCAACTTCAGAAGAGTTGTCTTCTTCAGAGGAGACGACCATAGACTCAATCTCATAGATGGAAGAAGCAGACGTATTACTGCTAACTTCATCTATGGTACCAATAATAATACCATATTCATCAAGGTCTGTTATGACCACACTTTGGATATTTTAGGACATTCATTAGCGAAGTGTCCCTCTTTGTTGCATTTAAAACATTTGTAACCCTTTTTAAATTTTTTCTTTTTAAATAATTTTCTTTTACGGAAATTCTTTTCAGTTTTAAACTTCTTCTTGAAGTTGGGTTTCCACTTTTTCTAGTGATTCTCCATTTTTTCTTACTAAAGGTCTTACCCCTTTTTCATGTCTTTTTCCATTTTGGTTTCTGCCAGACAGGCGGGCATCCGAATTGGAAATTAACATCCTCATCATACTTGTTACAACATCTATAACCAAGTACTGAGTTTTTAATGAATTTATTCATCTGTGATGAGGCCTTAGCCTGGTAACAGGTTTCTTCCATGGTTCTCATACAGGCCTTTTTCAACATGCCAGTTGTATGAACTCCACCACGGATTTCATCATATTTAGCTTTAATAATATTGTTCCATGGGTAGGGAATTTTAGTAAAAAATCCCTCCATCCAAAATTCTTTTTCTCTAACATTGTTTAAATGGAAAATTAGTCCAATATATTTGGACACAAATTCCTCAAGCATACAAATATCACACAACACCATTTTGTGTAATATCTTATTATAGTTTTTCGAAGCATTGGAGCTTTCTTCTGTAAAATCAGCTAGGAGCTGCTTAACCAGCTCATCTAAAGCTGCATATTTATCAGGACTAGCCTTTATAGCTTCAATATCGGGAATATCGACACTGGACCCCTGTAGCTGACTAATTAAATTCTCAGCAGAACAGATAACAACTTCCAACAAATTATTTATAGAATGTTAGAACCTCTGTATTCTGATAATCCTTTAAAGTGGTTCGATAGAGCTCTTAGATATCGCAAAATTGAGCTCTTAGATATACATAAAGAATCGAAAGTTCGCGTCAATAGCATAATGGTTTCTCCTTCTGATAAGGAAGAATTTGCTAAACAGATTGACGAACTACTTCGATTAAAATTAATACAAAAAAGCTACAGTAACCATTCGTCTCCAACCTTCCTAGTCAGGAATCATGCTGAGATAAAAAGGGAAAAAGCTAGAATGGTGGAGTTCATACAAATTATTCCTTTCCTTTGGTGTGTTTTTCCTTTTTTTCGCTGTAATCTGGTATCAGAGCCAGTTTATCAATAAAGCTCTACTGGTTTCAAGTAAGACTTCGTTCTTTCTTTTCTTTACTTTTTATTTATGTTCGAGTAAATTTGTGTGTTCTTGAGTATGTTGCTATGACAGGTGTCCTAGTTATTTTAACAAGAATAATGCTGAGATGTGTGCAGTAGCTCTTACGCTTGGTGTAGGAAATGAACCAAAGCTGTGCTCTAATTCCGTGAAACGGTAGTTCAGGCTTGTGGTCGTATGTTCGAGGCCAAAGCCTACCAGAAATCTACGGTAGTTCCTTGGTCTGTGTTATCAGGGAACATAGGGGAACTATGGCAAGCCGCGGAATTAAGGGTCAAAACGAGCAACTACAGAGATCTCAGAATATTTTTGTTAAAAAATACTAGAGCCTACCATAGCTCATATACTCAAGAACAACTCCTCACAATGGAAGATAATAATCAGGCGAAAGCCGAACTTCGTATTTTTGCGGTCAATCACCATTGTCCTTATAATCTGCAAGGATATGAACACCTTGTTCATCTTCCTTCTATAGATAACCCTGAAAATGGGATTTATAACTTCATTGTTGACTCCCTTGTAACGGTAAATAGTAATTTGCATGATAGCATGCAAAACCTCCGAATAGACATTACTGAGGTTGGAAGAGAAATAATCCAAATCAGAAATGATCTTAACGGCCTAGGAAAAGTTCCTATGGAAGACACTGCTTCTAGCAAACTTACTAGACCAGCTGTCAAACATGTTAAACCCCTGGTGATTCAAAGACGTTGTTGGGCTACTAAAATCAACATGATGAAACTTTCTTCAAAGGAAACTAATACTATTCCTATAGAAGAAATCAATAAAACTTTTTATAAAACCTTTTTAAGGTTACAACAACAGGAACTGTCTGGAGAATTAGACAGTGAACACGTTTATGATTATTATGAAAAACATGCTGAAGCAATCGACTTCTTCAAATGGAAGTATACGGAGAGTTCTGATTCAGACTCCTCCAACGATATGGAACCTGTCCATATTCGTACTATTGAAGAAGGACAGGATAGCAACGATACAATGGTTATCGAGGCTGAACCCATACTAAGGTTGGGACTATTGCACCCAATCCCGAAGTAATTATGCGAGATCCAAATTTTGTCTTAGGAGAAACCTCTCCTTATACACCAAAATTTCGGAATGAAAGACGTCAAGATTGGAATAAGTTCCATTCTTCACAACAAGCATTCCATCATGATAAAAGATATTTGTCTGGTGGTTTGATCTTGAACCTTGAAAATGTTCCACACAAACAAATCGGAGAATATCTTTCCAATTGGACTCAGAAGATGCAGGGAATGGCATACTTCCTTCCCGCTGACATAACTTCTGAAGGATATATTCACTATGCCACAAGCCATTGGCAAGGTGATAACATTGCTTGGTTAAGAAATTTTGATCTGTTAAATCCTCCAGCTATTGAAGCTATTAAGGCTAGTCCTGATAAATATGCAGCTTTGGATGAGCTGGTTAGGCAGCTCCTAGCTGATTTGACAGGAGAAAGCTCCAATGCTTCGAAAAATTATAATAAGATATTACACAAAATGGTGTTGTGTGATATTTGTATGCTTGAGGAATTTGTGTCCAAATATATTGGACTAATTTTCCATTTAAACAATGTTAGAGAAAAAGAATTTTGGATGGAGGGATTTTTTTACTAAAATTTTCTTCCCATTGAATAATATTATTAAAGCTAAATATGATGAAATCCGTGGTGGAGTTCATACAACTGGCATGTTGAAAAAGGCCTGTATGAGAACCATGGAAGAAACCTGTGAGCAGGCTAAGGCCTCATCACAGATGAATAAATTTATTAAAAACTCAGTACTTGGTTATAGATGTTGTAACAAGTATGATGAGGATGTTAATTTCCAATTCGGATGCCCGTCTGTCTGGCAGAAACCGAAATAGAAAAAGACATGGAAAAAGGGTAAAACCTTTAGTAAGAAAAATAAGGAATCACTAGAAAAAAGTGGAAACCCAACTTCAAGAAGAAGTTTAAAACTGAAAAGAATTTCCGTAAAAGGAAATTTATTAAATTTTTTTTTAAAAAGGGTTTCAAATGTTTTAAATGCAACAAAGAGGGACACTTCGCTAATGAATGTCCTGAAAATATCCAAAGTGTGGTCATAACAGACCTTGATGAATATGGTATTCATATTGGTACCATAGATGAAGTTAGCAGTAATACATCTGCTTCTTCCATCTATGAGATCGAGTCTATGGTCGACTCCTCTGAAGAAGACAACTCTTCTGAAGTTGAGGATCTCAGTAATGTCATAGAGCATCTCAAGATTAACATGAATACAATAAACAGACCTATAATCAGATACATATTACTCTTTTGGATGATAAAGCTATCCTTCCCATTAAAGAGGGAATTTCTTCAGGATATACTTTATATGCCAAAGAGGATGTTTGTATCAAACGATATAGGAGTGCCGAGATATTCCTCGGACTAAGAATATTTATAACACTCGGATACTACGGTATAATCCATAGTGTTCCGCTACATACTAATAAAGGCATACTTTTGACACAAGGATACCATGAACCCGTGTCAAGACATAACGTAGGTATCACGGTTAAAAATACAGTTTATGAAGGTGATTATATAATTCACAGGGGTGACCCCATTGGGTTGCTAGTAATTCATAAATATGAGGATCTACCAATCGTCGAAGAACCCCTTCCCCATAAGGATGTTCCTCAACCTAGTTCAAATATTGGCTCCAGTAGGAGAGATCCTGAGGAGCATTATTATGAATTTAGAATCTATATGAATCAGATTACGTCAGAAGAAACTTAAAATTCTAGCATCCAGCAAAGTGAAGGTGAACAATTTGAAATTACTGAAGAAGATTTGGAAAAGCTGAAAGAAGCTATTCCTCACTCCGATAAAAAAGAAGTTTATAAACCTATATCGTTCCAGTCTAGGTTTTTAAACAAACATACTTATGTATTCGAAAGAATACAAGGAAACATCGAACATCGTGGTGGAGAAGACTTTTCTTCTATCTGCCTTCTCGATAAAAAGAAAATTGAAAAAAATACCCAAGAATGCGATATCTGCATATCGGGTTGATTCAATTAAAGATAACTGGTCTTTTCCGAACAAGAATTGATACTCCCATACTACTTGTTTGTATGGATGAACGAATCATTAATAACCCTCTCAATAGTATTATTGGAGGAGCTAAGTCTAACCTGGTAAACAGGCTATTCGGAATAAATATTCATCCAGATTTTTCAATAAGTCTCGAGGATGAATATATTGAAAAAACTTGTACGCTATCCATAAACCTTCAAGGCATAGAGCTTATGCACGGTTCTAAGGTTTTGGGTATACAATGGGAACATTGTATGGCTTTAAACGATACTCCTACGTTTAAATCCATTACTCCCAAACATTTAGTTAAACTATTCAAGGTTGGTATAGGAAAAACTATATAACCAAGATTATTCAAATTAGAACATTTAAGACTTGACAATGATATGGAAATTTTTGTCAAATCCTTAAAACCAAAACTTGAAGTACCTACTGAGTACTTTATTGCTTCTGGCAATACTATCTCTACTGTCTTAAGCGAAAGTAGACCTCAAGCACATGATGCTGAGTCATCTTCCTCTAATTCAGTAAGAATTTCATGATCAAACTCCATGGGACATCTTGATTCAGGAATAACAAATACTTCTTCTGATATATCTGCCCATAGAGCGAGTATCAGTGAATCCCCACTAGAGGGAAGAACTAGACTCTTAATGGACGAAAAGTCCAGAAGAGATAATCTAGTTATAAGCGCATCTTTACCCCGAATCGGGGAAAATAGTTCTGATCTATCCTAATGGAACAAGACAAAGGTAAAGGCCCCGGTCAAAGTCAATATAGACAAACTATGAGTTATAGTGCATCACAAATTCGTGAAGCATATAAGATCCTTTGCCTAGTAAATAAATTCAAGGATATCCTTAGACGGAAGACTCCTAAATCAAACTACATGTCTATAGTATTAAAACATACTGAACATACAAAAAGAGTATTACGTGAACATATTCTTGTTTACAAAAATAGACGAAACAAGGAGTATGTTCAAAAACAGAAAAAGGAGCGTCGGGTGACCTTCGCTCGGCTCCTTGATCTGGAAACCGATCTTGATCCTCCTAACCAGGATACAACTACATCAATCGATTATATAGATACAAGTGATTATATCGACTTACCTTTTGAAGACATGATTGATTTAGATCTTCCAAGCACCTCTTTGGATCAAGTCGAATTAAAGGCTTGTAAGTTAAATGAATTTAGTATTTGACGATTGGCTTCAACTTGATGCCAATTTAACCACTGATGACGTCCTAGATTGGGACCAATTAATTAATACAGCAAATGATCAGAGCAACTCTTGATCTTAAGACTGCTCCACAAGGACATATATTTATACCCTTAACAATTTGTATTCCTGGATCTAACGAATTAACGATTCATGCTCTTTTAGATACAGGTGCTGAAGTAAGTCTATTACAAGAATTGTTTATACCAGAACATTTACGGGTTAAACTAGAGCGACCCTGTAAATTAAATGATTTTATGGGACGCCAAATTCTAGTAAACCATAAAACAAATATTGAGGTTCAACTTTCCGATATATATGGAAATTTTAAAACCTGTAATTTTACATTCATTCTACTCCCGAAGGAATTTGATAATGACTGTTTACATGGTATAGAGAATATTCGAAATTATCCTCCATTTAATCGACATTATTTTGACATAGATGGTCGTTCTATTCCCCGAATACCATTTAATGTCTCTATTGCTGAACGTTATGCACCTGCAGCCCAGCGTGGTGATAATACCTCAACTGATAAAGTTTGTACCTATAACATTCTGACGGATAACAACTTCCAACAAATTATTCATAGAATGTTAGAACCTCTGTATTCTGATAATCCTTTAAAGTGGTTCGATAGAGCTCCTAGATATTGCAAAATTGAGCTCTTAGATATACATAAAGAATCGAAAGTTCGCGTCAATAGCATAATGGTTTCTCCTTTTGATACGGAAGAATCTGCTAAACAGATTGACAAACTACTTCGATTAAAATTAATACAAAAAAGCTATAGTAACCATTCGTTTCCAGCCTTCCTAGTCATGAATCATGCTGAGATAAAAAAGGGAAAAGCTAGAATGGTTATAAATTATAGAAAGCTTAATAGCTATACAAAATTTGATGGTTATTTCATCCCTTCTGCTGAGAATTTAATTAGGCAGCTACAAGAAGCTAAGTTTTATTGTAAGTTTGATGCCAAATCAGGTTTTTGGCAACTTGAGCTTGCTGATAAAATATCAATTGAGCTAACTGCATTCAGTTGTCCTCAGGGACATTTTGAATGGTTAGTTATGCCATTTGGATTAAAAAATGCTCCACAAATATTCCGAAAATGGATGAATTCTATATTCGGACATCTTGACTTTGTCGTTGTCTATATAGATGATATTCTTGTGTTCTCCACATTTGCGGATGAACATAATGAACATTTACTACAAGTATCAAAACTACTACTTGATAATGGTATTATTCTTAGTCCTAAGAAAATTGAACTTTTCAAGACTGAAATTGATTTCTTGGGTAAAGTGATTAGAAATGGTCAGATTGAACTACAACAGCATATTTATGCTAAAATAAAAGATTTTCCTGAAGACCTCAAAACATTGAAGGAACTTCAGAGTTTTCTTGGATTGCTTAACTATGGTAGAAAGTATATCCCACATCTTTCTGCTAGAGTTGAAAAATTACAAGATAAGTTAGCTTCTAAACAAGCAAAGTATAAAACCATAACTGGTGAACAGCCCAGGAAGTAGGACACCAGTAAAATATCTATTTCTCTTTCACCCAAAGAGAAAGAAGAAATTGCTAAAATTAAGGATCTGGTAAAAGACCAGAAAATCTTTTATTTCCCACTAGATGAAGAAAAGATTGTTCTGCAAACTGATACTTCTAATTATTTTTGGGCAGGAGTATTAATTGCAAAAAACAAAGAAATTATTGCATATACTTCGGGAAAATTCACAAAAACCCAGATTAAGTATGCGACCTATGATAAAGAATTACTTACTGTTAAATTAGCCATAAAAAGCTTAAGAATATATCTTCTCTATAGAAATTTCATTATTGAAACTGACAATAAATCTGTTGCTCAGTTTCTTAAAAAGAAAACTATTAATAATCCAGAAGAAAAACTTCGAAGGATTAGAATTGCTATTTATCTAAAAAAATTTAATTATGAAGTTAATTACATCCCTGAATATACTAACTTTCTTGCTGATACTCTTACCAGGCCATAATGATATGGACCAGAAGGAGTTTTCTCGTATCAAACAGATCCACGAGGATATGAAAAGGCAGGAGGCCTTTACTCAGGTTGGCCCTAAAAGGCGGCCAAGGCTAATGCTGCGAGCAATGCAGCCTCCTCGTCAGGGACGACTATGGTGAACAACCTAGTCCCAGGGACGGAAAGTCCAAAGGTGGAGAATAGCCAAACCATTCCGGCGAATAGCCAACAGGGGAACAATAGCCCCAAATTCGCACAGGCACCAGCCGCACAGGCAAATCTGAGAGGACCCAAGAAGCTGGTTCCTTTCCAGGGCAAGACATTTGCCAGTACTATGGTAAAGAACTGGTACAACTAAGAGCTCGAGAAAAATGATAAAGACTCTTGGGACAAATTCAATGGCTGTTACCGAGCCATACAATCAAATAATCTGAAGGGGGCTAGTTTCTGGCTGTCTCAGATTGAGAAGCAGTTTTTGGCCGAAAAGGCAAAAGTAGCACAACACAATGCAAAGCTCCATGAACTAAGGCAGTTAGCATTCCAGATGATTGCATATAGTGCCACATCTCGGTCACCTGTATTAGTATCGAAAGAAAAAGATCTCTTCCAAGGGCATAGTACGGAACATAAAGAACTCCGAGAAATCCTGAGGCAAATCGACAGTCATGATCTGGTCAATTTTCGGATCCTAGAAATACTGCGATTTTATCAGGCTTTGTCTATTGAGAACGAGCGCCTTCAGTGCATGGAGACTGAGGGAATGGTACAGAGTATGATTACTATGTACCAGCAACAAATAATAGATAAAGCCCATCTTCTTGCTTATTTCAAACGCTTAGATGACTCTGAAATCACTAAGTATTTTGAAGGCATGTAGATTGTTTATTCACCTAATGGTTATATTCACCTGGCATGTTGTTTTCAGGAAATTGTTAATATGATACTACATATCAGTAAAGGATTTATGCACAAAGGGTTTATTTGCACTAGTGATAAAGAACTATATGAGTCGACTATCCCAGAGATCTGCTGGGAAGCAGCGGTCGCTCATTCTACTAGGTTCCAGGCGATGTTCAGGTTCAGAGTTTGGAGCATTTGGGAGGAGAGAAGGTACATCAAGAGCTTCCCTTCCTAGCAAATTTGGGAGCTTCACCGCCTAGAAGGAGACCCAGGTTTGCACTTCTCCCTGTTCAAGTAGGAGAATTTTCATGAAGCCAAGGAGCGGTATGGTGCGGCTCGAGAGTTTTTCATTGAAGCCCAGAAGCTGCATCAGAGTTCTGCTACTATTTTCTGGAGTGGCAAGGTCATTCTGGCAAACTACCTGCGCAGTAGGCCAGAAGATGACGACACGAGAACAGCCATTTTACAGGAGTTCCTTACAAGTTTAAGCCTTGGCCCATTAGGACAACAAGCCAGGAAAGATGTGCACGCTGAAGACCTCATCATGACCGGTCTTCAGATCGAATCCGGAAGCGAGGTGAGCTTCTTATGAAGAAGAAGCTCACATACAAAGATGTTCTCAGACGTTACCAGAAATACGTTGGTTGGCGTCTGCCAAAGAAAGAGAAGAAGGCACCCAAACTGGTACAAAGAAGACTTGTTCATCTTGCTGTGTCTTCTCTACGATCTCCATCAGTGGCTGAGACAACTTACAATAATAATGATAATTCTTCCGATGACAGTGATATTCGGGAATGGTCTGAAGCTGAGCGGGAATATCGACACTGGACCCCGCCACGTGGTGCGGCTCCATCCACATCCACATCCACCTTTAATTCTTGGAAAGGCTGGTGGAATATCGTTTTCGAGACCCCATAAAGAGACACCTCACCAGGAAATGATGGTGACCCTTCACCATCCCACAGACAGGTAGAAGATTCGTTTTAATCTAATACGAATAAAGTAATAATATGACAACATACCCGCCAAAGTTGATATGATGGCACACTAGCCAGAAGATAAGAAGGAATCCTTCTTCTATTATTGAGGGAGGACTGTTGAGACCGGTGGCCTTAACCGGCTAAATCGGTTAGTATCGACCCTGAGCCTATATATAAGAGGGCTCATTGTATTATAAGGGCAACGGATTTGAGAGTATTTTGTAATATTTCTTTTGAGTGCTCTATTTCCTTTCCTTTGGGGTGTTTTTCCTTTTTTCTGCGGTAATCATCATGTTGATGTTATTAGCCCAACAGCGTCTTTGAATCACCAGGGGTTTAACATGTTGGACAGCTGGTCTAGCAAGTTTGCTAGAAGTAGTGTCTTCCATAGGAACTTTTTCTAGGCTTTTAAGATCATTTCTGATTTGGATTATTTCTCTTCCAACATCAGTAATGTCTCTTTGGAGGTTTTACATGCCATCATGCAAATTACTGTTTACCGTTACAAGGGAGTCAACAATGAAGTTATAAATCCCATTTTCAGGGTTTTCTATAGAAGAAAGATGAACAAGGTGTTCATATCCTTGCAGATTATAAGGACAACTGTGATTGTCCGCAGAAATAAGAAGTTCGGCTTTCGCCTGATTATTATCTCCCATGGTGAGGAGTTGTTCTTGAGTATATGAGCTATGGTAGACTCTAGTATTTTTTAACAAAAATATTCTGAGATCTCTGTAGTTGCTCGTTTTGACCCTTAATTCTGTGGCTTGCCATAGTTCCCCTACGTTTCCTGATAACACAGACCAAGGAACTACCGTGGATTTCTGGTAGGATTTGGCCTCGAACATACGACCATAAGCCTGAACTACCGCTTCACGGAATTAGAGCACAGCTTTGGTTCGTTTCCTACACCAAGCGTAAGAGCTACTGCACACATCTCAGCGTTATTCTTGTTAAAATAACTAGGACGTCTGTCATAGCAACATACTCACGAACACACAAATTTATTCGAACATAAATAAAAAGTAAAGAAAAGAAAGAAAGAACGAAGTCTTACTTGAAACCAGTAGAGCTTTATTGATAAACTGGCTCTGATACCAGATTACAGCGAAAAAAAGGAAAAAATACCAAAGGAAAGAAAATAGAGCACTCAGAAGAAATATTACAAAATACTCTCAAATCCGTTGCCCTTACAATACAATAAGCCCTTCTATATATAGGCTCAGGGTCAGTACTAACCGGTTTAGCCGGTTAAGGCCACCGGTGTCAACAGTCCTCCCTCAATAATAGAAGAAGGATTCCTTCTTATCTTCTGGCTAGTGCGCCATCACATCAACTTTGGCGGGTATGCTGTCATATTATTACTTTATTTGTTTTAGATTAAAACAAATCTTCTACCTGTCTGTGGGATGGTGAAGGATCACCATCATTTTCTGGTGAGGTGCCTCTTTATGGGGTCTCGAAAACGATATCCCACCAGCCTTTCCAAGAATTAAAGATGGATGTGGATAGAGACACACCACGTGGCGGGGTCCAGTGTCGATATTCCCGTTCAGCTTCAGACCATACCCGAATATCACTGTCATCGGGAGAATTATCATTATTATTGTAAGTTGTCTCTGCAACTGATGGAGATCGTGGAGGAGACACAGCAAGACGAACAAGTCTTCTTTGTAACGGTTTGGGTGCCTTCTTCTCTTTCTTTGGCAGACGCCAACCAACGCGTTTCTGGTAACGTCTGAGAACATCTTTGTATGTGGGCTTCTTCTTCATAAGCCCACCTCGCTTCCAGATTCGATCTGAAGACCGGTCATGATGAGGTCTTCAGCGTGCATATCTTCCCTGGCTTGTTGTCCTACTGGGCCAAGGCTTAAACTTGTAAGGAACTCCTGCAAAAGGGCTGTTCTCGTGTCGTCATTTTTTGGCCTACTGCGCAGGTAGTTCGCCAGAATGACCTTGCCACTACAGGAAATAGTGGCAGAACTCTGATACAGCTTCTGGGCTTTAATGAAAAACTTTCGAGCCGCACCATACCGCTCCTTGGCTTCATAAAAATTCCCCTTCTTGAACGGGGAGAAATACAAACCTAGATCTCCTTCTAGGCGGTGAAGCTCCCAAATTTGGTAGGAAGGGAAGCTCTTGATGTAACTTCTCTCCTCCCAATGCTCCAGACTCTGAACCTGAACATCGCCTGGAACCTGGTAGAATGAGCGACCGCTGCTTCCCAGCAGATCTCTGGGATAGTCGACTGTTCAAATATTAGCTCCAGTAGGAGAGATCCTGAGGAGCATTATTATGAATTTAGAATCTACATGAATCAGATTACGTCAGAAGAAACGTCAAATTCTAGCCTCCAACAAAGTGAAGGTGAACAATTTGAAATTACTGACGAAGATTTGGAAAAGCTGAAAGAAGCTATTCCTTACTCTGATAAAAAAGAAGTTTATAAACCTATATCTTTCCAGTCTAGGTTTTTAAACAAACATACTTATGTATTCGAAAGAATGCAAGGAAACATCGAACTTCGTGCTCGATAAAAAGAAAATTGAAAAATTGAAAAAGAAATACCCAAGAATGCGATATCTGCATATCGGGTTGATTCAATTAAAGATAACTGGTCTTTTTCGAACAGGAATTGATACTCCCATACTAGTTGTTTGTATGGATGAACGAATCATTAATAACCCTCTCAATAGTATTATTGGAGGAGCTAAGTCTAACCTGGTAAACAGGTTATTCGAAATAAATATTCATCCAAATTTTTCAATAAGTCTCAAGGATGAAAATATTAAAAAAACTTGTACGCTATCCATAAACCTTCAAGGAACTTGTACGCTATCCATAAACCTTCAAGTCATAGAGCTTATGCCCGGTTCTAAGGTTTTGGGTATACAATGGAAACATTGTATGGCTTTAAACGATACTCCTACATTTAAATCCATTACTCCCAAAAATTAGTTAAACTATTCGAGGTTGGTATAGGAAAAACTATACAACCAAGATTAGTCAAATTAGAACATTTAACCCCCTTCAGATCATTTGATTGTATGGCTCGGTAACAGCAATTGAATTTGTCCCAAAAGTCTTTGTTATTTTTTTGAGATCTTGGTTGTACCAATTTTTTAGCATGTTACTGGCAAATGTCTTGCCCTGGAAAGGAACCAGCTTCTTAGGTCTTCTCAGATTTGCCTGTGCGGATGGTGCCTATGCGACTTTGGGGCTATTGTTCCCCTGTTGGCTGTTCGTCGGAATGGTTTGGCCTGCGCACCTGGCCGCATAACCTGGACCACGCAACCAGAGCCGCACAACCTGGCAGCTCAATCGGCTGCGCAAGTGGTTCGTGCAACGAGCGTAACATAAGCGCACTATGCGCCTAACGACGATGCTGATGTGCTAAGTGTAAAGTGCGCCAACAAAATGCCATATTACGCCTCAAGAGCTCATGAGCACGAGTTCGTGTCCGAGTTCGAGTCCGAGTCGCTAAGCCCCTACGGGGCTTAGCTCCTATGGAAATAAATTTCCCAAGAGCAAAAAGCATGAATGCTTTACCATGGAGCCTTATCCTTATCTCCTAGTAAAATCACCCAAATGGTTCCCTCCTTAGGGTCACCACTCTATGTGCATATCCCAACAACACATACAAGTATATATGTTGAGATACCTTATGGTGCACTTTCCGTTTGGGACTAAACTTCACTAGGCATGTTGAGAGCAAGCTTTCAACATGTCAAGGAATTAAGAGCACCAATAATCCCCCACATATCTCAATATATATGGGTTCAAGTGTTCCCCACAGTGACTGTCCATCATGCATTAGGAGAGATGTCGCTATGACTTGAATCTTCCCGCATGAATTAAACAACAGACTATAATACAAGAATGGACTAAGCCTTGAATTCTGCACCATAGCTGAAGTTGTTCCCACTCACATAACATAGTCACATGTGCTTCTGGCTTGCACATTAACGGTCATGTGCCAGCCTGGTTTCAATGTATAATTTTGGGCGTCTACAAGTTTACCCTCAAGAGACGGCCTGAGATCTCTATCCATACACTATATGTGAGTTCATTATAAAGAGATATGGCATGAAGCGCTTTGTGCTTCCCTTGCGGTACTACACCGCATTGTCATGGCTTAAAGTCGAGGCCTTATCCCGTAACGGGAACCTCATCATAGTGTTATACTACTGCAACATGAGGCCACTGCCTCTTTGTTGTGCCAAATTACCCAACATGAAGCCTTAGGCTCCCTTGCGGTGTTACGCCACAATGACATGGCTTGCAAGGCCGAGGCTTTATCCCTAACCGGGTACCTCATCGCGGTGTCGTGCCACTGTAACATGAGAAACTCCTCCCCTTTGTAATATGGACAACACCCCTCTTTATTTCGACATACAATATTAAGCTATCTGTCTATTTGCGGTGCTACGCCACTGTGACTTGGCTCATACAGCCGAGGCATTACCCCTTTCGGGAACCTCATGGTAGAGTCACCCCACAGTAGCATGGAGTTTCATTCCTTGTAGTACTGCGCTACCGTGCTTCCTGTAAAGCACACCAGGATTCACTCTGCCTGAGAACTCATTAAGGCGTTTAGGCCAACCTTCCCGCAGGATCCGTTTTTCACAAAAAATAACAGTAGACATCAGTGGTTGTAGGTCCGTAACCTCTCCATGCCCAATAGAACACGTACCCACCGTTCCTAATAATCTTTCGATTAATGGTCCTCCCTTGAACCAAAAGCTAGATGCCTAGTAGATTTCTCTTTGAACTAATAGCAAAAAACTTTATGGTAAGATTGCAATAATACAATATCAGAATATCTTCAAGCCCATTTTACAAGCTGTGTCATCGACCAGCTGGCGCTTGAGGCCCTTGGTGAACGGATCCGCCAGGTTCTCCTGACTTCGAACATCAATCACTGCAATAACACCCCTCTTGATGAGATCGTGCACTGCCATATGCAACCGCACAGTCCTCTTCTTTCCGTTGAAGAGGTCATTTGATGCCACTGCCGCAGTCGCCTAGTTGTCGCAGTATATCGGTATCGCCGGTATTTGTGCCCTAACTACTGGAAGATTATAGAGCTCCCGAAGCCATTCTGCTTCCTCTACTGCGGTATCAAGTACAAAGAACTCAAATTCTATAGATGACCGTGAGAGCATTATCTGCTTCTTCGATTTCCACGATATAGCAGCCTTTGTGCCGAACGGTGTCAAACTTGAGTTGATAGAAAATACGTGCTAAAGTTAGCAAGTCGTGTACATGCCTAACTAGTCCTACGTCGACATTAGCAAATGAGCGTGCAAACTCGAAGTATTGTCCATACGGGATGGCTATGCACACGGCCTTTTGGCTAAGTTGTGCCGCGTGTCGTGCACCTCGACTTTTTGGTGCAAACGAATCGCGAGCGATATCAAGTATCGCTCGGTCGGGAACGGAGATACACTTAGAGTATATATTAATAGAAATACTATCAGGACTAACGCTTAGGCGTGCACGGAAGGTTGAATTAGATTTTTGAGGCATAGTGCGAATGACTTATTACGCCGAGACGACGTGAACGATTACGCTAGAGATTCGTCGAACGAATCTAAAAGATGTTTTAGAGAATAATGCGAACGTGATTTTGAACTAAATCGGATGGCTCGAATCCTGAGTGGTGTATGGTTTGTCTTGGAAATCATTCGAGCAAAAATTGAGGATTAGAGGTGACAACGAATTAGTCGACGAGGCGATGCGATCGCACAGAGCCTTAGAACGCATCACGCTTAGTTGGTCGTAACTTCGAATGTTCCGAACGAGATATCGTTTGGACAACTTGTGGATGAGCAATGCGAGTTAGAAAATGATTCGGAACGATGAATAAAAGTGAATGCCTTGATCAAAGAAGCTTGGAGGATCGCACTTGTGATTTCGAATTTGATCGAATAGAATTATGGTATATCCAATTCGGACAATAGCATCAGTTGCACGACTCAGAGTTTGTTGCAAAGGAAGATCGTCAGGTTACGTACATCATCGATGGTATTGAGGCGTATCAAAGATCGATGTATGATAACTCGGGGGTACTCTGATTCGAAGAACGATGATCGTGTAAAATGTCGTTATTCCGATGGATGCTATACTCGGGATATTGAAATGTGTCGAGGAAAAGATAGATTTGGCTCGAGGATTTTCTAGTTAAACGAATGACAAACAGACTATCGAACTGAGATCTTGGCTTAGAGGAAAATAAAATATTGGATTGCTTCAACAATAGCCAAAACGTTGACATTCTTGTCTTATGCGAGCACAACTCCAGCCTCGCATACGCGTCACATCGGATTAGGACGATCACTCTGTGTGAGCACTGGTATGGTGATTCATACAGCGGGGGTGATCGGCACTTGTATGGCGAGAATGACTCAGTGTACTTGACGATTGAACTTGAGCATTGAATAGGTCCAATCCGCGTATTGATAATGAATTAGTCTAGACTCAAGCAAGCGTTATGCTCCACTAAGGATGATTATCGTGTGCGATCGTGGCATGGTGATTCATGTCCAACATAGATTATCGAACTTGTGTGAGATTGGAGCATGACAAATTGTTGTGCTAGACAACCTTGTGACCGAATACATGAATTGGTTAGAATGGATATGTGAATTATGTCAACGTGTCGGAAGGAATAATTGATGATTTGAATGGATTTGAATATGTGCAACGATTGTCTTGATACGAATTAGGTGATCATGCTCGATGTTTAGAAATCTGAGTGATGCGAGCTTGGGTAGAAAACCCCGTATTATCGACCTTGGTTTGACCCTAGGATTAGGGTCAGTGTTGGCATTATTGTTGGAGAACTATGATTCCAATCTTGAAATTGACTTTAGCCTTGAGAAATGGCCTAGCGGTTAAGTGAGACATCCCTGTTTTAAGAGTTATTAATCGAAAGATTGATCTTGAGGATTGGTATGGATGAATAGAGTGAATCAAGAATATATGAAGACCCCTCACGAGATTCGGCTGATATGCATATATTTCAGGGACGCCTGAATATGTGCACGATGCGACTCGAGTGAGAATGAGGAATTCTCTATCATACGGCTTGGCTGAATGTACGTATTTCGGGAACGCTTGGGATATGTGCCTGATCCAACCAAGTGATACATTGAATTCAAATGAGACTTGAGGAATGGAAACGTGTCGAGGATTTAAGATCGTATTAAAGGGAAAGATTGATAGTAGTGCGAGCATGGCTTGAATCGAAGAAACGCATAGGCGGAGTGTGTACGAGAGTCCTTGGATCAAAGTGGTCCAAAAGTAAGTAGTCAGTTAGTTTCGAGAATGAAACTTTTTCTGAGTGGTGTATGATGTAGTTCCCCATCCCGCTCAGTCAATCGGAGGAATCGAAACGCTGACGGCATTCGAACTTAGCCTTGCAACGGCTGCTCGAAGATTCGCTCGGTCGAGGAGACTCCTCGCTCAGGTGGGGTAGTTTTGATGAACTTGCCTCATCTTAGCCTCCACATAATAACTTGTATATTTTCAACTTGCACAAGTTAGGCTTGATAACAAAAGAGACACATCCACATAGCTAAGGGAATAATCTCGATGGGTCAGAATGTGTTAGAACATAAAAAATGGTCCTACGGTCTGCTTAGAAGTTTGTTCAGCGTGCTTTTAAAATGACACTCGATCCTTCGTCCCATGGCTTGGGAGAAAGAAGTCGACCTAAGTTGCTAAGTTGCCACAACACTCGAATTAGCCTAAGTCATAGGTGTCGCCCGCGTGAATGCTTGATAAAGCATACACGATCCCATGGTCCAAGGCTTGGCATAGCCTTCGCATGACCCATAGGTTAAGTCGTATTGCACGGCTTGTGGCTTAAGTCTAGGCACCCAAGAACTTGTTTGTTCAAGTCGAACGCGAGCACGACACGTCCCTTCGATGCGAAGCTTGGCCTAGCCTTAGCTCGTCGAGTCGCTGCCCGAATAAGTTAGACGTGAGTTGTGTTGGTCTATAAAAGTCATAGCAAGCACTGTACCCGGTTTTCTGCAGTTGCCAAGTCACTTAGTCCCACGAGAACAAGGCTCACCATATAAGGTATATGACTTGAGCGATAGTGTCGCCTAGAGAAAAAGGTCTGTCTAAGGCCCGAGCGACGGTGGGTTTAGTGAGAAGCATTCCACGGGCAAAGGAAGTCCACACGACTAGTTGTCGTCGAGATCGGTCCCGCTACTTAGGAGTCTCGATAAGGAATCACGCGAGATCGGTCTCGCTACTTGGGAGTCTCGATAGAAAGATAGAAAACATGATCATGGTTAAGGAAGGACTTGATAGATCGAGTTGAGTCTTGCATGGTCATTGGACAACTTGCACACAAGAGCAAAATTCCTCGAGCGATCCCGGGGCACCGGGTTTGTGTCGGCCTAGAAGAAATTACAGATATTGTACGGCCTTCATGGACAGTACGACCCGATTGAAGTGAACCGTTATAATATAGGCTGCGGGTCATTCGGTGGGAGCTCGTACCTCGCCACGCGAATGGTCACTGTATGAAAAAGATCCAGGATAGCTTGACATTGCTAGTGACCACTCATTTAGATGTGTCGGCAAGAGCGGCTATCCGCGTGTATGCCTTTGGATTGCGTCGAGTACTAGCAAGTTATGAGTTGGGTTATCAAGTTACGCTGAAGGCACGCTAACCTTGAATCGACACGGGTTAGGGTGTGTACGGTTGCATCATCAATCTGGAGCCTAAGAGTTGAATATAGTAAAGACACATGCTTCGGCATGAATATGGCGTCGTCTCGAGTTAAGTCAGGAAGGGCCGTAAGGCAAGTTTGCAAAAGTTTGGTTGATACTTGGGAGGCACGACCTCGATCGTAAGGCACGAGTAAGTGTATTGGCACGACCAGCATGAGTCATCCCTTTGACGTCGTTGGCACGAGAATGGTCTAGAGAAACATAGAACAAGTGGAAGTCTTCGCACGGCTGAGTTACATAAGTTTTTTATAACACCCACTTTTCTAAATTGAGGGTAATTTTGAACTTTTATAAAAGTTTATTATTTAATAATAGAATTTATGATTTATGGGAATTTTTTAATTAATTTAATACAATTTAAAATTGGTAAATTATAATTTTGATGTGTTAGCTAGTGAACTCTAGAACTGTTGAGCCTAGAGACTAACCATGACCATGGGGACCTAATCATGTGATTAGAATGACTATTTACAACTTTTTAGGCTAAGGGTATTTTGGTCATTTTGTGACTTTTGAATTATTTAGGATTTTAATTAATTGGTGAATTTTAGATTATTTTAATAATATTTAAATTGATGTATTATGATTTTGGTTATTTTTCATATTTTAATATTTTGAGAAAATTTTATATTTTTAATATTGTTTTTATTGGATTTGTTTAGTCGAGTTTGAGTTTCGTCTCGTTCCGACTTGTATTGTGACCTGGGTAGCTTAAACTCTAGATGGAATCCAATATTAAGTTAAGCATGTCTCACAAGACCCAACATTAAAGTTAGTTAATTAAACTAATTTTTATCATGTTAGAATGGTTAAGTTAGAGACTCAAAACTAGATCATTTTGACCCCAAACTTGAACCTAGTCTAGACTTAACCATATGAGACTAGAGAGTGGCAATTAGAACATTTCCCATTAGCCCTAATGGACACTTTATGGCAGCCACCTTTAGGAGAGAATGATTCATTTCATTCATTACAATCTTGCCTCTTTTATTTTCCTTTTGTTCTTCCCCAATTTTAGAGAGCCTTCCCATTGATTTGATCTCCAAATCAAATCATTCCTTCACCAAACCTTCCCTCAATCATTTCCATTCTCCAAGAGAAGGGTGCTACCAAGGATTGGAAGAGGAGTGCAAGGAGGAGTGTCCACTTTGAGGGATCTTCGTATCGGAGCCGTGTCCTAAAGGATTTTATTGGGATTCCACTCCCAATAGGTAAAATCCATCATCTAAATCAATTTTCTTTCCATATAAATTAGTTTTGAATCCGTAGGATGCATCCTCGTGCATGTGTCCCATTTAGATTCAAATTTGAGGCCATTTGGAGCACTCTTTAGGATTTTAGATATGTGTCTTGTGTCCTACTTGATAGATCCCAAATTAGGACACCCCATGTATATGTATGTATGATAATAGTTTAAATAGATATTTAAATTCAGTTTTATAATGGTTAGAGAGTGGATTGATCTTAGTTAGGATAGTTAGAATGAGTTTCATTTGGATACCTATGTTTGTATCCAAGTATCTTGGCCTATATGTGTTCTTTTGTCAAATTTGTCATAATATTCATCCACGTTTTTATTAACCAAAGCAACTTAGAAATATCATAACTTTTAGCTTAGAACTCTGATTTATCTTCCTTTTTTTTTAAAAGAACCGTATCGAAGTTAGCTTTCCAAATATATATTTTAATAAGCCAAATTCTTTCTGTAACTTTCTGTAGAATTATTTGAGTGTCATCTGTACGAAAGACGAATGTGTTTCGGTATTTTTGCGATTTCGGGAGCTTCCGGACACGAAAATGCGATCCGTTTAAAGTTTCAGAAAGCTAACACAAAGGGCTACGACATACTTTAATCTTAGAATTTAGTGAATGTCTAATTGGTACTGTATTGATTTTAAGTAGAAGAGTGACTATACGATATATGCATTTTGTGTAACCTATGAGCCTATGTAGTATGGGTATTAAATGAATATAGAGTATGTAATACATGATATGTTAGATGAATGAAATGATATATATATATATATATATGATATATATTCTTTTTACATTAATGTATATATATGGTTGAATGCAAGCATGTAGGAATGCAATTAATATAATGTATGTAAGCAATGCATAAATGCATAAATGATAGAATGATATACAATGTATGCATGAAAGTATATAATGAATGCTAGATATGAATGCAAGGTATACATATAATGATAGATATGAATGCATAATATATAAATAATATAATGCAATATATAATGATAGCATGTATGGTAATGTAGAATATATGATACAAGCATGTATATGTCCACTGTTTTCCCTTTTTCTTACATTTTCCTTTCCTTCCCTTTCCATTTCAATTTTTTCTTTTTTTTCCTCTTCTATTTTTACATGTTATATACAATGTATATAATGTATAGATGCATGTAAGTATGTAATATGCATGAATGAATGTCATATATGAATGAATGAATCAATAAAAATGTATAAGTAAAATATAATGCATTATAATGAATGTTAACATATATAATGTATAAAAGTATGTATGTAAATGTGCATGAATGTATATATCTATGTAACTATGTAAATATGCATGATGTAACATATGCCTATATATATAAATATGTATGTAATGTGGATATGCATGTATGTATGAAGGTATATATTTATATATATTATCTATTTTATATTATACATCGTTGTGGTTCATATTGTCTTGTGATTGTGTGAGTGCTAGCCTAGGCTTGGTTAGGCCTAGTGAGATTTGTTAGACTTGTTTGACTTAGGTTTGAACTAGTTTGACTTTTAGGGTTGACTAGAGTTGACCAAGCGTTGACCTTAGTCTAGATTGACCTAGATTCATATAGAATATATTGAATTGCATCTTATTATCATTTTAGACCTGTTGTGACTTGTGCTGTTCTATCGGAGACAGACACCACTCCTCGGACAGTAGATATTCTTCAGATACTCAGGATACAGGCGAGTACATTCTCTGATAGTTCTCTCATTTACTTGTCAATTACTGTATTCAGTTCTAGTTAGTTATATACGATTCTCTGTTACAAAACGTATGTATATTCTGGATTCATGTATATGACACACATTTATTATCTGGCCTCTATTACTGAAATTATTCTGGAATCATTTACTGGTATCATCATATTACTGGCGGGACTCATCTTGAATCATTGTGTCGGATTTCTGGATTCACTTGCTGGGAGGGGAAATACTAGAGTAAGGCATGTAGACATACCCATTTCTGGAATCACCCTATGCTGGAATCAAACTGGAATGATAGCCATCTCACACCCGGCCAGGTGTATGATGTGCCGGATTACCTATAGCCATTTACATGTCGATCTCGGTATTTTAAAACACACTGCTAGAGTATAGGCTGGACTCACCCTGGAATCATTGATCACTATGACTGGAATCGTCCCTTACTGGATTCATCTTGTATTAGATTCATCTTGTACTGGACTTATATTGGAGTTACACTTGTCTACATTGCTGTCTGGATATTATATCATATTACCCTGGTTCAACTAGTTCTATTTTTACAGTCTTCATTGCCATAATTTTTCTCTTGTTATTCATTTACTTTCCTTGTACTTTATCTATCTTCTTACCATCACCTGAATATAAACTGCCATATTCATCAATACAACTGTCTATAACTGTTTTATAGTTCTCTGTCATTTACTTGGGTTTTCTAGATGAGATTGTGCTCATTCCTGTCCTGACTGGACCTGTTGATAAATTATACAGATAGCTTGGAGGTTGCCTGCTAGCCTAGAGGAGACACAGTAGAGATTGTATAGATAGTTATTTTAGTTGTCTTGAGTTGTATTTATTTTATGGATTACTGTATTTGAGATTTGAGATATTTTTTGGGTTTGTGTATCTTAGACACTTAGACTTCTATCTGTGGTATCTCTTTGTTGATTTCATATTTTATCTATCTTTTATCATGCTCTACCTTAGATGTGATTGAGACTGTATTTGCTATGTCACCTCCATTCGGAGTGTATATACTGTACATGTACCTTTATATTGTTAGATGTTGACCTAGGACACGTTCTATCGCCGACACTGCGGCGTAGGCTGGACGTACCCACTTCTCGTGCCCTTACTCTAGGGTGCGGGTCGTGACACATTTTTAGTGGTGGTCCATGCAGGTCGAGTTTGTGTAGCGGTATTCGAACTAGAGTACCACTACAGCCTGCAGTAGGATTAGGATATATTTTTGAAGGTACTCAATGACAGTTAGGATCCCTTGAGAGATTCCTGGAATGACCCTTGAGAATCTCATTATAAAATATCTTGAAATTTGATTCTAATAGTTTGTATTTATCTTTCTTGGTTAGTTAATGAATTTGATTTTTGGGTATCCATTGTTGATTTAATTTAATTTTTGTCAAGATGAAATTATATGGGCTAGGTCATCTAAGTTATGGAATCTAGTCTTCTACAATCACATTAGCCAGCATGGTGAGGACATATAGTCTGACTTTGGATATATTTCTCGGGTGTGGGAATTTAAGGTTTTTGCAGCCAAGCTAGCGGCATCGCAAAAATTTTAAATACCATGATTCTAGAGGTATGTGCCTAAGTCGAGAACTTTATGATTATCGTAGCCTTGCTTACTAGTATGACGAGGATTTAGAGTACCATAATTTTGGATAGACGCATATGATTATTAGATTATACCTTAAATATTCTTGAACATGTTTTCTCTACTTTTGTTTCAGTCATTCTCAAAAAAAAAAAAGAATTATTGTTTGTTTTGTTTGTTTTGCTTCTCATTATTTAACTTAGGAGTAGCTTTAGCTGTATTATAAACCTTGTGTAACTTCTTACTATGAATTTTTTCTTAATACAATGAATCAATGATTTTGCTAGACCTTATCTTGGATTTAATATTATAGCTCTGGTTTCAAAATGGTTCTTCTTTTAAACTGATAAGCAGAACATATTTTATCGTTATTTTCTTCTTGCTATTATTCTTGTATTAAATAATAATAATAAAACTGTCTTGATTACATCAATCACCTACTTTGCAATCTTGGTAGGAATCTAAATGTTGGTCTTGATATGGAATTTGATTTTATATTGGGACATGAGAATATAGATATAGTGGACACAGACACTTGCCTGATACGTATGCATGCTACGCTTTGATTACCAACCTATCTAAATACATATTAATATGTTGTTGATGTTTAAATTCTTAAAACCCCAATATTTCTGGTTCTCTGCTTTTTCCAGCTTAGATTCATAATTTAAATATAAATTTCATATTATTAGTTGTTGTTTACATCACTGCACATGTATGTTATATACATGGTTTTAATTCTTAAAGAAATTGGTTAGGTTTTGTGTTTGAATTTGTCAAATCTGAGACCGTGTGCATATTAACCCTTAATACTGGATTCCAAATGTTTAGTTCAATTTGCCTTTTTTTTAATGTAATATTTTGAGGTATATATATTGTTGAATGTATGGATAGTATATTAGGGTTTTATCTCTATCATGTTAGGATGTGTTGGGAGCATTGAGTTGGTTGTGATGTTTAAAACCCCTAAAATCTGAAATTGCATTATGTTAATATTACACTGGTTTAAATGTTAGCTTATTTTCAAATTTTGTATGTAAATGCTGAACTAAAACTGGGTTTAACCTTTCAATACTAAAGCTATAATCCTATACAAGGACACACACACCCTAACTTAGTATACACTGCCATGTAAACCTAACCCTTCCTCTCTATGTTATGTTCATATATCTATATAGACATATATATAGAGTTTATGCATACATGTTATAATGTATATAGATACATAACTAAATTTCTATCTCTTTATATATATATATATGGTTAGCCATGCATGTTATGAGTAAATAGGTTGTGTATTGTAGATTGTTTAACCAATATGCCATGAGTAGTGTAACTTGATAGCTATTGTTTTGAAACCCAAATCCTCCTATACACTTTCATGTATATTTCACATACACACATGCCTACTATCTAACCATATGAACATGTCGACGTACACCCATACACACACGAACTACATAACTTTTAGAACTTACAATTTAGTCTTAACAGGATTAAGAGAATCCTATATTGTGATTGGATTTCAATGCAATTGACTTTCATTCTTTAACTTTTGATTTTGATTTTTTTTTCAGTACCCCTTTATAGATAATTGGTAGTTATCTTTATTTTATTTTTTGATAAGTACCATTTTTCATATAAGATGGTAGACTGCCTTACAGTTTTGATGATTTGTTATTTCTGTATCTATTCCAGTTTAACAACCCTGATTGCTTGTATGTTTGATACCCTATGGCCATTTTGGTCTAGCATGACTAGTATACCTAGATGAGACTTTCACTACCACCGTATGCCATGACCCTGTATGTCGTCCTTTTAAATCGTATGATTTGTTTAAGTTCTGAGACTTTGATTGTGGGGGTTTGACCTAGAAGGAGTATGAACATTTTAATTTCGAGGAAATTTTTTTCTAAGGGGGGTAGGATTGTAACACCCACTTTTCTAAATTGAGGATAATTTTGAACTTTTGTAAAAGTTTATTATTTAATAATAGAATTTATAATTTATGGGAATTTTTTAATTAATTTAATATTATTTAAAATTGGTAAATTATAATTTTGATGTGTTAGCTAGTGAACTCTAGAATTGTTGAGCCTAGATACTAACCATGACCATGGGGACCTAACCATGTGATTAGAATGACTATTTACAACTTTTTAGGCTAAGGGTATTTTGGTCATTTTGTGACTTTTGAATTATTTAGGATTTTGATTAATTGGTAAATTTTAGATTATTTTAATAATATTTAAATTGATGTATTATGATTTTTGTCATTTTTCATATTTTAATATTTTGAGAAAATTTTATATTTTTAATATTGTTTTTATTGGATTTGTTTAGTCGGGTTTGAGTTTCGTCTCGTTTCGACTTGTATTGTGACCCGGGTAGCTTAAACTCTAGATGGAATCCAATATTAAGTTAAGCATGGCTCACAAGACCCAACATTTAAGTTAGTTAATTAAACTAATTTTTATCATGTTAGAATGGTTAAGTTAGAGACTCAAAACTAGATCATTTTGACCCCAAACTTGAACCTAGTCTAGACTTAACCATATGAGACTAGAGAGGGGCAATTAGGACATTTTTCATTAGCCCTAATGGACACTTTGTGGCAGCCACTTTTAGGAGAGAATGATTTATTTCATTCATTACAATCTTGCCTCTTTTATTTTCCTTTTGTTCTTTCCCAATTTTAGAGAGCCTTCCCATTGATTTGATCTCCAAATCAAATCATTCCTTCACCAAACCTTCCCTCAATCATTCCCATTCTTCAAGGGAAGGGTGCTACCAAGGATTGGAAGAGGAGTGCAAGGAGGAGTGTCCACTTTGAGGGATCTTCGTATCAGAGCCGTGTCCTAAAGGATTTCATTGGGATTCCACTCCCAATAGGTAAAATCTATCATCTAAATCGATTTTCTTTGCATATAAATTAGTTTTGAATCCGTATGATCCATCCTCATGCATGTGTCCCATTTAGATTCAAATTTGAGGCCATTTGGAGCTCTCTTGAGGATTTTGATATGTGTCTTGTGTCCTACTTGATAGATCCCAAATTAGGACACCCCATGTGTATGTATGTATGATAATAGTTTAAATAGATATTTAAATTCAGTTTTATAATGGTTAGAGAGTGGATTGATCTTAGTTAGGATGGTTAGAATGAGTTTCATTTGGATACCTATGTTTGTATCCAAGTATCTTGGCCTATATGTGTTCTTTTGTCAAATTCGTCATAATATTCATCCACGTTTTTATTAACCAAAGCAACTTAAAAATGTCATAACTTTTAGCTTAGAACTCCGATTTATCTCCCATTTTTTTAAAAGAACCGTATCAAAGTTAGCTTTCCAAATATATATTTTAATAAGCCAAATTCTTTCTGTAACTTAAAAATGTCATAATTCTTTCTGTAACTTTCGGAAAGCTAACACAAAGGGCTACGACATACTTTAATCTTAGAATTTAGTGAATGCCCAATTGGTACAGTATTGATTTTAAGTAGAAGAGTGACTATACGATATATGCATTTTGTGTAACCTATGAGCCTATGTAGTATGGATATTAAATGAATATAGAGTATGTAATACATGATATGTTAGATGAATGAAATGATATATATATATATATATATATATATATATATATATATATATACAATGTATGCATGAAAGTATATGATGAATGCTAGATATGAATGCAAGGTATACATATAATGATAGATATGAATGCATATTATATAAATAATATAATACAATATATAATGAAAGCATGTATGGTAATGTAGAATATATGATACAAGCATGTATATGTCCACTGTTTTTTCTTTTCATTACATTTTCCTTTCC
Organism: Iris pallida; assembly: GCA_029216955.1. NCBI lineage: Eukaryota > Viridiplantae > Streptophyta > Magnoliopsida > Asparagales > Iridaceae > Iris > Iris pallida. Next base: position 16,715,845 of record JANAVB010020400.1, on the reverse strand, counting down.
TTCCCTTTCCCTTTCAGTTTTTTCTTTTTTTTTCCCTTTTCTATTTTTACATGTTATATACAATGTATATAATGTATAGATGCATGCAAGTATGTAATATGCATGAATGAATGTCATATATGAATGAATCAATCAATCAAATGTATAAGTAAAATATAATGCATTATAATGAATGTTAACATATATAATGTATAAAAGTATGTATGTAAATGTGCATGAATGTATATATCTATGTAACTATGTAAATATGCATGATGTAAGATATGCCTATATATATAAATATGTATGTAATGTGGATATGCATGTATGTATGAAGGTATATATTTATATATATTATCTATTTTATATTATGCATTGTTGTGGTTCACATTGTATTGTGATTGTGTGAGTGCTAGCCTAGGCTTGGTTTAGCCTAGTGAGACTTGTTAGACTTATTTGACTTAGGTTTGACCTAGTTTGACTTTTAGGGTTGACTAGAGTTGACCAAGCGTTGACCTTAGTCTAGATTGACCTAGATTCATATAGAATGCATTGAATTGCATCTTATTATCATTTTAGACATATTGTGACTTGTGCTGTTCTATAGGAGACAGACACCACTCCTCGGACAATAGATATTCTTCAGATACTCAGGATACAGGCGAGTACATTCTCTGATAGTTCTCTCATTTACTTGTCAATTACTGTACTTCAGTTCTAGTTAGTTTTATGCGATTCTCTGTTACAACACGTAAGGATATTCTGGATTCATGTATATGACACACATTTATTATCTGGCCTCTATTACTGGAATCATTCTGGAATCATTTACTGGTATCATCATATTTCTGGCCGGACTCATCTTGAATCATTGTATCGAATTTCTGGATTCACTTGCTGGGTGGGGAAATACTAGAGTAAGATATGTAGACATACCCATTTCTGGAATCACCCTATGCTGGAATCAAACTGGAATGATAGCCATCTCACACCCGACCAGGTGTGTGATGTGCCGAATTACCTATAGCCGTTTACATGTCGATCTCGGTATTTTAAAACACACTGCTTGAGTATAGGCTGGACTCACCCTGGAATTATTGACCACTTTGACTGGAATCGTCCCTTACTGGATTCATCTTGTATTAGATTCATCTTGTACTGGACTTACATTGGAGTTACACTTGTCTACATTGCTGTCTGGACTTTATATCATATTACCCTGGTTCAGCTAGTTCTATTTTTACAGTCTTGATTGCCTTGATTCTTTTCTTGTTTAGTCATTTAATTTCCTTGCACTTTATTTGTCTTCTTACCATCACCTGAATATAAACTGCCATATTCATCAATACAACTGTCTATAACTGCTTTATAGTTCTCTGTCATTTACTTAGGTTTTTTAGATGAGATTGTGCTCGTTCCTGTCCTGACTGGACCTGTTGATAAATTTTACAGATAGCTTGGAGGTTGCCTGCTAGCCCAGTGGAGACACAGTAGAGATTGTATAGATAGTTATTTTAGTTGTCTTGAGTTGTATTTACTTTATGGATTACTGTATTTGAGATTTGAGATGTTTTCTGGGTTTGTGTATCTTAGACACTTAGACTTCTATCTGCGGTATCTCTTTGTGGATTTCATATTTTATCTATCTTTTATCATGCTCAACCTTAGATGTGATTGAGACTGTATTTGCTATGTCACCTCCATTCGAAGTGTATATACTGTACATGTACCTTTATATTGTTAGATGTTGACCTAGGACAGCGTTCTACTGCCGACGGCGTAGGCTGGACGTACCCACTTCTCGTGCCCTTACTCTAGGGTACGGGTCGTGACATTTCTACTCGGCGAGGCACTGTCTCGAATATATTAAAGTCGCGAATAGAGTATAGCACGACCCTGTCGTTGCATTGCCAAGTATAGGCCAAGACATCTATGTTCTAATTGATCCTAAGGCAAGACTAGCAAGACAATAAAAAGGGATTAAGCTGTACAAAGTAAATGAACGTGTCGATTTTGTATGGGTGGACGAGGAGCTCACTCCACCAGTACGGTTGAGTACTGACACCCACACAGTTTTTATGTGCAGGCACAGGTAGAAGCTCGTGGCGCGGAGCTCGCTTGGATGCGTTGAGGCACGGAGTTCCTTGGCTATTCGAAGCGTGCGGCCGCGTAGAGTCAAGACTTATACGGGACATAATGTATGGACATTGCCTTCCGAAGCATCCGCTGGCTCAAGCATTGTATCGAGAGATGAGAGAGAGCAGAGTGAATTGTAAAATAAGAGAAAAGTGAGCTTGAGAGACTTGTAATCATAGCCTTGTGCCCCATTATAATCTCATTGTTCAATATCAATAAAGATCATCTTTTGAGTAACTTGTGTTTTTCCATTAAATTTTTGCTGCATGTTCAATATTTCTGCTTGGGACTTCTGTGCGACGACCCCGTCGCAGCCGCTGTAATCGGCCGTTCTGGAACTGCCTTGCATGAGCGCAATCTAGGCTCGTATGACATCATGCCTTAGCGAGGACGATCACTCCTATGGGAGCGGGGAGTAACAATATCTAGCATGGACGATGAGGATCGTTTGTTCTTCTTCCTCAATGGACTCAAACCATAGGCACCTCAAGAATTACAGCGCGACAGAGGATGCAAGACTTGAACACGACCGTGGCAGCAACCGAGCGGCTCGTCGAGTACATGTGGGATGACAACGATGCCAAGGCCAAGCCAAAGTCCACCAAGGAGAATGGTGGGGGATAGCGGGAGAGCTCTCATAAGGAGGGTCCGTCCGAAGGAAAAAATATATGAGAAGACCCAGCCCGAGCGAGTTGTTTCGTGCTTCATATACGAAAAGAATTACTTTGCTCGGGATTGCCCAAAGAGGAGCGTACGTGTTACCATCGTCCGAACCGAGGAGGTGGAGGACGAAGAATACAAAGTAGGAGCGCACATGGGAGCGTTGCGCTTACTCAAAGTCGTGAACACCAAGTCTGCTGTGTCGATAACTCTGAACATGGAGCTCATGTACGTTGACGTGAGGATCAATGGCATTAGCACAGCGTTGGTTGACCCAGGCGCCACTCATAACTTCATCACGGGCGTGGAGATCTGTCACTTGGGTCTAGCCTTGGAGGAAGATCCGAGAATGATGAAGGCGGTCAATGTGGAGGCGCATCCTGTGCGGGGGTAGCCAAAGGAGTGAGCATAGCTGTGAAAATTAGTCGGGTATTGCCAATTTTACAGTTACGTCGCTGGATGATTTCAAGATGATACTGGGCATGGATTTTATTATCACGGCTAAGGCGATTTCGATGCCATATTTGGAAGTTGTCAGCTTTATGGAGAAGGATCATCGGGCATGGTCAAAGCTGCACGAGGCAAGCCTTCGAAAGAAAATGTTATCTCCACTATTCGGCTTAGGAAGGATGGCCAAAGGAAGACGACATACCTAGTGGTGCTCGAGAAAAAGGAAGACGACATACCTAGTGGTTCTCGAGAAGAAGGAAGACCAAAGGAAGGCCTTTCGTACGAGACCAAGGGTGTTACAAAGAGGCATCCCGAGGAACCACTTTCGCGGAGGGAGGTGGACCATGCTTTCAGGCCGGGCACGAGTCCAAATAAAACATGTCGTAAGCGGCGCGGATGCAGAAGTGACAAGGCGGAGTAACTCGCACAAGGAGTTGCTCAAAGCTCGTGGTGGACATTCGGGTCGACAGGCATGTAATAAGACTTGCATGTGCGGAGGTGTGCAGAACCAAATACAGCCACAAGTCGAGGGGGATCATCGACTCGATAGCCCGTACGAGATTCGTCATGTGCCGAGAAGGGCACAGATCGAGGCCAGAGTTTGTGCGGTGAACCAGTTTGCTTCCGATCTTGCGGAGAAGATGGACAAGTCTGGGAGGCGTCGCACGAGATGCACAAAGGAAGGACATGCACAACGACTATGTACCTACGAGAGTGGACATCATCCCGAGACTTGGTGCACTCGTCGACAAAACATGTGGGGGAGAATGTCACGCCCAAAAGTTTGCGCCCCACTATGACGGATTTGCCTAACCCTCCACGGACTGAAATTATGCGTGAAGCTTTCGGAACTTTCTAGAGGATGGTGGAATCCCCTGGAAGACTTAGGATTATTCTCGAATATGGTAGAATACTCTGGAAGACTTGGGATCTTTCATGAAGACTCATAAACTTTCTAGAAGTTCTATAAGCCTCCTTATAAATATCTAGGTTCTAGAGTTTTCTACAATAATCCCTGAAATATTCTATTTCCAGAAGCTTCTTGTAAGCCCTATAGGTACTATAAATAAGTGAGAGGCTCATTTTCTCCTCACCACCCAAAGTTGTAGTCTCTTTCTAGTATAGTAAACTTTTTATACTTCCAATCTCTCTCTTTTATTCCACATTATTCTCAATATCGCCTTAGCGATCTAGCTAAGCGGGTTCAGGATAGCTTTCACGAGTTTTTGAGAAGGAAGATAGTACGCTGCACTGGACACCTAAAATACAAAGTCCGTGACAAAGTGCTCCTGTTGCACAGGAGCAGCAGGTTGGTGACCTGCTTGCACATCAGGACTTGGTCCTGTTTGGCTTGACAGCTGTAGATCAGGGGTTTTTACTCCCTTTGAAACCCCGCTTGACAGCAGGTATTGAAGTGGACGTGTGTTTACACATATAAAGTGTGTATGTGTGTGTGCACATACACATGAGTGTTATCTAAGTGTAAGTGTTAGTGAGTTGTATGTGTGTGTGGTATAGGAGATGGAGGGAACAGTTGGGGTATGTGAAAAACGTATGTGAGTTTATATGCATATGAGTGTAATGGAGAGTTATAGAGTATTAAAGAAAGGGACTCTCTTGCACAGGCAGTGGCCTGCACATCAGTGTGTGAGACCTGCATTGCCACTGTAGGCTTGTGCAGTGCACTTGTGTACTGATGACGGGGTTTACATTCCCTGTTTACACAGGTATTAGAGCGGGGAAAGTAGAATGTGAGAGTGTGTTGTGCATTTACCTATGTGTGAGTGATAGATATGGAGTGAGAGAGTGTCAAGAGAGGGGTGAGTTGTCACGCCTTGATTCCGTAGAATCGATAGTCGTCCCCCGGACGTGATGCCGTGCGAACCTAATTTGTGATCGTATATGGCATAGTCATAAGGTAATCCAAAACATAGCATCTAAGATAGTGTTCGCGGACAAATTGAATAACACATTGAGACAGAAAAACTTTTCATTTATTGATAATAGACATCATTTACAGACTCCATTACAATTGTGCCGCACGGGCTTTACAACATGACTCGACTACAAAAGGAGTGCCGATGAGATAACCGTTCCATACATACATCCCTCATTTACAACAAAAGTATTCTAGCCACCTGGATTGGGGGGATGCCGAGACATGTTTCTTGGACTTATAGTGAGTATTCAAAATTTAGCAGCGAGGTCTTCGACGCGCGGTCAAAGCTTCAAAAGCACGAAAGGTCGCCTAACTAGCTAGCTCGTTCTTCCTTGTTCCCATCACCTGCAAAGGGCGAGGGTCAGTAAGATCACATGTGTCACGCCTCGCTCCTGTATGAGCGATCGTCCTTGCTAAGGTGTGATGCCGCACGAGCCTAAATTGCGCTCGTACAAGGCGGGTTCCATAACTGTCGATTATAGCGGTTGCGACGGGGTCGTCGCACAAAAGTCCCAAGTAGAGACATTGAATAATAGCAGCAAAAATTTAAAATAAAACAAAAGTTATTCAAAAGAGGCTCTTTATTGATATTGAAACAAAGATTACATAGATGGATAGGAGGCGAAGATTACAATCTCTCAAGCTCACTCTTATCTCATTACAAGTCACTCAGCTCTCTCTCATCTCTCAATACAAGTCTTGAGCCAGCGGATGCTTCGGAAGACGACATCCATACATTGTGTCCCGTATAAGTTCTAACTTCACACAGAACGTACGCCTCGAATCGCCAAGGAACTCCGTGCCTCGATGTAGTGCCCCATCCCTACATCGTGTCCCGTTCTCCGTCTACGGGATGCGCAGGAAAGGAACACTGTCGCTTTCGATTCGGTCGGGACCGATAGGTCAGGATCGATCGAATCGATCGAACGGGAACGGTTGAATTAAGATCCATTCCCCGTTATGTAATGGCTTCTTCGGAACCAAGTCTCATATTCAGTGGGTTATACCTCAAGGATTGACTCTGCGGCTAAGTCGGAAGAGACCTCTCATTGCTCTATTTTTTATGCCGCTTGCGTTGGTTTTGGCTTTGCTTTTCTGAATGCATTTTCGTGAATATTTTCGATAGTTTTTATGGCTTGCATTTCGAACTCACATTTCCTATCGAACTTCTTGAATAATACATTGTTCTAATCGGTTGCTTGTGCGATTTCAGGTAATCGCGTAGGCGACGTCTAGCGCAACCAACAAGTTCTCTCGCCTGAAGCAAAACTCAAGATGAGTGGCTGACCTTTCTCTTTTCGACCCCTTCTTAGTTCAATCGATAATAGTATTACGGAAGATATGGTAAATACAATGTCACGGGCACTCTGTAAACTGACTCAAATAAAGTGTGGATTCTGCCTGAGTAAACTAAATAAGTCTAATTCGGTCATTCGACAACTTGTCAACAAGGTAGAGTTTCCCCATAATGGCAACCCGGGGCCATGGGACCATTTCGGCCAAGAAAGGAAACACGGTGTATAGCCGTGCTGGATGATAGCACGGGTTAAGCGGTGACTTGCAGCGGTGCTCGCTACTTGTACTGCAAGGACCCCGGCGAACAAAAGCTATAGAGTCCAGGATGGCTTGTTATGCCAGTGACCAATCACACGTAATATTGCACTTGATATATAAATAATAGCAATTGACAGAGAAGAACATGGTAAGTCTTATAAGGCGCGGCACGGTCCGTCGTGGGTAAGTTTCATCGTATTTTACATCATGCTTGTCATATGCTTGTTTGAAATTCATTAGGATGGTTAGAAACATTCATAAACTGAGTCATATAAACTCTTCAACCAAATGAGAGCTTGGAAGTTAATTAGCCATGCACCAGTATAAAGTGTAATGTACTGATCCTCGCTCTCCACGCAGGTACCCCAAACCACGAAGTGCGTGCCACTTAAAGCTCAAGGCGTCGTAAACACTTTTGAAGTCTCGTCTGTATGTTAATTAGAGGGCCAATAGTAGCCCATATGGCGAATACGATCCTGTAGTTTAGGATCAGGTTGATGTGTGCCATAAACACCGTTATGAGCTTCACGAAGTATTTGTTTTGCTTCCTCTCATGCGAGACAACGTAGGAGTAAGCCATCAAACGTTCGTCGGTAGAGTGTCTTTGTAGCATGATTATAATAGAATCTGAGTGACCGCCAACGAATTATTGTAGTCTCCTTAGGATCTTCGGGTAAGATATCATGGACCACGAAGTCTATGAAAGAAGTCCTCCAATCTTCACTGGTAGTACAAATTTCAACTGATTTATTGAATTCCATGTTGAGTTGTTGACTTCAATATTTTAGTTATTCTCGATACAAAATAACTCTCTATTAGTGATGACGATCGTTTGTTGCCTTCTTACTGGAATTGCTAACACTGGTGCAAGATTAGCGAGTGCATCAGCCTTTGTATTACACGCTCGGCGTACATGCTCGATGAAGAAGCCTTTGAATAAAGTAGCCATCCTAATCGCTGCATCATGACATGGGACCAGATCTTGATGTCGAACTTCGTACGTGCCTCTTGTTAGGGTTATATACTAAAAGCATCACTTTTGTAGTAACCTTATTTCCTTAAATTTTGAATAAGAATCATATGGGCAAATGTTTGCATATTGTATTTGTTACAAGTGTTAATACAAATGTCTGATATTCTATATTATAGATAATATGGTGTGTGGTGTCACACAGAAGATCATATTATCAGTTTCCTATGGAGTATATAATAGTTCACAACCTAGATGGACTTGGACAATCTATTGGAAAGGTTGTAGTATAATCTGGTATTAGTCTATCTTGACTATAGGTTTTAACTAGTATACTTGTGTGTATTGAACAGGACCACTTGAGGTTGTTCTCTTTGTACTGACTACATAAGAGAACAAACACCTCAGTATTATGGATGCTTGTACTCTTAATCCGGATATAATAACGGATATGTATATGCAATGTGCATTACTTTGACTCATAAAAGTGAGATTCATTATGGATCAACAACCTCTATGAATTGGGTAATAACATTGTATGTATGATGGGCTTTGATTATAAATGGAATCCATGTCCCGATACATCGGGTTGATGATGTCCTCTTAAGGAGCTCATAAGGATTGTCATATAACCCTGCAGGTGTATTATATCCGACATGACAAATAAAGTTGATGGCGGTACTACTTAAGGATAAAAGATGTCGAATCAATATAGTTGTCAGTAACTTAATTTGATCGATGGACATACGATATCTTAACATGGGGAGCCAAACAGCATATAATAAAAGGAGCCCACAAACATAATTTGGGATTAGGGAGGTAGTGCAACAATAGCTCATTAGTGGACCAGCTATTGTTAATGGGCCTGGATTGTGTGTTCGGACTGAACACGGGATATCCAGATCCGTTAGAGGCCTAACCCTAATTTCTCCTCATGGTCACTGCCGTAGCATATATATATCCTCTATTCTACGGCCGCCAGATTACTGAAAAAAATCTGAAATTTTCTCTAAATTCGTGATTCACGTAAGGAGAGAAAGAGAGTGCTGCCAAGGAGAAAAAAAGGTTGGGAGATCGTCGCCCACACGACGTCCAACTCGAGGAAGGAATACGTGCAGAAGATCTTGGGGTCGTCCGCTAAGATTGCCAGGAATTACTTGTCTCCTTTCCGCCGCAGGTATAATTCGTGAACCCTAGTTTCCGCGTATGAAGGGTTAGAACACGTATTAGATCTATTTAACTTTCTATCAATCATACGTACACCAAAGAAAGGGTCCGGGAATCCCCAGTTCCATCAATTGGTATCAGAGCCACTTTGGATCTACGTATTGATTGATACGTCCATGTTGTCCAATAAAACCTGCGCTGTGTAATAGTCGGTAGATGTAGATCTGTTCTAATTCGGTTTTTGCAGGCATCTTAGATCCAACTATTATGGTCCAATGCATTTTTTTGATTGTGTTGTTTAAACCACGGACATGTCATGGATGTTGTTGTTGCTGTGGATGTAATTAAAATCACGAGGGTTGATCGTGCTTATTAATTTAATTTTTTAATCTAGATTATGTGTGAACTCCTTCGGGAGGCATAGGATTGATGTAATTTTATTATTTTAATCAATCGTGATGGCGGTGGTGGCTGTTTCTGACGCCGAACGAGATGCTGGTTTTGAGCAATCCAGAGGCAGACAATAATTTTCGATGAAGGAATCGACAGCCAAAACCTTTAAGGAACCCCGTATAGATCTTGCAACGCCAATTTGGATTCAGATAGTTGATGTAGCTTCCCTTCCTGGAGAATTTTTTTAAAAAAATATTTTTATTATTTAATTGATTTGAATAGTGATTTTAGATTTTTATGTTTATTTAGTTAATTATTACGGTAGAGGATTTTAGCCATGGTGGAGTTTTGAAGTACCAGACGACTAGGAATCATGGCACGGATAGTGCAGTGGCGTGCCTTGACTAGAGTTTAGCCATGGTAGGGGAAGGCCGAGCCATAGTGAGTTTCTAACTAGGAAAACCAGGCCAAGTTGCGACGTAACCTGCACCGAAGATTTTAATTATTATTTAATTATATTATTGATGTTTAGGGAACCCGGTTGTACCGAACCTATCCAGATTGTGCCCAAGTCAAATCCAAGTCCATGTAGGCTATAGTGAGACCAAATACGGCCTTGCAACATGTTTGGTAAATGCAATTATTTTATATATATTTTATGAATTGGCAATTAATTTCTAATAAATGTTATATATACATTATAAGTATTTATTATTTTATTAGTGTTTACAATAATGTGTGATTTTCTGGAGCCAAATAAATGGGGTGGTTGATAAGGCACCGCATATATTATTGGTTTAATTTCAGTGTTATAGGGTTATTATCATTATTATAATATTGAGGTTATTATTAATATATTATTATTTGGTTATGTGTGTATGAATATATATATATATATATATATCTTATAATATATATATGTACGTATATAGATATTACTTTGTTATGTGTTGTGAAATATATATGTATATATTTAGGATTTATATATGTGTGTATAATAATAGGTATATATAGAAAATTAGAGGATATATGTATATTGATAACATATATTATATATATATATTAATAGTTTGATAAATATTATGTGATAAATATATGTGATTGTATATATAAAATATATATATGTAATGTGTGTATGTGTATATATATAATATATACAAGTATGTATACAGATATATATGATATATATAAAAAAAAAAAATATTATATATATTATATATATATATATATATATATATTATATATATATATATATATATATATATATGCAATAGTGCTATATAAAAGGAAAAAAAAGAAAGAAAAAAACAATATAATAAATCCAAACCAGCAGAGCCCACGCTCAGCCCAGAGCTGAGCCCGGCCCACCCTGCTTAAACCATCCTCCAACTAAGAGCAACTCAACAGAGTCTTCACAGGCCCGACCCCCGACTATATTATTATAACGAGTAATGATCGACAGAGGGGAGGAGAGTTCGACACCAAAACCCTAGATGGATACCCTATGCCACCACCACCTGCGCACCACCCTGGGACCCGCACGTTGACTGCGCCGCCTGTAGACGCGGTCGATCGCCGGAGTCGACCGTCCGAAGGCCTGAAGAGGCGGTCAACAACAGCAACCGCAGCAGTAACATCATCCAAGGGAGGCCGCTTCGCGAGGAGATTTCGCAGCGTAGATTTGATCGTTTATCGACCTACGACTTCGGGTATGAACACAACTTAACCCTCTCTCAACCCCTTCTATTACAATCGTTTGGTTTTTCCTAGATAAATCGTATTAATTCCTGAAAGGTCATTAAAAACCTGTTCGAAAAACAGGGTATATACTGTCCAATCACCCAAGTTTGGCGATCGATCCCGATCGATCCAATACAATATTTGAAAAACTATTTGAAGACAATTATTGACAACCTACAGGACTTCATGACCCTTTTTGTGGATTAGGAAATCATCGACCACGCGTCGAGAAATCGAATCCCGAAGTTGACCGAAAACCTATTTTAAAATCAATAAAACTCATCCACACGACGTGCGTCCTGCGAAACCGGGCGACGTGGTCGCGAACCAAAAGCATCGAAAGCTGCATAACGGCTTCGTGGTCGTGTGGGCTTTGGCGGAATTCAAATTGGTCGCATGTGCGCGACGAATTTGATGCGTATCCGTCGAAATTCACCGTAGTCGTGTACTTTGCAAAATTTTCAATTACTTTGTGCACGCTCGTCAGATCGAGACGAAACTTGTGCCAATAGAACCGTATCATTTTTTTGGTCATGTATGCCAAGTTTGGTCCGATTCTGAGACAGTTGACAAAATTGCCGTATCGCGGGCCCTCCGGTCCGACTCAACGGGTGATTTTGTGCACGGCCCGCCGGAATCCAACTCTGGACATACGGTTGGGTTCGTATCCGAAAACCGGATCCGTAGACATGTAGTTTGACGACTTTAGAGACCGTTGACTCTGGCACGCTTTTCGGTACAAAGCGGGTCCAACGACGGACATCGTTTTTGCCCGAAATTACCGTTTTGCTCCTGTGTCCAGAATTGGACTTAAGGACAGGCAATCCTAGCTAATTTGACTATTCTGAGAATGTTGGCGAATGTTTGTTTCAGCTTTCGGAGACAGTTGTGATGACTTGGACGTTATGGTGTACCAGTTGACGGTATTTACTGATTCTTCGTGCTGCCACCAGGCAAGTATACCTTGCCTCCCTCTACAGTTTATTTACATGTATATTTCTATTAGTATATAGTTTTACTAGTTGGTTATTACTTGTGATTTGTATATCGTACATGCTAGTATAGCTATAGTCTTTATACATGGTTAGCCTTGTTAGTTCATATTGGATTGGTTCTCTTCTGTATCGTGATTGGGTCGTGTCGTGTCTTCACCCGTGTCTTGACTGAGTCGTGTCTGTAAGTATGAGTGAGTGAACTGCTATTCCTTTGTCTTTCCCACTAACCTGCGAGTCCACACACGGGCGAGGGTTGCCTTTGCACCTGCGGGTCCACAATCGGGACGAGGGTGACTTGTCTTAAAATTGACATGCGAGTCCACAATCGGGGCGAGGGTTGGTTATCCATTGATCTACCAGCAGTTCATTTATGCGTACTTGATCCTGTATCCGTGTTCATAGTTACCTGTCAGTAGCCACTTGTCAGTCTTCTGTCTAGTTCCTGTTTATATCCAGTATATATTATTGCATGATTAAACTGTTAGATAGGCATGTTTTATGTATCTTGCTAGTCCTCTGAGGACCTAATGATCTCTTCAGGTAGCTGATTGCACGGAGTTAGTTAGCTGAGCATGTGGTAGTTGACTTCATCTGCATGATTCAGGTATTTTGTTAGTGATATTGATTTACTATCTTTCTCGTGCTTTTATGATATATTCTGCTTATCAGCTTTACTTTATAGACTCATATCATTCTTGGAGTCTAATCGAACAATATGCTAATGGGCTGCAGACCACGACCCATACTTGTTCATTCTTGTTTACTATGATTCTTGTGGATTGAGGTATAGTTTAGATTAGACATGATACCCATGACCTTGACAGCTTATACGTACTCGAGTCGGGCTGGAGTCCGTTCGATACGTAGCTGGCTTGCTCACGAGCTCGCGTCCGAAAAGCGGGTGCGGGTCGTGACAAGTTTTTGTGGTGGCCCATGCAGGTCAGAGCATATCGTACCGGTTACGTAACTGTACTAATACGAGCCTACGACTTTGACTAGACCTTAGGAATCTCAATCCACTATGCCTTGAAAATTCTCCTAGAAATTTTCCACGTCCTTGAAAACTCAATATTTGCTCTCGATTATACTTCCTTGCTTTCTGTGCCATTGATTCTCGTCCCTTTTATTTCGGGGTGACGAACGATCGTGCTGACTAGGATTTACCAGAAACTCTTAAATTATAGTATAATATTGCATGATTATTGAGTTTTGGTTGTTTATAGATATTAGGGAGTATAGATGCCACAAGCCCTAGATATCTGTTGGTAGAATCATTAGCAGCTAGTTAGAAGGTTATAAGATTTTAGTAACCGTATTTTGAGGAGTAGTACGACCAAAGGTGGGTAGAAGTCCTCAAATGTTCGGAGTTGTAAAATGAATAGAGAATGTCATAAAATAATTTTAGAGATTAAATTTGAGGAGGTTAAGGACTTTGAATTTTAAGGAATAATCATGAATTGGAAATTTCGAGGACGAAATTATTTTTAAGGTGGGTAGATTTGTAGCTTCCCTTCCCGGAGAATTTTTTTTAAAATATTTTTATTATTTAATTGATTTGAATAGTGATTTTAGATTTTTATGTTTATTTAGTTAATTATTACGGTAGAGGATTTTAGCCATGGTTTGTAGGTGATGTAATTATACTTGCGTGTTGGCTTTAGTGCTTTCCTCCATATCGGATGAGTATAATTATGGATCACCAGTACAAACTTCCTTAGGGATAATTGTAGGAAGTTACCTAGTATGTGTTCACTTCTCCATCTGAAGGAACTCGTTACAAGGCAATGGACTTAGTATTAAGTAATGGTATACACTTAGATACAAATAATGGTATCCTCCCCATCGGAGTCACTACTATTATTTGTATGACCAGAGCAAGAACAGCATATTAATTTTATTTGTCATAAAGTTATATTGACATGATAGTAAAATTAATAAGAAAAATCTACTTGAACAAAGTTGAATTTGTATACGTCCACACTATCGTGGCATGCTAAATTCATGGAGTTCAAGGTGTTGGTGAATTTCTTATTATTAGTTTTGAGGGAATCAATATTTAGTTAATTCAAAAAGTTTTTTTTGCCCTACATAATTTTATTTATGTGATTCTCAGGATTTCAAAAATGGGTTCTTTCAGTCCACTTATGGTGATTCTTAAAGAAAACAAACTTACTGGACCTAATTATGTTGACTGAAAACGTAATTTGGACATTGTTCTGACTGCTGAGGAGTACAAATATGTACTTGTTGAGGAATGCCCACCTAAGCCTGATGCTAACTCTGATGAAGAGGTCAAAGAGGCTTATAAGAAGTGGAAAAAGGCAGATGAGATAGCGCGGTATTACATTCTGGCATCTATATCAAATGTACTGCAACATCAGCATCAGGCCATGGCCACAGCTTATGACATGATGTATAACCTCAAGGAACTCTTCAGACATCAGAGTAGAGCAGCTAGGCAGTTTGCTATAAATGTTTGATGAATACAAAAATGGCTGAGGGTACACCAGTAAGGGATCATGTTCTCAAGATGATGGGTCATCTGAATGAGATGGATATCCTTGGAGCTGAAATCGATGGGAAAACCCAGGTCGATATCATTCTCGGGACTCTGCCTAAAAGTTTTGAAATTTTTTGCCTTAATTACAACATGAACAAAAGGTTGTATAGTTTGGCAGAACTTGCAAAAGAGCTACAGGATGCTGAATCTCTCTTTAGGCAGAGTGGTCATGTTTTTGTTTCTGAAAAGGCTTCTACTTCTAAGCCAAAAGACGGTAAGAAGAAGAATAACATTCAAAAATAGGCAAACTCAGCAAAGAAGGGCATGGGACCTCAAGGCGCGGTGAAAAAGTCGAAAGGCAAATGTTTCAAGTGCAAAGGGTTAGGACATTGGAAGACTGATTGTCCACTTCTCAAACAAGGAAACAAAGAAGGTATATCTCATTTACTAGTAGTTGAAACATGTTTAGCGATGTTATCTACCGGCACCTGGTGTGTAGATACAAGAGCCAGTAATCATGTCTGCAATACATTGTAGGGGTTCCAGGAAACCAGACGGCTCAGTGATGGAGAGATATTCTTGTTCATGGGTGATGCTACAAAAGTATCGGTCATTGCATTAGGAGATGTTACTTTATCTTTTGGTAGAAATAAGTCTTTGACATTGAGAGATTGTCTTTATGCACCTTCACTTAGAAGGAATTTAGTTTCTGTTCCTATGTTAGTTAGGGATGGATATTCAGTTTATTTTAATGACAATATTGTTATAAGAAAGAATAAATATTTATCTGTTCTAGTGCATTGGTTAATAATTTGTATGTCATTAATCATATTTCGCCCACAATGCAACTTATGGAAATGAATAATATGTCATCTAACTTAAATAAGAGAAAAGAACCTTCTTGTATGAACCAAACATATCTTTGGCACTTACGATTGGGGCATATTAACCTAAGAAGGATTCAAAGACTGGTTGAAGATGGACCTTTGAGTTCATTGGAAGTGGAGGCACTACCAGTCTGTGAATCCTGCTTGGAAGGTAAATTGACCAAAAGGCCTTTTACGGCAAAGGGGTATAGGGCCAAAGATGTGTTGGAATTGGTTCATTCTGATTTCTGTGAACCCATGACTATCCAAGCTAGAGGTGGCTTTGAATATTTTGTCATATTTATTGATGATTATTCAAGGTATGGATATATTTATTTGATGCAGCCGTAAGTCTGAGTGCTTTGAGAAATTCAAAGAGTACAAGGCTGAAACGGAGAAACGTCATAGAAAATGTATCAAGTCATTACGATCAGATCGTGGTGGCGAGTACCTCTTTGGAGAGTTTAGGAATTATTTATCAGAGGCTGGGATTGCATCGCAATTGACTGCACGTGGAACGCCCCAACAGAATGGTGTAGCCGAAAGAAGGAATAGAACTCTTATAGAGATGGTTAGATCAATGATGAGTTATTTGGATTTGCCAGATTCGTTTTGGGGATATGCCTTAGAGACTGCAGCTTATATTTTGAACTTGGTTCCTTCTAAGTCAGTACCTCTTACTCCCACAGAGCTGTGGATTGGGCGTAAGCCTAGTCTGAAACATGTTCGCATTTGGGATAGTCCAGCACATGTGCTGAATGGGAAAGCAGATAAGTTGGAATCTCGTACAGAAGTACGCTTGTTTGTAGGCTATCCAAGAGGAACGAAAGGAGGTTTATTTTATAGTCCTAAGGATCAGAAGGTCATTGCTAGCACCAATGCCCGATTCTTAGAGGAAGACTATGTGATGAACCATAAACCCACAAGTAGAGTTGTTCTAGAAGAACTGAGACGTGAGACACCAAGTACTTCAGTACCAACAGTACAAGAGGATGAACCACAAATAACTGTACAACGTGTCACAAATGTTACACCACAACCGATAGTGCCTCGTCGTAGTGGGAGGGTTGTGATACAACCTGATAGATATATGTTCTTGGAAGAGTCGTCAGACTTCGTCCCTAAGGAACAAGATTATGATCCATGTACCTACAATGAAGCACTCCAAGATAAAGATGCAGAGTCTTGGCAAAAAGCAATGATATCTGAAATAGAATCTATGAATTCTAATCAGGTCTGGGAGGTTGTAGAACCACCCGTTGGTGTAAAAGCCATTGGATGCAAGTGGGTCTATAAGAGAAAAAGAGGATCAGATGGTAAGGTTGAAACCTTTAAAGCACGGCTTGTAGCAAAAGATTTTACTCAAAGAGAGGGTATCGATTATGAGGAAACCTTTTCTCTTGTAGCCATGCTTAAGTCTATTCGGATTCTTTTATCTATTGCAGCTCATCTCGATTATGAGATTTGGCAAATGGATGTCAAGACAGCTTTCCTTAATGAAAGTCTTGCGGAAGACATCTATATGAAGCAACCAGACGGGTTTATTGAAAAGGGCCAGGAGCATCTTGTTTGTAAGCTTAAAAAGTCCATTTATGGACTTAAGCAAGCTTCCAGATCTTGGAACATCTGTTTTGATCAGGTGATAAAATCCTGTGGATTTGATCAATGTCAGGATGAATCATGTGTATACAAAAAGTGTGACAGAAATGTGGTGGTGTTCCTAGTACTTTATGTGGATGACATCTTGCTCATTGGAAACAATGTGAAGGTATTATCTGATGTAAGGGTATGGTTATCCAAACAGTTTGATATGAAGGACTTGGGAGAAGTAGGTCACATCCTTGGGATCAAAGTTCTACGAGATCGCAAGAAAAGGATGTTGGACTTATCCCAAGCTTCCTATATCGATACTGTACTAACTCATTTTAGTATGCAAAATTCTAAGAAAGGTTTCTTACCTTTTAGACATGGAATTGCTCTATCAAAGGAGCAGTGTCCGAGGATACCTAAAGAGATAGAGAACATGAAGGTCGTTCCTTATGCTTCAGCAGTAGGAAGCTTAATGTATGCAATGCTATGTACGAGACCAGACATCTGCTTTGCCGTAGGCATGGTTAGCAGATATCAGTCTAACCCAGGACAAGAGCACTGGACTGCCGTAAAGCATATTTTGAAGTACCTGAAAAGGACTAAAGAGTATATGCTAGTTTACCAGGCAGATAGTTTAGTTCCCTTGGGGTATATAGACTCAAATTTTCAGTCAGATAGGGATTCCAGGAAATCTACCTCAGGTTATGTGTTTACTTTGGAAGGTGGAGCCATTGTGTGGAGGAGTGTCAAGCAAAATGTATTGCTGATTCCACCATGGAAGCCGAGTATGGATGTAGTACCTAGTTTGCCTAAGTCTATTACATTTTATTGTGATAATAGTGGTGCAGTTGCAAACTCGAAGGAACCACGAGCCCATAAGACAGGCAAACACATTGAGCGCAAGTACCACCTGATACGAGATTTTGTAAAGAAAGAAAAAGTTGCTGTGATCAAGATAGCATCAGCCGACAACCTAGCTGATCCCTTTACAAAGAGCTTACCAGCTAAGGCTTTTGACAGCCATGTTGAGGGAATGGGAGTCAGATGTGTAGCAGCATGGCTTTAAGTATAAGTGGAAGATTTGTAACAGTATACAGAAAAGCAATGCTTTGAGTATAAGTGGGAGATTGTTAGGGTTATATACTAAAAGCATCACTTTTGTAGTAACCTTATTTCCTTAAATTTTGAATGAGAATCATATGGGCAAATGTTTGCATATTGTATTTGTTACAAATGTTAATGCAAATGTCTGATATTCTATATTATAGATAATATGGTGTGTGGTGTCACACAGAAGATCATACTATCAGTTTCCTATGGAGTATATAAATAATTCACAACCTAGATGGACTTGGACAATCTATTGGAAAGGTTGTAGTGTAATCTGGTATTAGTCTATCTTGACTATAGGTTTACACTAGTACACTTTGTGTGTATTGAACAGGACCACTTGAGGTTGTTCTCTTTGTACTGACTACATAAGAGAACAAACACCTCTGTTATTATGGATGCTTGTGCTCTTAATTCAGATATAATAACGGACATGTATATGCAGTATACATTACTTTGACTCATAAAAGAGTGAGATTCATTATGGATCAACAACCTCTATGAATTGGGTAATAACATTGTATGTATGATGGGCTGTTGATTATAAATGGAATCCATGTCCCGATACATCGGGTTGATGATGTCCTCTTAAGGAGCTCATAAGGATTGTCATGTAAACCCTGCAGGTGGATTATATCCGACATGACAAATAAAGTTGAGCGGTACTACTTAAGGATAAAAGATGTCGAATCAATATATTTGTCAGTAACTTAATTTGATCGATGGACATACGATATCTTAACATAGGGAGCCAAACGAGCATATAATAAAAGGAGCCCACAAACATAATTTGGGATTAGGGAGGTAGTGCAACAATAGCTCATTAGTGGACCGAGCTGTTGTTAATGGGCCTGGATTGTGTGTTCGGGCTGAACACGAGATATCTAGATCCGTTAGGAGGCCTAACCCTAATTTTTCCTCATGGTCCCTGCCGTAGCCTATATATATCCTCTATTCTATGGCCGCCAGATTACTGAAAAAAAATCTAAAATTTTCTCTAAATTCGTGATTCACGTAAGGAGAGAAAGAGAGTGCTACCAAAGAGAAGAAAAGGTTGGGAGATCGTCGCCCACACGACGTCCAACTCGAGAAAGGAATACGTGCATAAGATCTTGGGGTCGTCCGCTCGAGATTGCCAGGAATTACTTGTCTCCTTTCTGCCGCAGGTATAATTCGTGAACCCTAGTTTCCGCCTATGAAGGGTTAGAACACGTATTAGATCTATTTAACTTTCTATCGATCAATACGCACACCAAAGAAAGGGTCCTGGGAATCCCCAGTTCTATCACCTCTAACATGATTGACAATCAGTTTGGAGTCTCCGTAAACTTCAAGATACTCAATATCTAATTATTTAGCCAATTGGAGACCAATGAGCAGAGCGTTGTATTTAGCCACATTATTAGAACACGACTTATCTAAAGAATAAGCTCTTTGAATAGGTAACCCTTCTGGTGAGACGCGGACGATTCCAACTCCAGCAACAATAGCACCTTCTGGTCCGATTCTGGACGTACCATCAATGAATAGACGCTATGTAAGAATTTCTTCTGAAATTATGTTGGACTCTAAAGTTTCGTCTGGAATCTTGTCGTAGAGAATAGACATTTCGGGAACTGGATGAGCTGCCAGAAAGTCAGCAAGGGCTTGACCTTTAACAGATTTTTGTGGAACATAAACCATATCATATTGTGCTAACAATATGACCCATGTTACAAGCCTGGAATCGAGTGTATTGGGCTTCTTCATTAGGACTCGGAGAGGGTTAACTCTAGAAATAACATGAATAGTTTGGCGAGTGATATAATGTCTCATCTTTTGAATAGCAACATCAAAGCTAGACATTCTTTTTCCACTGGGGTGTATCGATGTTCAGCTCCAATCATTGTACGAATAAGATAATAGATAGCCTGCTCATGACCTTCTTTATTCTTCTGAGCTAATAAAACACCTAGTAAGTGGTCCATTGCTCGAACATACATCTGGAAGGGTATTCCTGAGACCGGAGGCACTAGAACTGAAGGGTTCATCAAGTACCGCTTTATGTCTTCAAATACTTGCTGACATTCTTTAGTCCAAATAAAAGACACACCTTTCTTAATGAGTTGAGTGAATGGTCTACAGCTTCCAGAGTGATTTGTGATGAATCTCCTGATATACGCAAGCTATCCCTGGAATCGTCGTAGCTCTTTTAGGTTGTGTGGAGGACGCATCTCTTGAATGGATTTGATTTTCTCAGGGTCAATGTATAAACCTTTAGAGGTAATAAAGAATCCAAGAAATTTGCCACTAGAGACTCCCAAGAATGGCTTGGTGGGATTCATCTTGAGTTGATGCTGGCGCATTATATCGAATATAGTTCTCAAGTCTTGAATGTAGTCTTCCTTTAGACGACTTTTGACATCAATATCGTCTACATAGAATTCAACCATCTTTTGTAAATGATCACGAAGATAGAACTCATGGCCTGTTGATAAGTTGTACTAGCATTTTTGAGATCAAACGACATGAATGTATAGCAATAGACTCCAAGAGGAGTGTAAAAAGATGTATGTTTCTCATCTTCTGGATGCATCTTGATTTAATTATATCCTGAGAATCCATCCATAAAAGATATACGTTCAAATCCACAAGTATTGTCGATCATGACATCAGTGATTGGAAGAGGAAACTCGTCTTTGGGACAAGCTTCATTAAGGTCTCTGAAGTCAAGGCAGACTCGTGTCAGCCCAATGATTACATCGTGTTTTTGAATATGGCTAGTCAATTAAGTTTAACATAATAATGTCACTAATATTCATATACTCACTATCTATTGGTACTTAAACTTAGCATTGTCCTAATTGTCCTTTACCATATTGTCATGCTTGTATCGTACTACAATATATTTTGCTCGCCTAACATATATTTGTAGACATGCAGTAAGCATGATCAAACAAGATCAAACCAGGACATAGGCAATAAATAATCAGTGATGGACCAAAGACGGCGTCATACAAAAAGATTTCTCTGAACCATCTAGCAACCTATCTGGGGCCTCGTATCGGGGGTTCCGCTCACATATCAAAAGAAAGGCGTCATCAAAGGGATCTTGGTTTTCTTATTTGTTCCAAGTCTGTAAATCTTCAATTTATTGAGTCTAGGAGAATGTGTATGTTGAGCCGCACTGTGTCATCTCAACCCCTAGACGCATCTCTCCAAGATTTACCATACAAACAGACCAATTCTTGAACTAGCCCAAGCTCCACCAAGCCAAACAAATCCTACAGGCCCAAAAGCCATTCTGTCACCTAGGAGACAGAGTTCGGGTCGGACTTGCTCCAACACAGAGTTCGGGCCAAACTCTATCTCCTGATTTTTAGCTCCCTAATTTTTAGGGCCTACTTGGTACAAGCTGTCTAACGTTCAAAAATTTAAATTTTTGGGCAGAATTCGGGCCGAACTCTGCCTCCCCAGAGTAGTATAAATAGAGCTTGAATTCTCTCATTTAAAATCATCTCTCACCTTCAAATATTCAAGCTTTCTAAGATCTACTACTCAAAGCCTTATTCTTCCATATCTCCTAAGCCACAACTCTCCTTAGCCCAAGGTGCTCAGTGCGATACCAGCTAGAAGTTGTGTGCAAGAGTGAAAGAAAAGTCACTTGGACAATTCCAAGTTTCGCCACCTGCGAATCTGTAAGAAGTTGGCGTGCTCTTCTGAGTAAAGGCACGTGGTTGTATACTATTTCACAAATACTGGATTTCAATCCTACTCTAGAGTTCTCAGGCCTGGACTAGTCCTCCACGAAGGAAACCAGGTTAAAACTGCTGTGTCTGCGAATGCTCTTCTGATCTTTATTTACTTTCGTATTTATCTCTGATTTATTTACTATCTTGATAGTTGTTTAGTGGAGGTGATATAGAGTTAATTTTTATTTGGTAATTATCGACACAAACTCTATTCACCCCCGTCTAGAGTTGCCTACATGTAATTTCAACTCGAACCTTCCCTATTTTTTCAAAACTGTGACAATATTAGCCACCCAGTCTGGATGTTGTTCTTCTTTGATAAAGCCACAGGCAATGAGCTTCTTGATTTCGGCTTCTATAGCGTCCATCATGTTAGGTTAAAATCGACGTTGTTGTTGCTTGACTGGCCTTGTATTTGGCAGAATGTTGAGTTTATGGGTAGCAATCTGGGGATCTAATCTCGGCATGTCTTCATAGCTCCAAGCAAATACATCAATGTATTCCTTAATGATTTGGATCAGTTCTTGTTTATCTGCTTCAGGGAGACTTTTGCTGACAAATATTGATTTTGGAGTAGTTTTATCTCCAACATCGATTTGAACCAACTGATCTTCGGTAGGTGGTTCACGTTGCTCGAAGCGAAGCTCACATTAAGTATCCATCCCTTGTGCCCAAGGATCAGATTCAGAAGCTTCGTCAAAGTCTTCGTCATCTTCCGAGAACTTGGCAGTTACCATATTGGAAGATAGAGTCACTCGATGGACGTGCCCAATACTGGTGTCTGAATCCCATGAGACAGAATTAGAAGAGTTAGATCGTTCTTCTTCATCGGATTCGAAGACTTCTGGAGTCAAAATTGGTGATGTATAACCTAATTCCCGTTTCGTTTTGCTGTAATATTGTTGTGATTTTTTTTTGGAGAAGGGATACGAATAGGAGTTCGTCTTCCCTTACCACCATTAAGACCAGCTTTAAAATTATAACCCATCTTTCGAATGATATCTTTTGATTGCTGACTATAACGACGTAGTTGAAGTCTTCCGTTATCGTAATTTTCTTCTTCACCATTGGGTGTGATCTTCTGTTCTATTTCCTTACTAAAAAGTATAGGAAGTTCATCTTTCTTTCTGGAAGGAACTAAGAAGGAGTCCTGTATTGGCTTGGGCAATACATTATTTTGGGAAGCTTGAACTGCTCCTATGGCAAGTGGTTCAAAGTTATCTAATATTTTTAAATAACATCGAGTACTGTAAAGGAGATGCTATTTTATTGATTTGTATATCATCATTTACAACATGATTCTTAGCCTTAACAGAAGGCTTAGTAAGGTTGATAACCAGAAGAGGAGAAGGAGGATTCTTAGCCTTAACAGACGGCTTAGTAAGGTTGATAACTAGAGGAGAAGAAGGATAAGGAGAAGAAGAAGGTGAAGGTTTGTTACGACAAAGGTCGATAACCAGAGGCTCAGAAGGGGTGATCTCTTTTTGTTCCCTTTCTATAGCAGGAGGCTATTCGTTATGAGAGGAAAGATATATAGTCAACTTCTGAGAAGAAGAGGGACGAGTAGTACGTCCTTTGACGGGGATCATGAGAACATCTTTTGAAGTATCTTTCTGATCTTCCTCACTATCCATCGCCAATACAACCTTTATGAACTCTTTCTTGTACATCCGAGAGTCAGTACAATATGCTTTAATGCCCCAGAAAGGATTTAGGTCGGCTACTTCCTTCTGAACCTCTCCATTGACATCTACATATTTGAAGCATTGATGTAAGTGGATGGTACAATGTTATGCTCATGCAGAAAGGTTCTTTCCAGCAAAGCATTATAAGAGCCATGATTATCGATCACGTAGAAAGTAACCATTGTAGGAAGATTTCCTATTTGAACCTTCAGACGAATCTTTCCCAGAGGTTCACTTCTTCCAGAATTGAATCATAAGATTGTCGTGATGGTTGTTGAAAGATTGTGTACATGAATCTTTAATGCATCTAGTAGAGTCTTTGGCATGATGCTAAGTGTAGACCCAGGGTCAATCAAAATGCGATTAACCTTCATGGTATCGACATATCCCGTGAAGTAGAGGGGTCGATCATGACGATTATCTTCTAACATCATATCATCTTGTGTAAAAGTGATGTTGGGTATCAGTTCCATCACACTATGACAATAAAGGCATGTTATAAGCTCTTTCTCTAGCTTCTTGAGGAATGCTAGACAAGTATCAGCTTGCATCAAAGCTTCACTCAATGTCTCTCGAGTTTCTTTTGAGAGACGTAGTAGCTAAAAAATTGACAATCTTGCAGGGGTATTAGCCAGGTGAGCTAGTATATCAAAGTTATACGGCTTTTCGAGTCCCAAAGATGGAGTCTTCTTCAATAATTTATCAAAACGGACATGCTATTTTCCTTTGTCGGCTATTATCGGTTTGAAAAGAGTTGGTTCTACTGGAGGTGATGAAGCTGATGGAACATTGACAGTAGGAGAAGATGATACTTGAGGAGCCTCCAGAGCTGGATCAGGATTTTCTTGACCTTCTGAATAGTCTCTTAGATAAGGTTTTCCAGACCTGGTACCAGTTAAGGCTTCTTCTTCGGATACAGGTTTTAAGGACACCATATTGCAACTCTTTGCCTGGATCTTGTTTCTGAAAAGTTTCTTTTGTGAAGATGAAGAGTTTGTCCAGTAACCCAAACCAACCCGAGATTAGTTGTGAGAAAGACATAGGGAAATAGGTACATGAGACCCCTTTCCATGGTTCAAACTAGAGGCCTTTTGTAGAACATATCCCATTTTCGTCATTAGTTCACGAGATTGTGGACTATATAGATGGAAAGCTAGTTGATATTTGGCTTCTGACTTTGACAATGTTATCTCAGCAGGGGAAGGAGAAGAAGGATTATCTGCTGCCGAGATGAAGGTAGCAGTTAGAGGTGGAAGACAATGTTCACCCAATAAAATCATATGACATGATTTATATTTAGTAGCCTTCTTAGACTTGGGGGAGGAAGACGTCGTTTCGAAGTCAGTCACTAAATCTGGTTGGATCCACATAATTTTCCCTTTATCAGTAGACAGAGGAACAAGACCGTCAGTTCGTGCAGGTGGAAGATTAACAATCTCCAGAGTAGTTCTCGAGATGGAGATGATGCCGTTTTGCACAAGTTGAGCCAAAAAATCTCTAAACTGTAGAGATATGATGTTATCCATTACAGTTTTTTCGTCTTGTTGGAGAGTGATTGTACCTGAATTGACCATATCCTAAATTTTACCCTTGAGCACATAGCATGCTCGAGTTGGATGTCCAATAAATCTGTGGTAAACACAATACTTAGGATGGTCAGTCTTACCAACTTCCTCTGGCCGTTTTGCTTCTGGCAGTTGAAGTTTATTGCTCTTAATTAGACAATCAAAGATACTCATGATATCATCTTCATCAAAAAAGTATTCTTCTTTTGGACGTGGTGCCCTTTGTGGTGGTGCTGTTGGGGTAGATGTTGGCTGACTTACATTGATAGCAAGAGCTTCTTTGCCTTTGAGATTAATAGCCAAAGTCTCTTTGCTCTTGAGATTGTTCTGACGGCCACTATTATTTGGTGTAGCGTGTTCATCTTTGTCAAGATTAGGCATTTGAATACCTAATTATTTGAACTTGTCAACGCTCTCTTCTGCTGCTTTAGCGTTCACTATGAAGGAAGGCCAGTCCTAGAACTGTGTTGATCCCATCCACATGCTGATTATAGGCATCATGTTTGATTTGCAAGTGTCTATAATCAAAGCATCTGGAGTTCCGAGAGACATTTTGAGTGCTTCACGGCAGAATCGTTCAATGAAACGTTCAATAGTTTCATTATGTCGTTGTTTGATTTTGATGAGAGCAGACATAGTCATGTCGTTGGTTTCCTCATAAAATTATTCTAAGAACATTTATTTGAAGCTAGAGAAAGAGGTTATACAACCATCTGGTAAACTACGATACCAGTCATATACTGCACCAAATAAATAGCCGACAAATACTCTAGTAAGAAGAGCATCATTTGGTTGAAGTTGATCAGTCATTACTTCAAAGTGATTGAGGTATTGACTTGGAGATGTGCTGCCATCAAACAACATAATAGTAGGGGTTTGTATCTAGAAGGAAATTGGACTTCTTTCTATTCTATGGAATATGGTTGTTTGATCCCAAGCTTTTGCAAGCCGTCTTTCTGTTTGAAAGTTTCGAATTGAGTACGTAAAAGTTTTATGACCTCATTGGTATTTTTCGATGATTGTGGAGCAGTGGATTGATTCAATATGTTAGGAGGAGGTACTGCATGATAAGTACCACCTCTGACACCAGATTGACTTGGAATAGCCTTCACAGGAATGTAAGTAATGTGAGAAGATTGTACTCCCAGATCAATATTGATGGGAGCTGATGTTGTTACAGGTTCCTTAGTCGGAATAAGATTCGCGACCGGTGGAACTGTATGTTGTACAATATTCATAGCATGCATGCCTGTCATCATCTCAACCATGCTTTTCAAACCAGCTTCCAAAGCAGCAATTCTCTGGTCTTGACTGCTAGAACTGGAAGTATCTTGATCTTCTTTGATGATATAAGCAGTCACTTCTCTAGACCTCGAAGACAAGCTAGTGAAAAGGATGGTCCTTTCAGAACTGTCACTGTCAGCATCAAAGTCATATATGGAACCACCCCCGGAATAAGTGCTAAGGATGTCTTTTTGACTGAAGGAATCTTAGTTAGAATCAAAAAGATTCCTTTGACCGATTGTGTCTTGGTCGGAAGAAAGATTCCTTTGACCGATTATTTCTCAGCTTCTTGATCTAGTATATTTGTATACTCCTTCGCCGGATTCATGAATCTGATCTAAGTACTATTAACTGGGATTACGGGATGCATTACGTCTTGGATGTTTTCTACCCCCAGTGCTTTGAGATGCCATATTGACAGGAGCATAGAGTAGTTTATCTTCGTCTACTATGATAGGTTCAGGAGTCTGAACATAATTTAAACGGTCAAAGACAGACCGCTTGGCTGACTGACAACAACATTTGATGACAACTTCATGGTGGTGATTGCAGTGATGTTCTTGCTGTTGGTCAATCGCTGGACGAGATGGATTTGCAACCTTTTGCTTCTGTATCAAGAGTTCATAGAGATCACTAACAAGACAAGAAGAAATTGCAGGAATATTGCCCTTGACGATATTTGGGACATGGTTCCTGTTCTTGAGGTATCCCGTACCTTGAGTGTACAAGGACGTGCTAAGCTGGTTAGCATAAGTCATAGAATTTTTTACCTCAGAATTCTTCCTTTGGTACAAGTTAGCAACTGGTGCAGGTTACACTTGATACATTTTGTATTTTCCCGAGGTTGACCCTAATTGGCACCTGTTGATATAGATGCGCAAGTCTGGCAGGGGTGCTACTTGTGCATCTACTTGAGATACTAGAAGTTTGCCTTGTCGGGATCTCGGGATACGTAGGGTCGGTAGATCTTGTCCTGATCTTTTTGGAGTAGGCATAATACCCTTTTGTGTGGAAAGTTCATTCTGAATAGAACCTATTTTCCTGACAGAGATTTGGGTATCTCTGTTAAGGAGAGTAGGATTTCTATCTGAATCCACTTTTATGCTGAGAGGCACAAAAGCACAATCAGCAGTACTTTCCACCCAGTCAATGACTCGAATAGAATGAGGAAAAGCCAAAGAGCGTTTTCCTTGATTTAATGATTTCCCATCAAGTTTCTGGCTTAATGACGAAGAGGGAACCACTAAAAAATGTTTCTCTTTACGTTGCACCAATATAGAAATATGTGCAGGTTGCGCTAGAGCAGGAATAGGCACAGGTTGCACCAGTGCAGAAATATGCGCAAGTTGCACCGGAGCAGAAGTAGGCACAGGTTGTGCCAGTGAAGAAAAGGCTAAATGGCGCATTCCTTTGTCTTGTCTAGCAGTGTGTCGAGACGAAGTCTCCTTCGATTTCAGAATCGGAGAAGTAGAGGAGTTAGCCAAAAGGCTGTCTCCTTTAAGTTGCGCCAGGGCATTAATATGCGCAGGTTACGCCACAACAGGAACAGGCATAGATTGCACCAGGGAGGAAAAGGCCAAGGGGCACTTTTCTTTGTTTTGGACAGTAGTGTGTCGAGACGAAGTCTCCTTCGATTTCAGAATTGGAGAAGTGGAAGGATTAGCCAAAAGACTGTTTGCTTTAGGTTGTGCCATGGCAGTAATGTGCGCAAGTTGTGCCGAGGCAGCAGGTCGTGTCATCGAGGACTTAGGAGTCCAGACAGAGCATGTCTTGCTCTTAACAGCGGCAGTAGTGCATTTG
This sequence comes from Iris pallida, assembly GCA_029216955.1. NCBI lineage: Eukaryota > Viridiplantae > Streptophyta > Magnoliopsida > Asparagales > Iridaceae > Iris > Iris pallida. The sequence goes on along the minus strand of JANAVB010020400.1, from coordinate 16,687,731 downwards.
GCTCCTCCAGCATTGATCGTGGCCTCGTAGGCTGTCTGGTTGACTTGAACGACTAGGGTCTTCTGCATCTTGCCGATCGATGTGGTATCACATTGAGTTGTCACTTTCTCGTCGGAGGAGAAAGTCATCCCCAGCAGAGTCGACATTTTGTTTACAAAAACAAAAGAGAATTTGATTTCTACAAACTGAGAAAAAGTACAAAGAGTACAATTAATTTTTGGAGAAGTACAGCTATAGGAATCTGATCAGAAGACGATCACTTTATCCCTTGGAAGATGTGATATCGTAGACACGAGCCTCTGGAGGATGCAACAACACTTTAGCAGGAGATTATGATCATTTGTGATAATATGAGACTGATTTGAAACCATATTTATAGAGTTCTTAAAATAACTGTTTTGCAGTTATTCTGGGTTGCGCGCACTTCAGGTTGCGTGCCTCCTGTTCACTTGCCCGAGCGGTTGCACTAACTGCTGTGGACGCGTGGCATCGTTTGATTGAGATGCGCGTGGTCGTGGGCAGTGTAGTGGGCACGTTCTACGAAGTTAGTGGCATGCGCGCCACGTGACCCTGCTCTGGATGCTATTCGATCACTTTATGTGAGATTCATTAGGTTGTGCGGGGACGCAACCTAGCAACTTGCGTCTGGGTTCAACTTTGCGCACCTTGAAACATTGCACGAACTACTAGCTGCCATATTCAACTTGTGGCTAAGTACATCTTCGCGCACCCTGACACATTGTGCAAACTGCTAGCTGTCATTAAATCTGACCAAATCTTTTCGAGCTCCGTATTGCACGAGATTCGAACGGATTCTCCTTGATATGCATGTTGTCAGCTGTCAGGCAATGATGATGCTATTACAGTTTCTCGTGGAAGTGCGCCACGTGGCGCCGTACAACCTGACGTTGGCACAACCTGATGTTGGCGCAACCAATTATTGGTGTAACCTAATGGTCGACGCAACATAATGATTTGGCGCCACCTGATGATCACATACTTTAATGGGTGGCGTAGCTTAATTTTTAGCCTCTACAGCTGCTAGGCCAGTTCTAGGTCAGTGAAGTCAAACTAGATCAAACTTGGTCAATTGGTCAACTCTAAAGTCAAACTGGTCTACTTAGACAATATTATTCAACTCTAGGGTTTTGGTTAACTAGATTAGATTAATTAACTAGGTATTGTGGTATCAAAACATATCCCTAATCAATAGATTGGAACATAACTATTTCCTATTCATCTACCTTTCCTATAGTGAAATTTATGATACCATACTCAATCCTTATCAAACCATTAGAACATCCTATATATATCTCTCATATATTCATACATATACTCCCTATCTACAATTGATATGGAACCAATACTTGGTAACGCATAGATTGATAGTGGACAAATAGGTTCAACTATGACTGGACATTACAGAACAGTCACATGCAAGGTCTGATACCACATTAGGATTGATCATTAGGTATTCAAAAGATTGTACAGTAAGGAAAGGGTACTGTATAGTTAAGATTGGACTAACAATAGAGTAAAGGGGAAAAATTGATACTCAAGGAAGTATCAATGGACATGTCACTTGTGGTAATTGGGACTGAACATAAATGTTAGAGTGGACTGAACAATTAGTGAAGCTCGAGTCATTTAACTCTTCCTTCAATCTGGACTGAATACTCAAAGTATTAGTAGAACTGAACTTAAAGATGCATATGATATGATGTGGACAGAACATTTTAATAGAACTGACACTTCAACTGAAAAAGGACTGAATCATTAGAGTTCAGGAAATTGAGTAGGACTGAACATTTAGTATGAAGTGTTGGCCCATTGGTCATATGGTCAACCTGATTTTAATAATTGATCAAAACTCTGTCTGGATATACAAAGCTTGTTGGGACATTCTCAGCCTCTTGGACATAAGCAAGATTGGATATTCACTTCGTTCAAGACTGAAGATCTGTTTGCCTACTTGAGTCTGTATTTCCTATGCAATGTAATTTTCTTTTTATTTGAGTCTAGGAATACATTGTATACCGAGTCGTACTGGCAAATAGGCTATTCCCAAAATAGTTCAAAATGTTTTTAAAATGACCTATCAAATTGTTTACAAAAAGGTTTTCAAAAAGGTTTTCAAAAATCACCAAAACCTATTTTAAAAACCCTAACCTAACCCTGACAGAACTCGGCCAGAGTTCGGCCAGAGTTTGGCCAGAGTTCGGTTGGTGGCCGTTTTGATTTTGAATTCTCTGGAACTTGGTCCTCCTGCAGTTACGGATTTGACCGAGATTTGCTCATCGAGTTCTGCCCGAATTCTGCCCGAATTCTGACAGAGTTCTCCCTTTGGAAATCCTATAAATAGAGAAGTATTTCGATCATTTCAAATCACTCATTCACTTTCAATCTTCTCTCTATGTAAAGTTTTCTATCTTCCAAAGAGTTTTCTAGAGCTTTCATTTTCAGATCCCAAGCCAGTTACAATCCTCTAGTCGATTTGCCAGTGCGGTACGGTTTAGAAGTTTCTGAGAGATTGTAATCAGAAGGCTTGATTGAAGAATACCTCTTCACATTTGAAGTTGGACGAGTTCTTCGTATCAAAGCCCGCGTTGTAGAAGTTGCAAGGACTTCGTAAGAAAACTTGCGGTTTTTCCTATAGTGGATTCAAACTGGTAGCAAGAGTTCTACCGACTGGATTAGTCCTCAACAGAGGGATACCAGTATACATCGCTGTCTTTGCATTTGCTTTCTGAACTCTGCCTTTACTTTATTTTCATCTGTGATTATATACTGTGATTGTGTTGCTAACTTTTTAATTAGCATTATTTCGCTGCCAACTCTATTCACCCCCCTCTAGAGTATTACGCTTTACTATATCGTTCTTACAATTGGTATCATAGCGGGTGTTACAGGTAAAGCAAGGTAAAAGTGCTATTATTTATTCATTATTTATTAGATCACAGCACATCACATGGCTACTATGAAATTCACAAGTGAAGGTCAGGCCACAAACAGACCTCCTCTGTTTGATGGTACTAACTACACTTATTGGAAAACACGGATGAGTTTCTTCTTAAAGTCTCTTGATTTTGACTTATGGGCTATTGTTCTTGATGGCTATCAGAAGCCACCTCGTATAAATGTCGAGGGTGTTTTAGTTGAAAAACCCCAAAACAGTTATACAGAGGAAGAAAAGAAAAAGGCCAGTCTTGACGCACGTGCCATTAATGCTCTTTTTTGTGCCTTAGACAGAACAGAATTTAACAGGGTATCTACATGCACAACGGCAAATGGTGTATGGAAGCTTCTCGAAGTTACACATGAAGGCACGACTCAAGTCAAGGAGTCAAAAGTCAGCAGACTTACTCAAGAGTACGAGGCATTCAAAATGAAGCCAAATGAAACAGTCACACAAATGTTCGAGAGGTTCTTGGATATTGTAAACCCTTTGTCCTCCTTAGGCAAAGAATACAGTAACCACGAAAAGATTCGCAAACTCCTGCGAGCTCTCACCAAGAACTGGATTCCGAAGGCTACAGCTATCATTGAAGGAAACGACCTCACCACAATGTCACTTGAAGTACTCATGGGTAAGCTACTCACTCATGAACTGGATCTACAAGATTTTGAAGAGCCTGCACCAAAGGAGAAGACTATCGCCCTCAAGGCTTAGCACAGAAAAGCTGCTGAAGATGACTCAGACAGCAGTGGATCTGACGCTGAAGATCAAGCACTCCTAGCAAGAAAGTTCAAAAGATTCATGAGACATGAGAAAAGAGTCAAAGAGAACAACAACAACAACTGGTACCAAGAAGATGCTATCTGCTATGGCTGCAAGAAGAAGGGACATATAAAAAAGGACTGTCCCATCAACTCATCATCGAGCAAGAAGAACAACAGGTATGAAAAAGGCAACCTGAAAAGATCAATGTCTCGGAAATACGCCAACACCAGCATATGGCATGAGAGTGAAGCTAGCGACTCAGAAGATGAACATTCAGAGGACGCTGCAAACATCTGCTTCATGGCAGTTGATCAGGTACCTACTGAACCTGTAGAAACATATGATGACTTTACCTTTGAGCAATTAGGAGATGCCTTCAGTGACCTGATGCTTGACTACAGGAAACTGCGTAGTAAATATCAGACCGCTAAGAAGGTACTCAAAGAGTACAAAGGAGAAATAGGAAGACTTACCGACCTACTAGCTGAGGTTAGAACTAGTGTTAGTGAGTCTGGTGAGCTTTCCTCTATAAAGCTCTTATTACACGAGACTAAACAGTCATCCGAAGAGAAAGATAAGATTATAGACCAATTGAGAGAAGATCTTTCAAAAGAAAAGAAAAGTCTTCAATCTGCACAAATCAGAATGGAATCACTCACTTCTGATTATACTAAGTTATATGACACTTCCAAAAGGTTGGAAATTAGGTTAGGAAAACAGCCTGAGCCTGCTGCTTCCTATCCTAATACGTGTCACTTACCGAAAATTCAGAACATTCCCAAGCCAAACACTGTCAGACCAAACCATATAAAACCTTTACCCCAAAAGGTTAAGCCCAAACATGATCATAGGTATGCATTCTTCTATACTAGAAAACCTAAACCTACCAACCATGCACATCACTCTGCTTTCAACACTCAACATGCACAATGTCATTATTGTGGCCTCATTGGTCATATTTCACCTGCATGTAGAATAAGAAAGCTAGTTGATTTAAATGTTTATGCTTGGATACCTAAAGCTAACAATTCAGGACCCTACAAGAAATGGGTACCAAGAGTTTCATCTGCAAACTGTTTTGTAGGTGGAACACCCTTCACATGCTAGAAGCAAATGGATCCTCGATAGCGGTTGCTCACGGCATATGACCGGTGACGCTACTCTATTTGCAACACTGTCGAAGAAGAAGAAGGAAGGTTATGTTTCCTTCGGTAATAATTTGAAAGGGTATATTATTGGTATCGGTGATGTTGGTAAATCTCCCTATCCCGTGATTAAAGATGTCTGTCTGGTTACCGAGTTGAAACATAATCTGCTCAGCATAAGTCATCTAGCTGATCATAGTTATGGTATCAACTTTGGCAAAGACAAATGTACTATAGTTGATAGCTCAACTGGTAGTACTATCTTTGAAGGAATCAGGGAAGACAATATATATATTTTCTATCTATTGGAAGAAGCTAACATTTCAGGTAGATGCTTAATGGCCAAAAGTGATGAGAGTCATTTATGGCATATGAGACTCGGTCATGCAAACATGGATACAATTTCAAGATTATCCACAAAGAAGTTAGTACGCGGTTTACCGGACATAACATTCAGGAAGGATTCGGTATGCAGCCAATACGAAAAGAACAAGGCTACCAGATCCACATTCAAGTCTGTAAACGCAGTATGTACTACTAGACCTCTACAATTGCTATACATGGATTTATTCGGTCCTAGCAGAGTTGCTAGCCTCGGAGGTAAATTATATGCATTTGTAATTATAGATGATTTTTCTAGATACACGTGGGTATATTTCTTGACACGCAAGAATGACGCATTATCCGAATTTGTCGCCTTTTGCAAGAAAGTACAAAATGAAAAAGGTTACATGATCACTCGTATTAGAAGCGATCATGGAGGCGAATTCGAGAATGCTGATTTCGAGCAATTTTGTGACACACACGGTTTTATACACGAGTTCTCCTGCCCTAGAACTCCACAACAAAATGGAGTTGTGGAACGTAAGAACAGAACTCTAACCGAAATGGCCAGAGTAATGTTAAATCAATTTAGCCTACCCAAATACTTCTGGAATGAAGCTGTCAATACAGCTTGCTTTGTGCTCAATAGAGTTCTAATTCGACCCAAATCGAAGAAGACTCCATTTGAGTTATGGTTTGATAGAATTCCTTCAGTTTCATATTTTAAGATATTTGGCTGTAAGTGCTTTATTCTTAATACTAAAGACAATTTGGGAAAGTTTGACGAAAAGGCCGATGAAGGTATATTTTTAGGTTATGCGGCCAAGAGCAAAGGATACAGAGTCTTCAACAAACGTACCATGATCATCGAAGAGTCAATCAACGTCACTTTTGATGAAATGAACCAAATGACACTTGATGACAGTGATGAAGATCTGCCTACATCAAGCTCAACATCAGCTGAACCTGAACCAAGCTCTGCACAAGCTGAACCCCCTAGAGGAGATCCAGGAACCAGCTACCTACAGAGTCTACCGAAAAGGTTAAAATTCACAGCTGATCATCCACAAGATTTGGTAATTGGTGACATTACCAAAGGAGTAAGCACTCGATCATCCAGTAGAGATATTATTTCTAGTGTTGCATTTATTTCACAGCTAGAACTAAATCTATTGATGAAGCATGTAGTGATAGTTTCTGGATAGATGCCATGCAAGAGGAATTGAACCAATTCGAACGGAATCAAGTTTGGGAACTTGTTCCCAAGCCTATTGATCATCCGGTCATTGGCACCCGTTGGGCATTCCGAAACAAGCTGAATGAGGATGGTTTAGTAACTCGTAACAAGGCTCGACTCGTAGCTCAAGGATACAATCAAGAAGAGGGTATCGACTACGATGAGACTTATGCCCCAGTTGTGAGATTAGAATCCATTCGTATGTTATGTGCATTTGCATATTTTCATGATTTCAAACTTTTTCAAATGGATGTAAAAAGTGCTTTTCTAAATGGATTTATAAAAGAAGAAGTTTTTGTAGCACAACCTCCGGGTTTCACGGATTTCAAAAATCCTGACCATGTTTTCAAGTTGAAGAAAGCCTTATACGGTTTGAAACAAGCCCCTCGTGCTTGGTATGATCGTCTAAGCTCTTTTCTACTTGACAACGGTTTTACAAAAGGAAAGGTTGACACTACACTTTTTATTAAATCTTTTAATGGCAAGCTGCTTTTAATTCAGATCTATGTTGATGATATCATATTTGAATCCACTGATGAATCTCTTTGTCAAGAATTCTCTAAGTGTATGCAGAATGAGTTTGAGATGAGCATGATGGGAGAGCTGAAATTCTTTCTCGGATTGCAAATCAAACAAACCGACAATGGGACGTTCATTAATCAAGCCAAGTACACAAAAGATTTGCTAAAGAAGTTTGATCTGGACAATGTCAAACCTATTGGCACTCCGATGGCAACTTCAACAAAGCTTGATTCTGACGAACAAGGCAAGCCAGTCGACACACGTAAGTATCAAGGTATGATTGGTAGTTTACTTTACTTAACTGTTAGTCGTCCAGATATAATGTTTAGTGTTTGCTTGTGTGCACGTTTTCAAGCTAACCCAAAGGAATCACATCTGTCCGCAGTTAAGCGTATCTTCCGATACCTTAAAGGCACTTCTTCTGTCGGCTTGTGGTATCCCAAATCCAAATCCTTTGACCTTATTGGTTATTCGGATGCAGATTTTGCTGGATGCAAGGTTGATAGAAAAAGTACTAGCGGTACATGTCATTTCTTAGGCAAGGCTCTAGTCTCTTGGTTTAGTAAAAAGCAAAATTCTGTAGCCTTATCAACAACAGAGGCTGAGTACATCGCCGCAGGACGTTGTTGTGCTCAGATTTTGTGGATGAAACAAACCTTAGAAGACTTTGATTTATTTTACACACATATTCCCATTTTCTGTGATAACACTAGCACCATTAATTTGACTAAGAATCCTGTATGTCACTCTCATACTAAACATATCGAGGTTCGGCATCATTTTCTTAGAGATCATCATCAAAATGGAGATATAAACCTTGTATACATAGATACTGATAATCAATTAGCTGACATCTTCACTAAACCTCTAGCGGAAGATCGCTTCAATTATTTACGTCGAGAATTAGGAATTTTGGACGTCAATAATATTAATTGATGTTATTTTATGATTGTATATCATTATGCAAAAGACAAGCTAATAAAGAGTCTGTCTGTCACCACAACTACGGTTGAAGCGAAGCGGTATTTAAGAGTTCCCCGGTGAACCTCCGCCAGCTGGGACAGTACTCCTACAGCTAATCTGAGACAGTCACTGTATAATGACATTTAATTCATAAAATATTATTAATTATGTTATTTGAAGGCTAAAATAACTAATCTTTGAATTAAATATTTGAAACGAGTCAATGAAAAAGAAGTAGCAAAATCAACTTGAAAGAACCCTAGGCGAATTCGGCCAGAACTCTGACCGAATTCGGCCCGAGTTCGGTTGAGGGTATCTGCGTATATATCCAGAACCCGAGAGCTCCTTCTCTTCCATTGCTTCCATATTTCCAACCAGCAGCTACAGCCGCCCGAAAATCCTCCAAACCCTAGGTATTCACCAACCCATTGCTCCCTATCTACTTGGTGAAATCCTTCCAAATTTGGAATCGTGCGGAGATCATCCTTCTCTACAACATATCTAATTTTTTGTGAGGTATAACTCTCTCTTTCTCCACTTTCAAATTTGTGCTTATTCATTTCAATGGCACCTAGATTTAATCCGTCTAAGAGGAAGAAGACTACTCCTAGTGAGGAAGGGTCCTCTTCGAATCCTCACACGGATTCTTTGTTTTCGCCAGTCCAAAAGAGCGACGGTGCTTTCGATGGGTTTTTCTTTCAAACCCTCGATCAAGCTTTATTATGGTACGGTGACTTTTCCACCCGATCCATATGCAGCGGCGCTCCGGTTAAATGGACGGTATTTCCTGACCATCGTCACTTATTTGAGGCATTAGGGTTACATTTGCTTGTTAAACTGTGCTTCCCAATTGCTACTAATGCCATTAGATTGTTCTATTGCAATCTCGTAGTTAACACTTTTGACGTGAGCACACGTGTTAGAGGCATAGATATTGAGTTCAATGATGTCCTCCTAGCGGAGATTCTTGGGATTCCCAATGAAGGTGAACCGCTAGTTGATATCACGGAATTCGAGTTTCCCGAAGGCACTACACTCACGAGTTTCAAAACGGAACTTTGTGCACCTGACAGAGTATGGTCTGGAAAGTTTAAGGCTAACAACCTTAACTTGTTTAACTACGAATTGCATCGCATCATCTACTCTACTCTACTTCCAAAATCCACTTCCAAGGATGATGTGACTTCGCTTGAGTTGTCCGCTATGTATTATCTTATCAAGGGGATTCCTTTTTCCGTCCCCAAGACTATTATTCAGATGATGGGACGTTGTCGTGCAAGAGATCGAAATCTCTCTTACGCGATGATTCTCCCTCGTATCTTTCAGCGCTTCGACATCGATCTATCGACTTGTACTCAGGACTCTGAGCCCAAGTTACTCCAGCTTTCTCGTCGCAGCCGGACTGCTTCAGCTACACCTCCTGCTCCTCCTACTGCACCATCTCCACCACATCAGCCGTATGCTATGACTTTTGAGGGCATACATCAGCACCTATCTGCTTTGCACGTCTCGATGACGGACATGGCTCGCGAGCGTGAGTTCCACGATGTCACCCGTTACTAGGCGATGGCAAACTCCTTGGCCGATCTGCGTTTTGCACAGACTGGTCATTCTGCCGCTTCCATCCCTCGAGATCCAGCTTTTTCGGGTTACCGCTGTGAGGATGAGGCTGTCCATGCCTACTTCCAGCCCGGTAACGCCTATGATTGGTATCGTGCTCCTCGAGATTATGTTGGCGAGTTCTATGCTGGCGCCCCTACTCATCCTACTGGCGCTGGTACTTCTGGTGCTGGTACTTCCGGTCATGCTGGCCGTGCTGCTGATGATATTGATGAGGATAGTGATGATGAGATCTGATCTGATTACTAGTGATATTCTACTGTATACTTGGAAATGCTCCGACATTCCAAGTTTTTATCATTTACTTTTTGATTAGTACTTTGTAGTTTGCTATCAGTATTTCTTTTTCATGGACATGTTTATGATGTTTTATTTTATGACATCTTAGTTTAGTTCAGCATTTTGTTTAGCACTATTTTCTTATATTGCTTTTCATTTTTAAACTGTCTGTGAAATAGCATGCCTGAGATTTTTTTTATGCAATACATGCTTGTGATGATAAATTTCTCTAATTATTTACTGTATCTTTTATTTTTGTTTTCTCACTGTTTGTTACTTATGCATTGATTGCGGGGGAGTCTTCTTCATTTCATGCGGGGGAGCCTTCTCTTGTACAACTATTTTGCTAAGTGATAAAGGGGGAGAAAATTAAAATGATCTAACAGATCTAACATTTTTTTGAGCTGAATACAGGTTATGAACAATTTTTCACCTTTTGATATTTTTTTCGAACTAGCTTATTGTTATATCATTCATAGTTTGTCAATTATCAAAATGGAGGAGATTGTTGGCCCATTGGTCATATGGTCAACCTGATTTTAATAATTGATCAAAACTCTGTCTGGATATACAAAGCTTGTTGGGACATTCTCAGCCTCTTGGACATAAGCAAGATTGGATATTTACTTCGTTCAAGACTGAAGATCTGTTTGCCTACTTGAGTCTGTATTTCCTATGCAATGTAATTTTCTTTTTATTTGAGTCTAGGAATACATTGTACACCGAGTCGTACTGGCAAATAGGCTATTCCCAAAATAGTTCAAAATATTTTTAAAATGACCTATCAAATTGTTTACAAAAAGGTTTTCAAAAATCACCAAAACCTATTTTAAAAACCCTAACCTAACCCTGACAGAACTCGGCCAGAGTTCGGCCAGAGTTCGGTTGGTGGCCGTTTTGATTTTGAATTCTCTGGAACTTGGTCCTCCTGCAGTTGCGGATTTGACCGAGATTTGCTCATCGAGTTCTGCCCGAATTTTGCCCGAATTCTGACAGAGTTCTCCCTTTGGAAATCCTATAAATAGAGAAGTATTTCGATCATTTCAAATCACTCATTCACTTTCAATCTTCTCTCTATCTAAAGCTTTCTATCTTCCAAAGAGTTTTCTAGAGCTTTCATTTTCAGATCCCAAGCCAGTTACAATCCTCTAGTCGATTTGCCAGTGCGGTACGGTCTAGAAGTTTCTGAGATATTGTAATCAGAAGGCTTGATTGAAGAATACCTCTTCACATTTGAAGTTGGACGAGTTCTTCGTATCAAAGCTCGCGTTGTAGAAGTTGCAAGGACTTCGTAAGAAAACTTGCGGTTTTTCCTATAGTGGATTCAAACTGGTAGCAAGAGTTCTACCGACTGGATTAGTCCTCAACAGAGGGATACCAGTATACATCGCTGTCTTTGCGTTTGCTTTCTGAACTCTGCCTTTACTTTATTTTCATCTGTGATTATATACTGTGATTGTGTTGCTAACTTTTTAATAGGCATTATTCCGCTGCCAACTCTATTCACCCCCCCTCTAGAGTATTACGCTTTACTATATCGTTCCTACATGAAGGATGGGCAATACTTAAATGGATTGATACAAGAGTAATTGGACTGAACAAATAATAGACTGAAACCTAAATCTGATATGGACTGGACAAATGAAATATGTATATGGACTGATACTCTAAGAGTATCAGTCAATTGAACAATCAGGAAATAGATATTAAGGGAACAAAAATGTATACCTGAATGTATAATGAATGAAATGGACTGACAAATGAATTTAAGGACTGGACACTAAACAACACAGGGAACTGAATGAAAAGGGGATGATCTAACAAGAGACTGAATCAAAAAGTAAAAAAAGATTGGACCATGCAAATGTGTAGGTAATTGTAGACAACTTATCTACTAGATGTGGACAGAACTCAAGAACAAGTTCCCCCTCTCCTATATCATTTTTCTGAACAAAATGGTAAGGGACAGAACAGAGCTATGTGGAATGAACACTAATAACATTAGGAAAGATAAAAAAGAGATGTGGGCAGAACACAAAGTACATGGGACTGATACTAAAAAATTCACCCTAATTCGAGCTTACACTCCAACACATATCAGCTCCCCACTCAAAGTGAAGGCAGGGGGCTGCACTAACATATGAACTGTGTACAGATGTCAAATATGGAACGGAATATGTAAATAAAAATGGACTAAACAACCATTTAGAACCGGGGACTGATCAAATAAGTCTTCCTTTAGGTCATGGAATGATACACAATAATATTAGACTGAAATATTATGACAGTGGGCTGAACTAATGACACATGGATAGGTAATGAACTAAGGATGGACAATATATGAGTAAGGGTTTGATACAATACATATAACCAAAGGGGCTGGGTTCATGAGATGGCTAATACACTAAAACAGTGTTAACAGTACACTTATATACCAAGCCCCCACTCAATGAAACTACCCACAAACATTCCTAATTGTTAAATACACATACCAATGATAATATATAGTAACGTATACACAATATATAGGTTAAAACTAAGATTAGAGCAATGAGGTAATCTTTTGGCCATTTTGTCAAACACTTGGCGTGCGTATTCGATACGTTACGATACGCTCGTGATACGTACTCCAAATGGATCCAAACTTGACCCAAAGTACATCCACATATTCTAAATCCCTAGTATGACCTAAATTACCAATTTCACAAACCTTAGAATTCTATTCTCGGATTTCCCCCAATTTGAATTAAAATGTGAAAGAAAAATCCCTCAAATAGGAAGATGAGAGCCTAAAATCCTCTCTAATGGAAACCCTAATGCATGGGGGTCCTAAATGGTTGTATCTATACTAATTAAATGAAAATTAAAGGTTTAGAGAGCTCATACCAATTGGAAGATAGATTCGTAATGCAAAGTCCCTTAGATCTAGAATCCTTCCAAGCTCCAAGTGTCTAAGTGCTCCAAATCCTTCCAATCTAGCCAATAGAGTCTTGTCCACTCCAAGGGGAAGAGAATAAAATAGGTTAAAGGAATTTGGAGACAATTTGAGTGTAGAAGGAAATTTGGGGAAGAACCAAAATTAGGGTTAGGTTTAGATTGGAAGGAGGAAGAAGAAGAAGTGATACTATAAATTGGAAAGGGGATAGGTGTGTCCGGCCACCTATTAGGGCATGGTTAGGGTTTGGCTTGGGGGGAAAGTCCAAGGAGCCCTTTCTAAGTTGTCATGACAAGTTTTAAGGAAAATGCCCTCTTCTAACTTAGATTTTTAGCCTAATTCTAAATGACTAATTAGTCTAATTAGAAACTAACTATCTTAGTGAAATGGGTTTGATTAGATGCCTAATCTCACTTGTCATGGTCCACTAGAGTCATGGCTAACATCTAAATAAGAAGGTTCTAAAGTTTACCAAAGAAGATCACTAACACAATTAAATACATTAAAATGATATAATTATTCAATTCACACAAAAATAAAAAATACTCCTATTTTAGAATATGGTAGCAAATATACTCTTCTAAAAATAATTTTGTCCTCAAAATGAAAAGGTGAAACTAAGATAGGAAAGAAAAGGATAAATAGAATCATACCTCAAGGCTTAAAAAGATAAGGATATCGCTCGCGCATCTCATCATATATCTCCCAGGTTGACTCACCTAAAGAGTGATGTCGCCATGCAACGCGAACCAATGGTGTAGTCTGGTTCCGCAATACCTTCTCCCGACGATCCAGAATCTCTATTGGCTGTTCTGGTTAGCTGAGAGTTGGGCCCACCTCGATCTTGGAGTGATCTAGTACGTGACTGAGATCCACCATGTACAATCTCAACGGTGGCATGGGGAACACGTTGTGAACTTTCTCTAGTGCAGGTGGCAAGTCTAGCCTGTAAGCCACGATACCGAATCTCTCGCAATTAACGAAAGGTTCGATGAAATGTGGGCTAAGTTTTCCACCTCCACCAAAGCGAATAGTTCTCCGTGTCAAAGATATCCTCAAGGACACCAGATACCCAACCTAGCACAAACAAGGTCTCACACTTAACTATAGCAATCAATCATAAACAAACAAGATCACAAAAACAACTAACCTAAACCTAAAATCTAAGCTATACCTCGAACTCCAAAGGTCTATGGTGGCTATCAGCCTATTGCCGTTGTCTGTCATGCGCCAAGTCGATCCCTGATGAGCTTTACACATATACACATACACACACACACACGTGCGTGCACGCGCGCGTGCGCACACACACACACACATACACATACATACAGAAAAAGAGAGAGAGATATATTAATGGATTCAAAACTATTATTACATAATAAATGTCTAATATCTATGTGTGTGATATATGGCAGGTGATCTACATCATATTGCATGCTTAGTATAATAATTGATTGTGACTTGTGATAAGTTTTGATTATACTTATGTCAAGTCTAAGACTTTTATTCATATATGATTAAAGAAAGAGATACAAATTGCTTTCTTAAGTTTTTACCATCCCATATGGGTGAATGCATTACAACTGTTGTGTTGTATGCCCGGGAAAAACAGTCTCATGCATACTAACTTTTGTAGTTTGCAACGGATTGCTGATCCTTGAAAGGCCAAAAAAATCACCAACCTGAATGTTGGTATTTCAATAATATAGATACTTGTAAACAATGGCATCACAAGTTAGATGAATTGCTTTTGGAATACATGTTTTTCTTATAAAACAAAATTTATATGTGGGCGTATTATAAGATAGTAGATAAAGGGTATGCAAATTTATGCTTACGTGTGGATGCACATTAAATAAACATTATTGAGTATCTTTTTTCTATATAATACTAGTTTGAATATAGTATCCACGGTTATTGGTTTTGCTCACATTATTGACGGCTCTGATAAAGCACATTTATTTTACCCAATAGATATATTCTAGTGTCCCATCCCAACATCGTACCCCATTCCTTGTTCGCGAGAAGCGCGGTTAAGGAACACTGTCACTATCGATTGATCGATACAGATTGAATAAAAATCCTTACCTTGTTATGGATCAGCTTCTTTGGAATCGAGTCCCATATTCATTGGGTTGCGCCTCGTTGGAAGGACTTAACGACTGAGTTGGGAGAGACCTCCCGCTGCTCTGGTTTTTATGTTGCACTTGCTTCTTTGGCTTTGGTTTTATGAATACATTTTAATGAGTATTTTTGATAGATTTTATTGCTTGCGTTCTTCGAACTTCATATTTCATATCAAACGCGAAAGAGAAGAGTAGAGTGTTGATCTGTTTCTTACGCGATTGCAGGTGATCGCGTAGGCACCGTCTAAGCACAACATACCTTTTTCTTTTGACACAAAATCAATCAAGGTGAGTGGCTTGACCTTTCTCCCCCTTGACTCTTTTGTTCTCCAATCAATCGATGATACCAATACATATATAAATGTTAGATGAAGATACAAGGACACAAATGCTTATTCCCAATGAACTGTTATACGATTTCTCACGTACACTTGCTATAGAACTACTATGCCATGATTATGCTCAATGTATACTTATGTTATACTTAATATAGAACTATGTTATATAGTGCCCCGTCCCTAGATCGTGTCCCATTTCCGTCCACATGGTGTTCAAGAAAGGAACACAGTCGCTACCAATTCAGTCAGGATTGATAGATCGGGAGAGGTTGAACGGAACGATTGAATTAAGATCCTTTTTCGTTATGGAAAGGATTCTTCGGAATCAAGTCCTATATTCAGCGGGTTGTGCCACAGGGATTGGCTCTGCGGTTGAGTCGGGAGAGACCTTCCGTTGCTCTGCTTTTCATGTCGCACTTGCTTTGGCTTTGGTTTTCATGAATACGTTTTTGTGAATATTTTCAATAGTTTTTATGGCTTGCATTTTCGAACTTCGCATTTATATCGAATTCCTTGAATAACACAATATTCTAATCAGTTGCTTATGCTATTGCAGGTGATCGCGTAGGCGACGTCTAAGCGCAGCCAGCCAGTCCCTCACCTGAAGCAAAGACTAAGGTGAGTGGCTGACCATTTTTGCCTCGACCTTCTGTTTCAGAACTAAATATGAAACAGAAAAATAATACTTGTCGCCATAGTGTAGAATCAATAAAATCTTGGCACGATTCATCATGAAACACTTGCTATCGAACTACTTTAGATGAAAAACTGATGTCTGCTTTCTTATGCCTTATTTACTTAGCCTATGTAAACCAAAGGATGAATCGATTGACGTTTATCACAACGATACGGCTAAAGTGCATAAATGACTAAGTTCAAAGAAAGGGTCAGTTTCACACCAAAATAAAAAGTTAATTGTTCTAGTAAAAAGATAGAATATTTTATTAATCTGCAAAATGGTCATTGGACAACTTATGCATAAGGTGTAGTTTTTTCGAACGGTTGCCTAGGCCAATGAACCAATTCGGCCCGGGAGGAACGAGTTGTAGCAAGCGCCAACCATGAATCGGTACGGGTGATTCGGGAACTTTCGCATAGGACTCATTACCCGCAGCGAAAGGGTCACCGTCTAACCCAGCTATAGTCCGTGATGGCTTGACATTGCCAGTGACCTTCACATTCTTTCATGGCTTGAATCAATGCACATGACACGGGATAAACTTAGATAACTGCTTGCCTCAAAACATGTTAACATACAAATCGATCAGGAGGGTTAGAAAGATTACAAAATAGCTAGCTATAACATGTTTTATAAAACTGGTTGAATCAAATACAGAGCTTGGGTTTAATTTGCCACTCGCCAGTACATGTAATCGAACTGACCCTCGCTCTTTGCAGATGCCAGGAATCAGGAAGAACGCGCCAACTAGTTAGGCGACGTTCGTGCTTTCGAAGCTTTGACCGTGCGTTGAAGACCCCGTCGCTGAATTTTTAAAGACTCTCCGCAAGTCAAAGGAACATGTCTCGGCTTCACTCGTATCCAGGTGGCAGGAATAATTTTGTTGTAAATCAGGGATGTATGTATGGAACGGCTATCTCATCGGCACTCCTTTTGTAATTGAGTCATGTTGTAAAGCCCGCTCGACATGATTGTAGTAGAGTCTGTAAATAATGTCAATTATTAATAAAATACAAAGTTTCTTTGTCTTAATGTGTTCTTCAATTTTTTTGTGCTTTCTCTTAGTTGATGTGTTTCGGATTACCTTGTGACTATGCCTCGTGCGATCGCAACCTAGGTTCACACGGCATCACGCCTGGGGAACGACTATCGATTCTTCGGAATCGAGGCATGACATAATGTTATCAGAGCACGGCTTTACGTCTTTGGCCTCTAGTCTCGAGTCTCTAGTCTTGAACCGTTGACCTCGTATCGATGAGATGAGTTTTTCCATATGCTGATTCCAAAAGACATTTTCTGAAACTAACGAGAGTTGCCTTTTTCCTATGAGTTGTGGGACCTCGGGCAGAGGGTGAAGCGAGCGCTTCCAGCAGCTCGAGTAGTTCCAAAGTCGAGCCTGCCGTCAAACCAACGGGGAGGATGCCTACCGAAGTCGGACCTTTCGGAAATCCTATGGAGCGGATGCTGCATACGCTTGAAATACAGCAGAGGCAGGTCATAGAATTCGAACAAGAAAGCGAGAAGTTGCACCTACAATCTGAAAGGCGACAGGCCCAATTTAAAGCCCGGTTCGAAGCACAGTTCAAGATGCAGCAAGGGCAACTTGACACGCTACGACAGTTGGTGCAAACAGTTATGACCAATGGGAACTCTGTAACCCATACTGTCGAACCCTGAACCGGCCCATTGAATTTGTACCTGGGGAGCCTTCGTCTCACTTTGTGCCTCCAGAGAATAACGCCTTCGACTATACCAACTTTAAGAAGGCATTTTATACTTCCTTCTCCGGTACCGAAGACCCTTCCCTTGTGATCAACTGGTTAGATGAGATCGAGGACAACTTCAAGCTCTTCGCATCGATGAGGCAAAGAAAGTCGCATGTGCTCAACTTCAACTTCGATTGAACGTGCACGACTGGTGGGCGGTACAAAAGTAGGCTATCCGTTATGATGACTCCACCGCACCGATGTCCTGGGCTACATTCTGTAAGGCCGTCGAAGTCGAGTACTTACCTGCTGCGGTCCGCCAGGTGAAGGAGAACGAGTTCATGCAACTGAGACAAAAAAACATGAAAGTACGCAAGTATGTTGCAGAATTCAATAAGTTTGCTCGATTTGCTGGTGTCTACCTGCCGACGGTGGCGAGTCGAGCACAGAGATTCGAAGTGGGCCTGAGGCCTTTAATTTTTGCCCATATGACTGTGTTCGAGTATCAAACAATGGGCAAGTCACTCAACCATGCCCTCAGTCTCGAGCCTCAATATCCTCCAGTTGCTACCGACGTAGTGCATACTTATAATCACAAGCACCATAGCCATGCAGGAGGGAACAACGCACATAAGCGTCCAAACCGTGGCAACGGAGTCGACAACCAGGAAAAGAATCGAATAGTCTACAATTTTTGCTACAAGGAGGGGCACGTGGCTAACGAATGTCGACCGAGAAATGGAGCATGTTTTGAGTGCGGCAGAACAGACCATATTGCATGCAACTGTTCGGAGAAGCCGAACCAACGCTCCCAGCAACACCAACAAAACTGAGGCCAAGCACCTCGGGCTCAATAGACCATGCAAAAAAAATGGCCAAGACCGTCGCCCCAATGCCCAGGGCCGCATCTATGCTATGACCCACGATAAAGCGTTTGCATCTGACATAGTCGTGACAGATATACTGTATTTAAATAATAAACCTGCTTGTGTACTGTTTGATTCAGGTACCACGTATAGCTTTATATCGGCAGATTTTGTCGTCGAACACAAATTCCTTGTGACACCGTTAGGCCTGAATCTTAGCGTTAATATACCGTCGGGCACGTCACTCCTCGTAAACTTAGACTGTGGAGACGGAATCATTTGTGTAGGTGGTCAAAATGTTGGTCTCAATACGATAGTCCTAGGCATTAAGGACTACGATATCATTCTCAGAATGGATTGGCTAGGTCCGTACAACGCAACCATCGACTGTGCCGAAAAGATGGTCACCTTCCGTATACCTAGAGTGCTTGAATTCTGCTATTCGTGTGGTGAGGCATCACCGACTTGCATAGTAATTTCGACAATATCGGCTCGAAGGATGTTGCATTCTAGGTGTGTAGGCTATTTAGCGTCTGTTCGAGACATGAGACAGGATGGTGCAAATACGGGTCAGGCCGACGTTGTGACAGAATTCCCAAACGTATTTTCGGACGAGCTGTCCGACATGCCACCTGATCGAAAGATAGAGTTCACCATTGACATATTTCCCGATACCAGACCGATCTCTAAAGCCCCATACAGAATGGCCCCTGCAGAACTTAAGGAACTCAAGGTATACTTGCAAGAGTTGTTCGACATGGGATTCATACGGCCTAGCGTCTCGCCATGGGGAGCGCCTATTTTGTTTGTCAAAAAGAAGGATGGCTCAATGCGTCTTTTTATCGACTACCGAGAGCTGAATAAGGCCATCGTCCGGAACAAATATCTATTATCCCGTATAGACGACCTGTTCGATCAGTTGCAAGGCACTTCGATATTTTTAAAATTGATCTTCGATCGGGTAACCATTAATTCAAGATCAAGCCGGATGATGTGTCTAAGTCAGCCTTCCGCACTCGATACGACCATTACAAATTCCTAGTAATGCCGTTCGGCCTAACGAATGCCCCAGCTGCTTTCATGGATTTAATGAATCCGGTATTTCGACCCTTCCTCAAAAAGTTCGTTGTAGTCTTCATCGAAGATATACTCGTCTACTCGAAGGACAAGCAGCGACACACTAAGCATCTGCGGACCGTGCTTCAGACCCTTCGGAAAAATCAGTTGTATGCGAAGCGGAACAAGTGTGAATTTTGTCTCAATGTGTTGTTAAATTTTTCTGTGCTCTCCCTTAGTTGACGTGTTTTGGATTACCTTATGACTATGCCTTGTGCGATCGCAACCTAGGTTCGTAAGGCATCACGCCCAGGGGACGACTATCGATTTTTCGGAATCGGGGCATGACATGTTATGTAAGGATGAATCGACGAATGTTGCCACGATACTATGGAACACGCTGAATTAGTTAAGTTTCTTATAAAGTCGTAGACCGTACCTAAATCACTTGCTTAGTCTAGCACTGTCATTGGACAACGTGTGCACAAGGTATAGTTTCCTCGAACAATAACTCATGGGGCTACGAAACCGATTTTGACCTAGGAGAAAATAAGATAGCTATGTTGAATCCTAGCACAGGTGATTCGAGAACTTTCAGTGGGCTCACAACCGCGTTGAAAGGGTCGCTGTCTAAACAAGACTATAGTCCAGGATGGCTTGTTATGCCAGTGATCTTCACTTTAATATACGTTGTCTTAGTATGGAAGAACATGGCAAGTTTTATACTGCAATGTTACACTCTGTCGTAGGTAATTTCTGACGTAGTTTATGTTATTATGTCTATCATATGTTTACATGTAATTCACTAGGATGGCTATAAAGATTACTAAATATATTGCATGCTTCAAAATAATTTCTTGAACCAAATTAGAGTGTGGAACATTAATTATCATTCACTAGTAGACGACGATGTACTGATCCTCGCTCTCTACAGATACTACAAACGAGGAGAAGCGTGTCATCTAATAAAATAATGCTCGGGCATTTTGAAGCCTTGCTTGTGCGTTTGATGGCTTGAATTTACACTTTTGAATACTCTGCATCAGTCCAAAGAAAATAGCTTGACTCCCCTCGATAGTAGGTGTTTTGAATATTTTGGTTGTATAAAGGGTGTAATTATGGAACGACTATCTCATCAGCGTTCATTTTATAATTGAGTCAAGTTGTAAGCCCATGTGACAACTACTGTAATAGAGCCTTGTAAATGATGTTCATTATCAATGAAGTAAATTTCCTTTCTGTTTCAAATGTGTGGTTCAATTTCTTTGTGTACTCTATTAGATATTGTTTATTGGATAACCTTATGAAATTATATTGCGCAAGTGCAAATTAGGCTCACACAACATCACGTTCAGGGGCGACTATCAATTCTTCCAAATCGGGATGTGGCATAATGGTGTCAGAGCACAGATTTACATCCTTCGGCTTTCCGTCTTGAGTCTCAAAACCTTGACCTCGTGTCGATGAGATGACTTATTCTATACAATGAGTCTGTAATATTTTCTGGGACTATTGTGAGTTTTGTTCTTAATACAGAAGTCGCGGAAGGTGCGACCACGAATGATTCGAATGCTTCTAGTGGCTCTAACAACTCGAAGGCCGAGCCATCGGTTGACCCAATAAAGTGGATAATATACATGATGGAGGCATAACAAGAACAAGCCGATGCTCGACAGACACAGTTCGAGAACAAGTTCATGGACCAATTCAAGGTGCATAGAAGCAACTTGACACCTTGGTACAAATCGTCCAGATAATCGAGGTGAATGACAATTATTCTGCCACTATGCTTACTGTAACGGATCCGATGAACCAACGTAGTAAAATCAACCCTGATGAGCCTCAGCCTGCACCTATGAAGTATGTCTCCTCATAATTTCAGAGTTAAAGAATTTCTGCAATAATTCGTTCAAGGGAACCGAAGACCCTTCTGTGGCACTTGATTGGCTGGCAGAGTTGGAAGACCACTTCAAAGCACTCGGTATTAATAAGTCGAAGTGAGTTGCCTACGCTCAAATTCAACTTTGGTTGAACATTCACGACTGGTGGGATGTGCAAAAGCGAGCAATCCTCTGAGATGATAAGATGATGAATATCATTTGGGCCACATTTTGTAAAGCATTTAAAGAAGAAATCCTTCCTCCGACAATTCGTCAAAAAAAAGGAGAACGAGTTCATGCAACTGAGGCAGGAGAATATGACATTTGTCAACATTGGTCTCAGTTCTATAAGCTCGCTAAGTTTGCAAGTGCGCTTCTGCCTGATGCCGTGAGTAGAGGCCGACATCATATGGCCGTTCCAGAGTATCAAACTGTACGAGCGACCCTCAACCATGCTATCTGCTTTGAGCACTAATATCCTCTAGCCCCTAACTCTCATCACAAATGCCCGAGCTTTATAGGAGGTAACAACGCATCAAAGCGTCTAAACAATGGCAGCTATCAAGGATATGACCAAGGGCCATGGTGTACCTGATGCAATAATAGAGGACACATAGCTAACGATTGTTGAGTTCTGGAGGGGGATGCTTTAAGTATGGTCAAATAGGCCACTACGCATGCTTCTGCCATGGTAGAAGAGCGAATCAGCCTTAGCATCCTCCATAACATCAATACCAACAAAATCGAGGTCTAGCACCTCGAGCTCCCCAGCCTGCACAACAAAATGGCCAAGACCATCTCACCAATGCTCAAGGATGCGTCTACGCCATGACTCGAGATAAGGCATTCACCTTAGATACAATCATGACATGTATACTGCTTTTCAATAATAAGCTTGCTCGTATACTGCTTGATTCTGGTGCCACCCATCGATTCATTTTCGTTGTAACGCTCCAGTGCCAAAATATAAGGACTAGGAATACATATACACATATGGGAGGAGGATTTGAGGTAGATGAGTATTGGAGGCATAGGCATAGATGGGGATCAATTGAGATAGAGAGAGATGATTTGGGGATATGATTTCTTTTATTTTAACAATAAATTCAAGAAGCGACCATGCGTCGCTATAACGTCACATAGTGTTCCCGTGTTTAACTGCGTAACTAAGTGACACATAGCCGACAAATTGGAGATGCCCAGACAATTAATATTCGATATATTTATCGTTGGTCATCCAGCCAACTCCAGTGCATAGCTATTGGGTGGTGGATGGTGGTCATCGTCTATGGTACATTACTTAATAACAGTATTTTAATTTGTAGTGTTATGGTTCACTCCTCTAATCCGTAACCAATTCCATTAAAAGTTTGTCACCTCGAGATCCATAACGACTGACATAACTCTCTGTCTTTATTGCATATCGAGAAGGAGCATTCCGTGTAGGAGCATGCCGAGAGAAAACTTGGATTTGCACATTGATGCCTTCCACTCAAAAATTGGAATTTCGCATGGAGCCCTCCCACGTGGAAATATTTCTTCTGACAAAAAATTGTACTCTATTTCGTAGATGCCCCATAGGTGGCACTTCATGCCACATGTCGGACGATATCTCATGAGAGGCTTGAAGCTTGCGTGACCAAAACATGATCATTTTTTGAGCGCCAACAAGACCCGTTCAAAGTTTTTGAAATTTTGTGTTAGACTTGCTAGGATTTCAAAAGACTTTAAAAGCGCAAAAAACTCTACTACGTTCTTGACTATTGTTGTAGGCTATCAGAGATGATATGGACAAGAAAGACTTCAACTAGAGATCTCGCAGGGAGGTCAACTTGGCCCGTCATATGTTGTTGGGCCTCTCCGTGGTCGCCACCAAGATGTCCTGCCCAGAGGTCCACCACTTCCGGGAGTTCACTTACAACAAGGAAGGAGATTCCACTACCTCATAAATAATTGAAATCTACGACATTTTTAGCGATGTAAGAAAAAAAAAGAATCGCTGGTTCCGATGAAATTAGCGATGCCGAAAAATGGCATTGCAAATAGTGACTTGGAGCGAGTACATCTTAGAGACAAAATGGAACGCAAGTGCAACGTCATTTGATGGACTCCATTTCCTTTCATCGCTATATTTACTTTATACATTGCAAAATTTTACTAATTTTCTTTGTTGCTAAATATGTTATTTTAAAGTTGAGGTCGCTAAACATCACAAAGATTTTTTATAACAACCCGATCGGTGTGATAGTCTCCTCATTTCTAATTGGCGGAAGAAATACAAATTGGTGAGCATTGCCATTTAAAAAAATGACAAATATGACATGAACCTATAAAAGATCAATAATGCAATGAGATTAATACACTCTCCTTGACGATCTATAGCAATACTGATTTCGCAGTGTATTAATTATTGGATGTCAATTAATACTTCTTTTTAAGGCTTCTCCTCACTTGTTCACCAAAGGCTAGTTCTGCATATATTTAATCATACTAATTAAGCCAAAATAAATAAATAATTTTAAGGATCCCTTTGTTCTTTGGTTTATATAAACATGCCTTATAATACCTAGCTAGCTAGCAAGGTGATTATAATTTATATAAATATGTGCTTGCCTTTGACCATATATATTGTGTCATATTAGTGTTGGAGTGAGTGGCTTTTCCAACCTATGTGTAGAATACCCCGGAGTGCGACGAGCGCCATCTGTTTGTCGGAGAAGCTCGGAGAGTGCATCGATCACCTATTTTGGAACATATGTGGTAAGCAAATATATGATTGGATTTCCATATTTACTTTGATCATATATTTATGATTGGATCTTTCATATAGTGGCTTTCCATATAATTGGACTTTAAATTATGGCAAGCCAATTATGATTGGATTTCCATTAAATATATGATTGATGGATATTGGAAGTATCCATATATTGGCCTTCCTTTTATAGATTACGAAGGGCTTATAAAAGGTTGATAAATGCAAGTTGAAAAAATCTTAAAATAAAACAAGAGTGCTTTACAATATTAGAGAGAGAGAGAGAGAGAGGATTGAGGACTATTGTAAATGAGAGATCGCTTCGAATAATTTTTTTACATCTCTTGTTCTTCGGAGTCTGTAATCAAATTTTCTTCTTTCAAACGAG
This sequence comes from Iris pallida, assembly GCA_029216955.1. Lineage (NCBI taxonomy): Eukaryota > Viridiplantae > Streptophyta > Magnoliopsida > Asparagales > Iridaceae > Iris > Iris pallida. The sequence goes on along the minus strand of JANAVB010020400.1, from coordinate 16,663,191 downwards.
TTGTGGTGATCCGTGTTGGATCGGGAGGAGCTTGTAAAGGGTGTTTTCTCTTTATTCCATTAGTGGAGGTTCTTCATGATTGGACTCCGATCGTCCTGTGATTTTTTCCGCAAGGATTTTCCACGTCAAAAATTTTTGTGTTTGCGATTGTGTTTGACATTTTTGGTTTGTGTGTTTTTGCTCGGTTCTCTCGCATGACTTTCTGGTTTGAGGGAATAATTTTCGTGCTTCATTCCCATCAGAGTGGTATCAGAGCTAGGTTCTAAAGAGGTGTGAGAAGTTGACAGTCAAATTAGAAATTAGAGATGGATGCGAAGTCGGTACGCATAATAAACCTGAACGGTACCAACTATCATTATTGGTGGAGCAAGATGAAGGATTTGTTGTTCGTCAAGAAGCTACATCTTCCAATATTTGCGTCCGAGAAGCCTAGTGACAAATCTAATGAGGACTGGAACTTTGAACATATACAGGTATGTAGGTACATACGGCAGTTCATTGACGAGAACGTGTACATCCACGTTGCCAATATTGAGCATGCGAAGATGTTGTAGAAGAAGCTGGAATCTTTTTATGCAAAAAAGACCAAGGTAAACAAACTGTTCATGATCCGGATGATGATGGGTCTGCGGTACAAAGATGGTTCATCTATTATGGATCACTTGAGTGAGTTCCAGGGCGTGGTGAACCAGCTATCCTCGTGGGAGTCAAGTTCGACAACGAGATTCAGGGAATTTGGTTGCTATGTACATTACCAGACTCGTGGAAGACCGTACAAGTATCTATGATCACTTCTGCTCGGAAGATATAGTCAGTCTGGAGTTTACCAAGAGCGAGGTGCTGAATGAAGAGACGCGGATACGTTCTCAGGGCACTTCATCCACATCCCACCACTCAGAGGTGCTAGATTCAGAGAGCCACAGAAGGGGAAAAGCAGGAGTCCAGGTGGTGGCAGAGACAAGAGCAGGGGCAAGTCCAAGGGTCAGTACGATGACTCAGAGTGTTACCATTATGGCAAGAAGGGTCACATTAAGCGAAACTATTTTGCTTGGAAGAGAGAGAAGAAGGGCGATAAGGGGAGGCAAAGTGAGAATACTACAGCGACGGCCTCGGCACATGGAGGCGATGTGATCGTCGTTGGTGATGAGGTTGTCATGAACCTCGCATACGATGATAATTTTTGGCTGGTGGACTCAGATACTTCAGCACACGTATCTCACAACAGGGCACTATTTGCCACTTAGGAGTGTTGAAGATGGAAAATTGAGATGTGTTGAAGGTGGTTGCCATTTTTAAAACCCCTATTTTTATTTTTTTAGACTAAAAAAAATGAATTTATACAATTTATAGTTTTTTATTATTTATTAAAAATGACGTTAGCCATTGTTGAGTTTTGGAGCACTAGATGACCATAACTTTTAGCACGAAAGTTGTAGCAGTGTGCCTTGACTAGTATATTAATCATGTCAGGGGAAGCATAGCCATGGTGATGTCCAAACTAGAAAAACCAGGCCAAGTTGTGAATAGATTTATTTAAATTATTTTAATTAAATATTATTTTATATATTGATTTTTTGATGGCCCTGTTTGTCCAATTCTGTCCGAACTGGGCCCGAACCAAATTTAAGCCCATGTAGGCATGGGATGGGACCAACGGTGGCCTTGTAGGCATATTTTATATATGTACAAATATTTTCTAAATTATTTTTGAGCTTTATGTACAATTCCTAATTATTTAATTATTTGTACAATTATGGGTATTTTATTATTAAAAATATTTTTGTAACACATTGTACCATTTTTAAACTCGAAAAAGGTGTGTGGTATAAGTTCACCAAAACCATCATAGGAATATTTTTGTTATTTTATATTTTTAAAGTCATTTTTATGGTGATTAAATATACATATTCATTACTATTAGATATTATTATTATTTGCTGTCATATTTATGGTCAATTGAATTTGTATATATATAAATATCTTTAAATAAATTATATATATGGATGGATAATATTATTTTTTATTTAAAATTTTTGAAGATCTTATGGTAAATATATGGATGTATATATTTGTATAGATATATACATATAATGATTTAAGCTTTTTGATTTAAAAAGATTTAAAAAAAAAAGGAACTAAGGATGGGTGGTCGGCCCCACCACCCATCACCCCACGAATAGAGCAAGCTACTCACGAAAAGGGAGGGAACCCAACTCACTGAAGCCACAGCAACTGTGGCCGAATTGTTTTTTTTTTCCTTTACATATATAACCATATATATACATATATATATATATATATATATATATATATATATATATATATATATATATATATATATATATATATATATATATATACATATATAGGAGAAAATTCGGGTGATGTGGGTGTGGATTCCCTCTGGCGGAGCTTCTCTGCTCCTAGGTTTGTTCCCCCCGCCCCTCCCCGGCCGGTGGCCGGTCGTCCCCGGGGTGCCGGGTCCTTGCTGGTCGTCCCTCTCGCGGGGTGGCCACCCCCACCCCCCGGCCGGTACGTGTTCGGCGTGCGGCGGTCCAGCCCCTTCCCCCCCTCGGGGCCGCCGCCGCCGCTCTCGTCGTCGTCGGATCCGACGCTCCCGGCGACCTGGACCTTCGCCGACCCCTTCTCTCCTCGGCGCGTCGCCTGAGACCCTCGTTGCCCCGCGAGCTGCGCGGCCGCGCCCCGGCCCGCCGCGCCCCCGAGTCGGCGACCCTGTCGCAGCCTCCCCGTTGGCCGCCCCAGCGGCCCCTCCAGCTCCAGATCCCCCCGCCCTAGCAGCCGTCCTCCCTCCGGCAGCCCCTCCCGAGCCTCCCCCTTCGATCTCGGGCTGCCTCGCCGTGCCCCCTTCGGCCGTGGCTCCCCCCCCCCGCTCCTTTTCCCCGCTGGCGCCCCTCCGCCTCGGCGCCTCCCCCTCCGGAGTTCGGCGCCCTCGCGGCTGTTCCCCCTCGGCCCCCGCGGCCTGGGCCTGCACCGCCCGTCTGCTCTCGGCGTCGTCCTCCCTCGCGGCCGCAGCCCTCCGTCCCCCACCGCGGTGGCCCAACTCGGCGTCCTCCTCCCTCTGTCCCCCGGCCGAGCTTCCCGGCGGCCCGAGGCTGCCCCCCCTCCGTTTCCCTCCTCCTGCGTCGGAGATCTCGCCGGCTCCGTCGTCAGTGGCCCCCACCACCCCCCGGCGCTCTCTCTGCCTCTCGACGGCGGGCCCCTAGCCGGCGTCTCTGTGCGCCCTCGTCGACTGTCCCCCTCCGCGCGGCGGTCGACTCCCCTCCTCTCCCGGCGGATCCCTCTCCCTCCCCTCCCCGTCGGGTCGACCCCCCCTTGCCGCTGCGGGCTCTCTCCTCCGCTTTCGAGTCTCCCGCCCCTCCGCCTGTGCTTCTCCTCCCCGTCGGGACGACCCCCTCGCCGGTCCCCCCTTCCTCCCTCGCCGATTCCCCCTCCCGTCGGAGTCTCCGCCTCTGTGGAGTCTCCGCCTCTTCCCGGGCCCTCCCTCGGCTTCCTCCGCCGGAGTTCCCGCCTCCGGGAAACTCCGCTCCGCCCTCCATGCTCCTCTCCCTCCCGCCGCCTTCGGAGTCGGGTCGGTGCCTGACCCCCCCGGGCCGCGGCTGCCTCCATCGTCCCTCGCAGGTCCTCGTCGGAGCTCCCCTCGCTGCTTCGGTCGGCACGCCGGGGGGGGGGGCCGAGGCCCCCTCGTGCAGTGCACCCCGCTTCGGGCAGCACGCCACCCACTCTCTTTGGGACGCGCGTCCTCGGGTCTCGTGACGCGTTGGCACGCGTGCTCACCTACTGTTTTCTTTCCCGCCCGAGCCTTTAGTGGCTCAGCCCAGTTTCGAAATAATTTGAAATTTCGTAATTCGAATTTTCAAATTGTTTCTGAAACACACTTGCTCTAGGAAATTTTGGTACTCCAAAATTTCGACTTTACTTATTTCTACCCTTTTACTGTTATTACCTTGTTTTACAGGACTCTTTTGTGTTTTCAAGTCCTGTACCGCTTGTAATGCTCTTCGTGAGCCTCCTTCTTTTTTCCAATAAAATGTCTGTTTTTATTTTAAAAAAAAAAAAATATATATATATATATATATATATATATATATATATATATATATATATATATATATATATATATATATATGTTTTAAAGGGAAACCCAAACCCTAGTTTCTTCTCCATCTTCTTCCTCCTCTCTCCTCCATCCTCCTCCCTCTCCTCGGTGTGCGTGCCAGCCTCGCCGGAGCGACAGAATCTCCGCCTCCCGGTCGTCATGACGACAACAACAACAACAGTTTTTCATTTTAAGGTATCCCACTTCCCCGATCGATATCTCCCTCATTTTAAATCCGTTTTTAGATCCGTAAATTTGTGTAGAAAATCCACATGACCCTCTTCGAGATCCCCCAGGTGGATTTTGACATGGTCATCCAACTTGCTCAAAAAATCGAGGCGAAGTTGGAGAAAAACTACTTTTCTGGAATATTAATAACTGTTTTAAAATACCAACTTGTCGGCCACTTTTCTTTCTGTACAATAGGATTTTATAGAAACTAATTGAAGACAGTCAAAAACAACATAACCGAGATTGTAACACACCTTCTGGATTCACTTTTTATCTAGTGTGTAAAAAGTTACACGTTGTTAAAGTTTCACGAAAAATTGTAAATTCTGTTTTCAAATAGTAGAAAAATATCCCGATACGGCGTCCGTTCCGACAAATCGGGCGACGTGGTCGCACACTATACGCATCGAAAGGCGCGTATGGATGTTTTCGACGTGTGGGAACTGACGGAACCTGATTTTGTTGCATGTGTGCGACAAAATCAGTGCGTATCCGTCGAGATACCCCCGTATCGACCTTTTGCAAATTAAGTCACAACTTCGTGTACACTCATCAAATCGCGACGAAAGTTGTGCCATTGGTCTCGAAATATTTTTCTGGTCCTGTGAGCCAAGTTTGGTTCAATTCTGAGAAGGTTGATCGCGACGCTATTTTGGCGGGCCCACAATCCCACTCAACGGGCGATTTTGTGCACGGACCGTCGGAATCCAAAATTGGACATACCGTTGGGTTCGTCTCATCAAAACAAATCCGTAGACATGTAGATTGATATCTTTAGAGATCGTAAGTTCTGGCGCATATTTCGGTGCAAAGCGGGTCCAACGGCGGACATCGTTTTGACCCAAAATTACGATTTTGCTCCTGTTCCAGAATTAGACTTTTGGACAGGCGTTTCCTAGGTATATCATTTATACCGAGTGCATTTTTTATGTTTGTTTCAGCGTCCGGAGTTGTTTGGAGATTGTGATATTTCTTGGCTGACATTGTGATTTCCTGGACTTGCCATTTTGCACCACCAGGCAAGATACCTTGCCATTATACTGTTTATATTCAGTTTGCATTTTATTACATATCACTATTCATTTATTTTCAGTTTTTATAGTTCTTGATTTACTGTCTGCTCAGTGATATTAGCTGTACTTTGTTATTATCCTTTGGTTGCATATGGACTTAGAGTTAAGAGACTACCGTTTGTAGTGTATTGTATATACCTTGACACAGTTGTACCACGAAGATGTATGAGATGAGTAGCATGTAGAGGTCCTTGCGTGTTGGCTGATCTCCAGTGCGCATGCGTTAGGTCTAACTATCAATAGTTATATATTAGAAGACTTGACGGTTAGTAGTGTTACATGGTCGTGGATGCGACATGATAAGTACATTGGGTGGGGAGAACATTTCCTTGTCGTATGGGCTTCGATTCCACTTCCCTTGTAACCCGGAAGCTCTGCTGGAGATACGGGTATGTTGAGCCTCTCAGGTTTGCCACTGTCGGTTTTGAACGTCATGCGCTATGGTCACTGGTGCCCAAGTGGGGACTATACCAGATCCCATTTACAGCCAGGGCTCATGCGACGAAATGTTTGTTCTTAACTGCTTGTTCACTTTAGTACGGTTAGGTTACCTTATTGTTGTCGTGTCACTTACTTTGGTTTGTGGCATATTTATATTCAGTATTTATATGGCATGTTTATTATATCTTGTTACGTCCCTTTGAGGACCTGGTTATCTCTCCAGGTGTGTGCTTCTGTGATATTGCAGGTGTTCTAGCCGAGGTCACGATCTTCTCTATTCATTCGGAGATGACGTGTCTTGGGTCTTCCTTTGCTACTCCCGCCAATTCATTTCAGTTTCATGTATATTTTTCCTTACTTGTTGGTAGTGGACTTTGTCTCCGCCCAACGTATTATACAAAGACTTATTACAGTTGATTATATGATATCTTTTATTCTTCATTTATGGATGAGATTAGATTACTCTTGGTTTACTGCATTTTACAGCTTATGTATACATACGAGTTTCCATATATTGGAGTATACTTCGTATGTATGCAGCTGGCATGGATACGTACCTTGTCCTACGTATTTTGGGACTGGGACGTTACATATTTTTATGGTGGCCCATGCAGGTCGAGTTTGTCACTTCGGTTACGTAATTGTACCGATGTGAGCCTGCAACATAGGATCAGAATCTAGGAATCTCATCCATACAGCTTGATCTCTTCCCTTGGCTTCAAATTTCGGATTCTCGTTCGACTTTCTTGAATTGCATCTTGCTTGATTCCTTTCTACCGTCGATTCTTATTTTCGTGCTTAGTATCAACTAGGAAGATGACTACATTAGTATATGCTCATAGGTCACACATATGGCTAGAATGGTTATATTGGCAATTGGAATACATTCAAGACTCTAATTAAGTTAAAAAGGCTTTTTGTGTGAATTAATGATTAGTAATTTGTAAAGTAGGATATTACCAAGAAAAGTTTTAATCTTGAGATTTCTAAATAGTAAACACCATAGGATTGATTCTGTAGAAAAAAAAATAGCTAGAATCTTTATACCCTTGATTTAAGAAATTGATTGGCTTTTTGAGATTTGATATTTATGATTTATTGGGTTATAGCTATACATCTTTGAACAAGTATAAAATTGATTTGCTTTTCAAGTTGTGATATTTATAATTTTTGGGTGATAGATATACATCTTTGAACAAATATAAAATTTATTTGATTTCGAGTTTTGATGTTTATGATTTATTGGATTATGGTTATACACCTTTGAACGGTTATAAATTTGGTTTGAAAATGATCTTAGCTTTTAAAAATGGCCATAGGAATTATTTAAATTTGAGTTGTACAACTTGCGATTTTCGTGTTTAGTAAATTTTGAATTTTAAGTATAAGTAATGGCGGTGAATTTTGGTTTAAAATATTTGAAAGTTATGAAAACGATTTTTGAGAAAATTTTATTTTAAATGGTGTCCTATGATTGAGGATTTACAAATCTATTTAGATTTTTTGGTAACAAAAAAAAATATTTTGACTGATAAGATTATTTGAAAATTTAGTTAATGAGGGATTGCTAATATTAAAATTTTTGGGAGAATTTCGAAGGATGTGATGGAAAGTTATTTTGATTGATTAAAGGAAGTTACCATTTAAAATTTATGATTTTGTTGGAGTAACTTAGCATGAATGGAAGTTAAAATTGATGAGAGCATTGAGCTTAATTTTTGAGATTGCTTTTAATATGCTAAGAGTTTATTATGAGTTATTTGAAAATTTTAGAGTGTTAAATTTTTGATTGATTGTGAAATTTTTATAGATTCGTAAATTATGAACTCTTGAGTTAAATAGTTGAATTTAAACGTTAATTTTGGAAAAGGTTAGTAGTAACGTGATAAAGTTTGCTTTGAGATTTATGAAAGTGATTTAAATTTTGGTCATGATTAAATTGAATGACTTGCAATGAATACAAATTTTTGGTGGTTATTTTTGAAAATTTATTTAGAGACTTTAGGAGAAAACTTGAGTTAAAATTTTAATGGTAGGCCATCAAGATAGCTCTAATAAGATAGATGTACTCCACACTAATTGCCATGTCACTTATGACCATGATAGTAGTATATACACAAGTGTTGTTAGTCATCTACCCAGCTATGTGACTGTATTTCCACCTCGACATACTCGACCTTCCTTCAATTCTAGATCTTTTAATTGCGACTTTTTAACCCATTTGCAATTTGAATAATGAATTAATGGTTCCTTAACTGTATTCATCTAGGAGACTATCTTCTCTCCGGAATTGTGTTCCTAAATTATTTTTACTGGATTCTTTAATTAATTTTATTTCATGCTTTAACTTGATCTTCTTTATTTTTGTGCATTAATTATCACCTCGTAAAATCCCACTTTCTTTTTTTGATCTTCTGGTGTCCCCTACCGTGACTTGTATATTTGGAGTACAACACTAAACTTTTTCTTCCAAAAAATTTTATATGTAAGACCTAGACAAGCCCACCTTCATGTAAATATATCATGTCCCACTAGAACACGTCTCCTTGTACACTATTTTCATGATATGACCTTCTGGTCAAAATGACCAAACTATAACCTCTACCATGACACCAAAATACTTCCTGACTTCAATTGAGAGATCCAACCTTGACTCAATCCCTTAACCCGATAGGTGAATTTTGTTATACTTAGTTCCTTAAATGCTTAAATTTGTGCTTTATCTTGATTTCTTAACCCATTGTCCCATCTCATTACTAGTTTAACTCTTGTAAGTTGGGTAGAATACCTCACGGCCCAACAAAGCCTTTGTCCTTGTGACCCATGTTGATAAGTTTGCTTAGACTATAAGTTCAGATGACCCTAACTTAGCTAGTCAACCAAGACAACTGTATAGGCCCAAACTTCGGGCGAGCCTTGATTTTAAAACATCTTGGACTATTTAAAATTACTTCATCAGTACCTCCCTTGCTCATATTTTGACTATCTCATGCTGCTAATGTAGCTTCAGTTTTGCAAGCTTATTTCGTTATCAAGCTTGATCATGATATATTTTATTGGGTGCACCCACTAACATATTGTCTAATCAGAACCGATGCATGATGGTCTGATCAACCTATTGCACTTTGGTTCGCTTATCACATATTATTCTATGTGGATGGAGACATAGTTAAACTTGCCTTAGAGTCTTATCCGCGATAGCCTTGACAACTCTCATTTGAATTATTTTCGTCGCCTATGAACCACATATTCGTACTCGATAGCATCGTCCTTGAACTCTTTATTTTTTTACTTTACTTATATTAGAAAGACCAGACACTGTACATGATAGATAGATGTAAGATATCACCTTTAGTTTTCGTATCAGTTATTTCAACACGAATTTAGATAGCCACCGACCAACTCATGTGGCTATATCCTCACCTTAAACTCTTCTTTTTCCCAATCCTAGAAATTTCATTGTGCCCTTCCAACCCCTCTTGAACGCACGAGAGTGATTCTAATCATCACTTAATCAAACCCTCGACCAAGACGATTAGTATCCAGTTCTCCCTTAAGGAATCACATCTCCTAAATGTCTAATTTATTCTCTTTGGTCTACTCAATTCCTTACTGTTCTCTAAAATTTGATATTCAAAATTTTGTTACCTTCACTAACAATCCTTATTTGAATTCCATAACCATGATATATTTTTGTATATATCGACTCCACAATTTTCTATTGCACGGTTGTGTTGAACGTCGTTTTATCGCCTCATCTAAAATTTAATTGCATTTTGGTATTGACGAACTCTTCCTATCACTCAACCCTATCTATCCTATTAATCCTAAATTTCGAGGACGAAATTCTTGTAAGTTGGGTAGGATGTAAAACCCATATTTTTATTTTTATTTTTAGACTAAAAAAAATGAATTTATACAATTTATGGTTTATTTATTTATTTATTAAAAATGACGTTAGTCATTGTTGAGTTTTGGAGCACCAGACGACCGTAACTTTTAGCACGGAAGTTGTAGCAGTGTGCCTTGACTAATATATTAATCATGTCAGGGGAAGCCTAGCAATGGTGATGTCCAAACTAGGAAAACTAGGTCAAGTTGTGAATAGACTTATTTAAATTATTTTAATTAAATATTATTTTATATATTAATTTATTTGATGGCCCGGTTTGTCCAATTCAGTCCGAACACTACAACAAAAAGACCTATTAATGATGGCTAAAAAGCGTCATTAATGACAAACCATGACGCTTTTTTTCATGGCAACCGTTATGGAAACGGGTGTTATAAATGTTTTTTTAAAAGCGTCATAAAAAAACCGTCATGAATAGTTTCTATAAAAGCATTATGAATAGTTAATATATAGTGCACAATTTAGAACAATTTTAAAACGTCATGAATAGATAATATGTATAGGCTCAATGCAGCACATTTATAACACTTTATACTATTCAAATTAGCATATTTATAATGCTCTATACTGCACAGTATATATTACATTCCAAAAGCATAACATTATATATCACCATCTTTATTATATTTCTCAAAATAGAGTACATATCAACATCTTCATTACATTGAATATCCAAATACATATATATATTTACAACTACCAAAATTATCCACATCAAAACTTAGCCACATCAAAACTGTCCACAGAACATGTAGCAAAATCCTAAAAAAGATAAAAACAAGCAAATATAAGGAATTAGCTCCCAAGATTATAATACTTCCAACTACACAAGTAGCAAAAGCCTGATACTTATTGGGAACAATTCAAATTTCTAATACATATTTAATATCCAAATGCTGAAGTGCATAAATTCTTGATGAGAAAGGAGTTAACATACAGAATGCCTACATTGAGGTAATGCTCTTCGTACGAGTGTGATGGCATGAGAAATTACCTACAAGGTCATACTTCTGGAGAAAAGAGAATGTAGTAGCAGCATCCCAATCATACCTAACATAAGTAGATCACATCAAATAAATAAAAAAATAAAATCATACTTTAAAAATTAAAATAAATCAACTTGTGACACATTACTGGTGCTTAGTAGGTTCTTGAGGTTTAGGTTCGATCAGTAGAGTCCCTAAAAAAACAAAACAAGGAAGCAAAAGACTCGAAAAATAACACCAACCATGTAGTTCTGGATATTTGTCAAACTCAACATGATACACAACACACACAAGGAGGAGATTTATCCACAATTAAGTTGCAAATTCAGTTTGCCTATTGTATAGCTTCTGTAGCGGTAAATTATATTCTTTCATGGCCAAACCGTATAAATATGGAAAATCATTATCACCATCTTCGCCTTGTACCAGTAGTAGAGTACACAACAACAAACAACTGCAAGGAGTCATGTAGTTATAAAGAGAAGGTTAAATGTCTCCTAACAAATCCTTTCAAAGCATGTATTAGTTCTAAATCTTATAATCAATGTTCAAAGGAAGTGGGGGGCTTGGGGCATACAATGAAGAGCTCCACAAACAGTGTAAGTTGTGAAGGGATGCCATGTCAATAGCATAAAAACAGACGAATATAAAAATAATAAAATTTATTGGAACCCTGGTAAAGTACAGGGTATAGGAATTAGATCAATGCCCAGGATAATCAAATCCTAATCTGTTACCAACTCAGGTACAAGTTCAAACAACCTTCCAATTCACTATTAGAACAAGTCTGGCTTTGGAAAAGAATAGTGTATCAAATGAGACGGAAACAACAAATGAGTGTAGACTCAAAATTCCCAGTTTCATTTCGGTTCTTAAAGAGTGTCTCGAGAATACTGCCACCATTCGTAAGATTCTCTCAAACTGTGGTACGCCACTTGCCATCTAAGGGTGCATATATAGGATATAATGGTCATTTCTACTTTCTTTCGCATGAAGACAGATACAAATGTATGCGACGAGGTTATTATAAAAAAACAGGGAGACAAAACACACAAGCAAACTTGCACCCAGTAAAATACCCAGTAAATTTTGATACATCTTCACAAGCATGCTAAAATACCCAGTAAAATAGCAAACACTTGTAAATGCATGTTTTCTAATTCATGTTCTCTTAATAATTAAAAGTGAACTTATACCTTTGAATCCAACTTTATTCTTCCAGTCAACAGCTGCTTGGAGAAACTTGGCCTGAAAATGCAAATGTCACACCTTAATATTCATAATAATCATATCATTCACATATCAAAACAAATGCCTGAATATAAAAATGCAAATGAAATACCTGAAAACGAAAATGCAAATACAAATGCCTGAAAATGCAATTTTCTTCTTTCAGCCATTTGACTATGCTATCATGAACTCTACATACTCTGTGACATATGATCGATTAATGGTTACACTATTCTTTCACTGTTAGTGGAACTTCCTAAAATTTGAGCATATTTCCAAACTAGTGCATATATGAAAAAAAATTGTTGACACTTAATTAGACTGATCTCATGTTCTTATGACAATAAAAATTGTATGATCTTAAATTTCAAAAAAAAGGAGTAAATAAGAGGAATTTGGCCTATACCACCTTGAAGAATTGTCCCACAGTCCATATTGGCTAGCTCCCTCATTCACTACTGGTTATCCATATTGAGTTGACGATTGCGATCCGATATAGACCATACTGGCTAGCTCCTGCTTCCAATTTCAGGATTCTCAACTCTTCCAAGTTACAGTTCTCGCAAATTAACTGTTGAAAATCACAATACTAGTAGAAATCCATATCAAGATTTGTTTTAAGACATTCACCTCTCTTTGTAGAGCCTCGCTGAGTCATACTCGTTCAGTTGAGTCATACGGTTCCATGTCCTGAAGCAACGTTTTGAGTATGATGTTAAAGTTAGGTAGTTGTGCGGAAAAGAGAGAGTACCACAAAACAATTTATCAAAAACACCTTATGTGCTTCTGAAGGAGGTATCTTTGGACCCACCGAGTCGGATATGCGGTCAGTACCAGATCTTCTGAAGGAGGGGCCCCTCGATGTCGGAGCTTCATGATGCAACAGGTTTTGTCGGGATCGCCCTCGTCGATCTACATCAGGATCTTGATCTCGTCCATGGCCGCCTCTGATATTGTACCCTCTTCTGCACCTTCAGAGCGACGAGGGCGATCCAAATGGTGCAGAAGACCTCCAAGAGTCCATGGGGGCACACTGCCGAGCTCATGGTTCCCTTTGGAGAGGAAAAAAATTTAGACCACTTTATTCTAGAGCTGAAGATTTTGGAGGAATATAGATGAAAATTTGGGCGGCTTTGGTGAGAACCAAAAAATTGGGCGGCTGATCAAAAAAATTGGGCGGCTGACCAAAAAAATTGGGCGGCTGACCAAAAAAATTTGGAGCTCGGTCAACGACTTCTTCGACTTCTTCCTCACGATAGGCGGGGCGGACTTCTTCGACGTGGCGGGCTTCTCGGTGCTGGAGTTGAGGCTGTTGGGGTCGTTGCCCCGCTTGCTGGGTTTCAGCTTGGGGGAGATGGGAGGGGAGTAGGGCTTGGAGGTGGTGATGTTGGTGGCGGTGGTACTCAAGGAGATGGTGATGGAAGAGGACAGGGACCTCTGGAGGGACTTCTTGAGTCGTCGAGCCGCCATTGGGAGGGAGAGGACGAAGAGGGGTCGAGAAGAAGCGGAAGAATGGAGAAGAGGAAGGAGAGGGAGAGCGCGGAGAAGAGAACGGGCAGAACCCTAACGCTCCTCCTACGCGTTCTTATCGATCGCGTGCGCGGCGGCCTCGAGCTTGTCCTGGAGGGCGACGAGGAGCGTGAGGCCCTCCTCGAAGATTTTGGATCTAGGGTTAGGGTTTTGGAGTTGGGGGAGAGGAGGAAGAAGAAAGGAGGAGAAGGAGAAGACCATAATGTTTTGGGGGAGAGGCGGGCTATAGCAAGAATTTTGACCACAATTAAACTTATAAAATATTACAAGTTTGCCACCGCTCTAAATTATTAATAACGCTTTGTTTTATAAACGTTATAAAAAGCTCAGAATTAGCCTAAATCGTCATAGAAAAAAGGTATTTCGAACTTTGATGACGCTTCTTTATCAGCCGTCATGAAATCCACTTATCAAGCGTCATTAATAGGTCTTTTTGTTGTAGTGGAACTGGGGCCGAACCAAATTTAAGCCCATTTAGGCATGGGATGGGACCAACGGTGGCCTTGTAGGGATATTTTATATATGTAAAAATATTTTCTAAATTATTTTTGAGCTTTATGTACAATTCCTAATTATTTAATTATTTATACAATTATGGTTATTTTATTATTAAAAATATTTTTGCAACACGTTGTACCATTTTTGAACTCGGAAAAGGTGTGTGGTATAAGTTCACCAAAACCACCATAGGACTATTTTTGTTATTTTATATTTTTAAAGTTATTTTTATGGTGATTAAATATACATATTCATTAATATTAGATATCATTATTATTTGTTGTCCTATTATGGTCAATTGAATTTGTATATATATAAATATCTTTAAATACATTATATACATGGATGGATAATATTAGTTTTTATTTAAAAATTTTGAAGATTTTATGGTGAATATATGGATATATATATTTGTATAGATATATACATATAATGATTTAAGCTTTTTGATTTAAAAAGATTTGGAAAAAAAAGAGAGGAACTAAGGATGGGTGGTCGGCCCTACCACCCAATAACCCACGAATAGAGCAAGCTGCTCACGGAAAGGGAGGGAACCCAACTCACTGAAGCCACAGCAACTGTGGCCAAATTGTTTTTTCCTTTATATATATAACCATATATGTATATGTTTTAAAGGGAAACCCAAACCTTAGTTTCTTCTCCATCTTCTTCCTCCTCTCTCCTCCATCCTCCTCTCACTCCTCGACATGCGTGCCAGCCTCGCCGGAGCGACAGAATCCCCGCCTCCCGGTCGTCACGACGACAACAACACCAACAGTTTTCCACTTTAAGGTATCCCACTTCCCCGATCGATATCTCCCTCATTTTAAATCCGTAAATTTGTGTAGAAAACCCACATGACCCTCTTCGAGATCTCCCAGGTGGATTTCGACATGGCCATCCAACTGTAGAAGCATAGAAAAGAATAAAGAAAGATCCATGCGGCCAAGGATCCCCATGCGGCTCAGAGAGCTCATGCGGCTCAGGGACCCATGAGGCTCAAGCGTCTATGCGGCTCAGAGAGGAGCCACGTGGCCCTCAACAGCTCTTTCCTTTGTCTTCTACTGCATTTAATGCCTTGACGGCTGACAGCTCTGACCAATGACAGAAAGATAAAATAATGACTCTGTCATAATGGCAGACTCCTGGGGAAACGAAGGATATCTCTGACACAATCCGCCAAACCCCAAAGACTTTTATGCGGCCTTGACATGTGGACAGTCGCATGCGGCTCAGACAGAGGCCACCCATACGGCTCAGACAGAGGCCACCTATGTGGCTCAGGCAGAACTACCCCATGCGGCTCAAGCAGAGGCTACCCTATGCGGCTCACGAGGACTACCTCCATGCGGCTCACGAGGATTATCTCCATGTGGCTCACGAAGAAAGCACCCATCATGCGGTCGCCTACGCACATGCGGCTCAGATCACCCCCATGCGGTTCAAATGTTCAGGGGCCACTCCCACGCAGCCTTGACACGTGGCCAGCCTTATGCGGCTCAATAGGGAGCAGTCCTCATGCGGCTCAGATTTTCTAAGTGGCTCGCTGTTAAGATACGTGGCATGATAATGGGACACGTGGCATCAAATTGACCGAAATCCATCAGCAAATCCTAATAGAATATTGGGATCAAATCAGATCATTTGCAATCAAGCAAATCAATGACACGTGGATGGAAATCCGAGATTGGCATAACAAATTATGGGGATTTATGTCAATCATCATTAATTACCCACAAAGATTTGATGTAATCACATTAATTGCCCATATCCATTATATTCAAGATGAGCAGTCCAGATTCATTGATCCTTAGCCGCCGATTTTTGAGAATGGGTATTCATTGCAAAACCCTAATGATGCCCCCCGCTCTTATAAATAGCAAGGTGCCATTCCCTTGCAAGATATATATACGGAGAGACAGACAGAGACGAGCAGAGAGAGAGTGAGAGAGCACGCCCCCCTCGGATCCAGAGAGAATAAAGAGGGCATTTCTTCATCAACGCCAAGTACTTCTTCTAAAGAGCCAAGGCTGCACCCGATCGTCCAAGGAGTAAGGCAGAGCTGTCGTCGCTTTCCCGAGCCTCTACCGTCACCTCCCAGAATCTAAAATAAACAATTGTACTTAGATTGCTGTACCTAGGTTTTCGTCCTTAGGCTTTCTTTGTACAAGCGAGTTTGTATTGTGAGTCTAAGTTCAGTCCTCCGATAATTGTTATATTCTTTTACAATCAATGACAAACACGATGGCGACTCTGCTGGGGACAAACTTCTCCACGATTGAGGAGTTGGTGACGCAATCAGATGCAGCCAAACTTGGCTCCACGCAACAGAAGATGGTCATCCGCTTCGACCAACAGGCGTTTGAAGAAATGCTCTCTGAAGGAAGTGCCGGCCCGGTCCAGAAGCAAACCCGCACAAAGAAAGCTCGCAGCGAGTGGAGGCAAAAATCATTTGCTCCTTCCCAAGCTCTGGACGGAGTACTCTCTGCTGTCCAAGACGGCGAAGGTGACTCTCGCGTGGCCCCCCTTCGAGCCATAGAGGACTCTGCTGTCCCCAAGTCCGGCAGAGAAAAGCACTACGATGCTGGACTTGTCGGGGCAAAGAGCGATTATATGTGCTCCAGGAAGAAACCGAACAAGGGCACTAGCCGCAAATCGAAGACTCATGAGGCCAAGATTGCCAGTCGCATGCATGATGACCATGCGGCTGAGACTGCTTGCCAAATGTATAACACTCATGCGGCCATAATTTCAAGTCGCATAAAGAACACTCATGCAGCCAGGATTTCCAGCCGCATGGAGAAGACCTATGCGGCTACGACTGCCAGCCGCATGAAGATTATTGATTCCAGCCGCATGATGCCTACTCCACACGGCTCTGTCTTCGACCGCCTCTCCTATGGTCCTGATCTCTTGTGCTCCCAAGAAGACATGTCTGACTCTCTCCAGCACCACTTAGACTCTTACTACTATGTGCCCTCACGTACTAGAGTGAAGAAGTCTAAGGCAGCACGAGTTGGCAAGCTCGGTCCGCTGATCCGACCTTTGACAATCCGAGCGTCCCACATACTGATATACGGGCCTCTAATGGAAAGTTGTACAGAACCACTCGAGTCTAGCCCCTGGCGGTAAGCGGACAGAGAGGTTCCCAAAAGTCTCCCAAAATCCAGGAAGCAAACATGGTCGATCTGGACCCATCTGACTTGTGTGAGGCCATCCTCCACAAACGCAAAGAAATAGAAGGTGCCTCGGGGTGCAAAAAGTCCACCCACGGACGTCACTACACCCAAATCATCGTCAACTGCTGTTGCAATAACGCGACGGTACGAGAAGACCGGCAGTCCGTCTTTCAAAGACTACAACAACCATGTTCAGAGGATGAGGAACCTCCCGTCGTCTCCTACAACTCTGCTCAAAAAATCCCCGCCGATGGGAGAAAGAAGAAGACAAATGTTCCCAGCCCGAAGATTTCAACCACTATGACTAAAAGACTGTCGTCTAAGAGGGTGCCCACCGCCGGAGTTTTCCAAGGTACCCGTTCAAAGACGAAATCTGCTACAGTGTGAGATTCATCGTCCACACTACTGGGGGTTGCTGGAACTGGGGGTAGCACTCCTCCGAACCTCCACGACAATCCGATGTTCTAAAAAGACGAGCTGGGGGAAGCAACTCTCCCATCAGATGCAGCAAATCTCGACGTCCCCGAGGACGTCCACAATTCCCAAGATGAGGCGAAAGCGGAAACTGGGGGTACTGTCCCCTCTGAGTCTGAACCAGAGGAAGACATTCCCACATACCCCAATGACTTCTCATTACGGGGGTATGATTCGGAGTATACGTCATCCACCGTCCCTTCCACTTCTACTCATGTCAGGACGGCATTCAAGACAAACGACGAACACGACGGTCCCAGTGATCGCCAACGCATCGATACTCTGGAGGCCATACTGCGCTCTTTGGTCAAGTCTGTGGACGAGATCAAAGTAGCCCTCCCCACTCTACAAGGAGGGACGTCTGGCCAGACAAACTTGGGCCCCGCGGTCAATGCGGACTCGAACTCAGCGACACCAAACCCGAGCAATAATCCTCCTAAGATGTCGGTTCCTACCGCTACAGACGAAGCCAGGGAGGCAAGAAGAGAGGTCCAGGAGCTCTGGGCCATGTTCCACGCCCGATAAAACTGCCAAGACCTCAGGATACGATAACCGTATCTAGCTGCATGGAGAGATGTTCCCTTTCCACCAAAGTATAAACCATTCCACATTAATCCATACGATGGGAAGACCTCTGCAAGTCGGTACATCACATACTTCGAGGTCACTACCGACCATCTGTCCCATGATGATGCCATCCTTACACGATTATTCGTTGGGGCATTGGAAGGAGTCGCCTTCGACTGGTACCGTAACCTGCCAGACAATTGCATCCATTCTTTCGCCAGCTTCAAACGCATGTTCTTGGAGAGATTCTACGAAGTAAGACAGGACGTCACAATGTCCACCCTCATGGACGTCGTTCAAGAAGAGAAAGAGCTGACAAGGAACTATATTGAGCGGTTTCGCCAAACCGCAATGAAGCTGCCCTCTGGTAACCCGGATTCCTCCTTAATTGAAATTTGCCAAAAGAGACTGCTACCAACAATCAGCCTCTGGATGGACGAAAGTCAATTCAAGGACTGGAAGATGTTTATCATCAGTGCCACAAGCGTCGAAGAACGATTGAAGAAGGCTCGCCAACTGGGATTGCACATCTCAGAAGGAGAAGACAAGGACAGGCGTCCCAACGCCAACACCAACAATGGGGGTAGCTCCACCAATAATTGGGACAACAAGGGCAAGCAGGCTATGGTGGCCAACACAGCCCAAAAACCTGAGCCAAAATCGGCAGACAAATAATGGCCACAAATGACCTACTCCTTCGAAGACGGCCACGTCAAGCCCATCTTGGACATGCTCATACAAGGAAACAGAATTCAGCTCCCACCACCAAGACGGGAACCTCAGCCAGCAGAAATGGAGAATCCAAAGTACTGTCATTACCACCGCTACGTCCACCATGCTACACACGACTTCTACCAACTGAAATGGTACATCCAACATCTCATCGATTCGAACGCTCTGGCCATTAATTTTGAAGAGGTAACCGTGGCAGCCAATATGGTGTCAGTACAATTTGGCAGCTTCCCTCCAACCGAAACTCAAGACGGTGTGGTCCCCATCCCTCTGGTGACAATGGAGATTGCTAATCTTCCACCTCCCCGAGATCAGGCTGCTGGTCTAGTGGCCGTCACCACATCACGAGGGGAGGTCATATGGGTCCATCCAGACTTGGTATCTGAAGTGACTCAGTCCACACCATCTTCCTTTCGCACGAAGAAGAGTGGAAAAGTCAGATCCTGCCACACGATCTCGACAGATATCGAAGAAGTCACAGCCATCGTCATTCGGTCTGGGACACAATCCCAACCTGTGGCTGATAACTCGACTGAAGATCATCAGCCCGCTACAACTGACGCTCCGGGACCTTCTCAGCCTCCGACGACCGACAAGCCTAGGCCGAAGGAGACTCGCTTTGACAAATTCCTCCGAAAAGAGGTACCGCAGGGGCTGGAGAGGCCCTACAACTTCGACATCTTGGCGCAATTGGCCAACACACCGGCCAAGTTGTTATTATACGAGCTTCTGAGACTCTCAAAGGATGTTCGTGCGGCTTTGAGCGATGCACTCCAAAATGCCGACGCGTACCTGGCTCAGGTCAACCTCACGGGAGAGAACCCGCCTGCAGATCTCCAAGACAGCGCTTGCACGGGAGCGATGCCCAACATTGTCTTCACTCTGCAGGATATGCTCATCAAAAATAACCTGCACGATCGCCCGTTATATTACACTAGATACATCGGCGACGTAAAGGTGGATAGGATGCACATTGATCCTGGTTCTTCCATAAGCATCATTCCGAAGGGTCTGTTACATCATCTTCGCATCCTAATGCATCGCCTGACGCCAACAAGCACCGCTATCAGCGGTTTCAATTCGGGCAGGAGCTATCCAATTGGGAAGATTCGTCTGAAGTGCCAAATTGGCGATCTCCAGTCGGAAGTCACCTGTTACGTCTTATATACAGACACTTCTTACAACATCCTCCTGGGGCGCCCTTGGATACACGATTATATGATCGTGCCTTCCACGCTGCACTAATGCTTTAAGTATGCCGACATACATGACTTCGTGAGGACAGAATTTGCCGACATCGATCCCTTCAAAGGGGTCGAATCCTACTACTCAGACTCCTGCCTGTACGAAAAGTCGAAGAGGTACCTTGGTGAAGGAGATATGCAAGCTCGTACCGAGACAGCCACAGGATCAGAAGAACCCCTAACGATCCACCTTCAAGCTCGCAAACCTGGCAAGTCCGTACCCCTTACAGCCACTCTGCGTAAGGACGCAATCAGCCTCTCGGCACAAGAAGAGCAAATGATAATCCGACTGCCAAGGTCTGGCCAAGTGCCAAGACCCACAACGGAGCCACTAACAATCAGACTGCCAAGAGTCGGCCAGCCACAAACGGAGAAGCTCAATCCCTCCGACAAACCAATGACGATACGCCTTCCCAAGAAGAATCGTCACCCGGATGCAAGGTCTGGGGCTTCTAGCGAGCCAACAACTCCCCGTCCAGCATCAGGTACCAAACTGGGGGTCGCTAGTTTGCCAACGACTCCACGTTCTGCTCCATCGACAGAACCCCTGACGATCAAGCTGCCCAGGTCGTCCTCTCAGTCTTCATTTATATAGGGGGTAGTCGAAGAAGAACCGGAGCTAGCCAAGTATGTGGCTACCCACACTGATGTTCTCTACACAGATGATGTAATTCCGCTAGAAAAGATACCTTACTTCATCAATAAAGGGCTATCTTTGAACTACCTCGAGCTTAATAAGCTTTGTACAATGTATGCTATGGAACACGGTATAGGAACTCACCTACACACACAGGTGACGAATGTTTACACCGCAAACCAGCTTACCCCAGTGGAAGACGCTTACCGCATAATCGAGGGAGGGGACCATTCAATCATCTTCGACCGGAAGGACGACCCGCAGTCCTTCACCATAGAAGAAGTCGACCTTGAATCAGGTACCGAAAGACTGCCTCTGTATCTTTATAGCCCCCAATCCAAATATCTCATACAAAAACAGGGGTATGATCTGGCGACTACGACAAGCTTAAATTACGGCACCGGGCGACGATTACCTCTAAAACCACCAGTCCCGGCTGGCAAACCACGGGACTACTACAGCAAGACCCGGTGTGGTTTAGGATATGTTAAGCCTACAACGACCCCTGAAAGTTCAGATGAAGAATTTGACTGGCATTCACATTCAACCGGGTCACCAACTTTTGATTTGGATACCAGCATCGGAGACGTATTCAGACAAGTCCTGTCAGTCAACATGGCATTTACCGACGCTTATGAAGAAGATGAAGACATTCCTGAAATCCTCGAGTTAGAGCCATGGGCCCAACAGTTGGATGCACAATGGGAAAAGCGGTTCGAACAGAGAGAACCTCCTACTAAAGATGATATCATACAAGTGGATCTCGGCAGCGAATCTTCTCCAAAACCAATCTTCGTCAGTAAAAGCCTAACAGACGAAGAGAGAGAATCGCTGCTAGAACTTCTCAAAGAATACATTGATGTGTTCTCCTTGAGCTATAAAGACATGCCAGGACTAAACCCCGAGGTTGCCCTTCACAAGCTCAACATTCGGCCAGAGGCAAAACCGGTCAAACAACAACAGCGACGCTTCCGCCCGGGCATCATGGATGCGATCGAAGCCGAAGTCAACAAACTGATAGCTAGCGGCTTCATACGCGAAGAGCAACATCCAGACTGGATCGCCAACATAGTACCAGTCCTCAAGAAGAATGGAAAGATTCGAATCTGCATCGACTTCCGTAATGTGAACGAGGCATGTCCCATAGATGAATTCCTACTCCCTATAACAGACATCATAATCGACAACATATGCGGCTTCGAACGCATGTCATTCATGGATGGTTTCTGGGAGTACAACCAAATCAAGATGTCTCCTGACGAAGAAAAGCATACATCATTCCGAACACCGATTGGCATATACTGCCACACAGTCATGCCTTTCGATTTAAAGAATGCTGGCGCCACATATCAAAGAGCCATAAGTATCATCTTCCGAGACCACTTGCGCAAGACCGTGGAGTGCTATGTTGATGACATCGCCATCAAGAGTCGCTGTAAAGGTGACCACCTCCAGGATCTAAGGACAGTATTCGACCTGATACGAACACACAACCTGAAGATGAATCCCACAAAATCCTTCTTGGGCATATCCAGCAAAAAGTTCTTCGGTTTTATCATCACCGCCCAGGGTATCCACGTAGACCCTGAGAAGACAAAGGCAATCATGGAGATGGGTCCCCCTAGAAATCTCCGAGAACTTCGAGGCCTCCAAGGGAGGCTAGCTTACATCAGGAGGTTCATTTCTAACCTCTCCGGACGATGTCGACCATTCACCCATCTCATGAAGAAAGGCGGCTCGTTCGTATGGGATGAAGAAT
Source organism: Iris pallida (assembly GCA_029216955.1). Taxonomy (NCBI): domain Eukaryota; kingdom Viridiplantae; phylum Streptophyta; class Magnoliopsida; order Asparagales; family Iridaceae; genus Iris; species Iris pallida. Next base: position 16,640,580 of record JANAVB010020400.1, on the reverse strand, counting down.
GCCAACGTACCTTCGACAGCATCAAAGAATATTTATCGAATACTCCAGTCCTGGTGGCCCCGGTGGCTGGAAAACTATTCCTGCTCTATGTACGCACAATAGAACAGTCCCTTGGCGCCCTGCTAGCATAAAACAACGATGCAGGCCATGAACAAGCCATATATTACCTCAGTCGAATGATGATTGGGCCAGAGCACCGATACACCGCCGTAGAGAAGGAATGCCTCGCCCTGGTGTTCGCCATTCAGAAGACGCGGCACTATGTCATGGGACAAACCATACATGTGATCTCACGGGTCAACCCTCTCAGGGTCCTCATGACTAAACCAGGGGCACTCAGCTCTCGCCTCGCTACATGGGCAATATTACTGTCCCCCTACCATATGATCTTCGTCCCGCAAAAGGCTGTTAAAGGTCAAGCTCTGGCAGACTTTTTAGCAGCCCACCCAGGATCGGAGTCGTCCAGTATATATGAAGAAATCTCAGATGAGGTCGCCGACTCGCATACAATCTCTCACGATGATATATGGCGAATGTTCTTCGACAGCGCCTCAAGGACCGGACCTAAAGGCAACATCATCGTCGGAGTCGAGGTGGTGCTGGTTTCTCCTTCCGGATTGGTGATCAATCGTGCTTACTCCCTCACGGAACCCTACTCTAACAATGTGGCCTAGTACAACGCTTTGGTCATTGTCCTCCAACTTGCAAGAGAGCTGGGGGTAGAATATCTTGAAGTATACGGCGATTCGCAGTTAATCGTCAATCAGATCCGGGGCTCATACGAAGTCCTCTATGAAGACATGATCCCCTATCACCAAATAGCAATCAACATTATCTCGTCGTTCGAGGGGTTCTTCATCGAACACGTTCCCAGACTCCAAAATATTGAAGCCGATGCCTTAGCAGGCCTTGTCGCTTCCCTAGCAGTACCAAATCATACTCATCAATCGGTAGATGTGATAGGTCATGAACTGGTCTGTCCCAAGAACAATGCTCAATTCGTGGCGAGTTATTCTGCTCAGACGATCGACGAAGTCCCGGACTGGAGATAACCATTCATTGACTTCGTAGTCTACGATATCCTGCCCGAGAACCCAAAAGAGGCCACCTCTATCAGAAGGCGTTCTCTCAGATTCTTCTACGATACAGAGATGAAAATGCTGTATCGCCGATCCTACGATGGATTATTGCTTCGATGTCTGTCAAACGCAGAAGCCAAAAAAGCCGTATGCGAAGCTCATGATGGTGTCTGCGGGGCCCATCAGCCTGGCCCTAAATTACAAGACCGTCTGCGTTGAATGGGCTACTACTGGCCCACGATGGTAGCAGATGCGATAGAATATGCAAGGAAGTGCAAAGCCTGCCAAGTCCACACGGACTTCATTCACCAGCCATCCAAATTTTTACATCCGACAATAGCGTCCTGGCCATTCGAAGCGTAGAGGATGGATATCATTGGTCCAATCACTCCACCTTCTTCCCGAGGACATCGCTTCATACTCGCAATCACAGATTACTTCTCTAAATGGGCGAAAGCTGTCCCGCTTGCAGAAGTAAAGACTTCAAATGTGATCAGCTTCCTCAAGCATCACGTTATCTATCGCTTTGGACTGCCCCGAAGGATCATCCACGATAATGGTCCGCAGTTTGCAAGTCACGCCTTCTATCGGTTCTGCGATAAGCAACGCATCTAGAATATTGCTTCAATGCCATACAATCCAGCAGCGAATGGGTTGGCAGAAGCATTCAACAAAACAATCATCAAACTTCTTAAGAAGTTCGTATCGTCTAACAAACGCGACTGGAACGAGAAGCTTGGTGAATGCTTATGGGCGTACCGTACTACAGTCCGAACAGCCACAGGGAATACACCATTCTTCCTGGTATACGGGAGTGAGGCAGTTCTCCCATTGGAGACTCAAATACCCTTGCTCCGCGTCGCCCTTACTTACCAATTGACGACGGATGATAACTACCGTCGCCGACTACAAGAGTTGGAGGCCTTAGATGAAAAGCACCTCCTGGCTCAGCAACGGATCAAGTTATACCAAGCACGCATCTCCGGAGCCTTCAACAAGAAGGTTAAAATTAGAACATTCCAAGTGGGCGATCTCGTTCTGGCAGTCCGGAGGCCGATGGTCATGAATCACAAGACCGTCGGCAAGTTCCAGCCAAAATGGGAAGGTCCATTTATCATTGAGGCTGTATTCTCCAACGATGCTTACCGCCTCGCAAAACAAAATGGAGACTTGCTCATGTTGCCCGTCAACGGCAAGTTCCTGAAGAAATATTATGTCTAAACGACATTTTTTAGATCATCGAGTCATGTACCTGCCGGTACCGCTGAACTCGTATCACATTTTTCCAGATTATTGAGTCATGTACCCGTTTGTGCCGCTGAACTCACATTTCCAAATTCTATATTATTGAGTCATGTACCCTCCCGTACCGCTGAACTCACAATCTCCTAGATTATCGAGTTATGTACCCGCAGGTGCCTCTGAACTCCCATTCCGGTCACTCTTTCAGATAGTAAGTCATGTATGACCATACCTCTGAACTTTCTTCCTGAAAGAGATCCTTCCTCATGATCCACTACCCGCACTCGCAGTGCAGAAAGGGTAACAGATCCACAAATTTTCAAAACGGCCATGTCGTCATTACCTCTGAGTCGTTTCACTTCCGCCAAAAATAAATCACCCCTTTACATAAAACTTCCATGTCCTCATTACCTCTGAGTCATTCTATGTACCCTCCTTCATTGAGCCCACTCCTGCCATGTCCTCATTACCTCTGAGTGGGAATGCTCCGTCGAAGAAACCTTCATGCTTGTCATGTCCTCATTACCTCTGAGTAAGTATGATGATTCCCTTTCGACTTATTATCCGTACCCACAACCGAAGTACGCCAAGGATAATAGGTCCACAAATATTCTTCGCTGAGTCCACTTCTGCCATGTCCTCATTACCTCTGAGTAGGAAGACTCTACGGTGAAACCTTCGTACTTGCCATGTCCTCATTACCTCTGAGTAAGTATGTTGGTTCTCTCTCGTCTTATTATCCGTACCCTGAACCAGAGTACGCCAAGGATAATAGGCCCACAAATATCCTTTGTTGACCACAAATATCCTCTGTTGAGTCTACTCCTGCCATGTTCTCATTACCTTTGAGTAGGAAGACTCCACGGTAAAACCCTCATACTTGCCATGTCCTTATTACCTCTGAGTAAGTATGTTGGTTCCCTTTTCATCCTGTTATCCATACCCTAAGACAGGGTACGCCAAGGATAGTAGGCCCACAAATGTCCTTTGCTAAGTCTCTTAGTACAGGCCCACCATTCCTCATCATACCCCGGGAGCCCAGCTGCTCCATGGCATTCTCTCTCCTGATACTCGGAACGTCCATGAGCACCCTGCCATGGAATTGTTCTAGGTATCCCCATCAAACTTGTTATCCGTACCTAAAACCAAGGTATGCCAAGGATAACAGGTCCACAAAAAAGTCCCCCCATTCGGGGCAAACGCCACCATAACACCACAAGCACAACAAGCAGTACAGATAAAGGGTAAAATAAAACATACACTTTTATTTGGAAGCCAAAAAGTATTACATGTTGTGGGACCACGTCCCTCTCAAAAAGAAAAGAAAAAAGAGAATAGAAACAAAAGGAGAAAAAGGCAGACTATAGTTCGACATTACACAATTCCAGGAGGCGGTTTCTCACTAAGGAGGTCCCCCGCTCAAGCTGCTGTCTAGCTCGGCGTTCAGCCTCCTGGGACAACTGCTCCACATCACCCAAGTGCATATATGCCCGCCAGTCATCCTCCATCTTATTCAGGGCGAGTTCCAGATTGGCAGAAGCTCGACTGAGTCTGTCAGCCTCCTGGATAGCAAGCCCCTTCTCAGTACGGGCAGCTTCGAGCTCGGACTCCAGGAAGGCCAGCTTTCTCTGGACCTCGAGGATCTGCTCCCTGGTGTCAATTACCCCGTGGGAGGCGGCCGCCTCCCGAGCAGTGTAATCTTCACTTCTACGGCTCTATTGATCGTATAACTGAGATAGATCACGACGGTCCTTCAGTACAGAAGGCTTAATCGACCCCCGAGCAAGCCTCACCTTCTCCATCGCGGTTATAAGGAAAGTGCACTCTTGATCTATCACCGCAGACAGATCAGCTTGTTACAACACATAAAACTGGGCCACAAGACGATCGGCCTCTAACAGCTTAGGCTCCAGAAGCGCGGCTAACCCTGCCCCACCAGGGAGTGTTCTAAGGATATCGATTTGGCCACCGGCGCACCGACGGGCCATAGCAAAGGGAGTTCCCTTCTCCACGGCTGCCTCGACTCCTCTCTTCAGGTGGCGGTGAAAGCTGTCAACCACATCCTGGGACACTTCATCCAAAACTTCTGTAGAGGATAGCGTCAAAGGGAGTGTGGCTGGCAATGTCGAAGGAGTAGCATCGGAACTTGCCATCCCTGCCACCAGGGAAACAAATCCCGTGCAAAAAGATGCATGGATAGCGGCTAGCTCCTCTTTTGCCGCCCGAAGAGCTTGGATACTGGGCAAGGCGGAAAGGTCAACCCCCGAAACCATGTTCACGGAGGAGGACACAGGAGGCATTGTTCCTTGCCCAGGCCGTGCTACCACTTGAGCCCCCGAACTTGAACCAGCAGGAGGCCCCTTAATATAGGTGGAAAGAGAAGGAGGCACACGTGCTTCCATCAGATCCCCTCCGGTAGAGTCCACCCCGACAATATCCGTCACCGGTAATAAAAGGACGGGACCTGTACGTCCAAAGCAACCATCAATCGACCTAACCCGAAGGATGTGATAATATAGCAGATAGGCCTCCTCACAAGTTCGGTTTATCTTACCAGGGGAGAAGCAGGGAGGCCTCAGCTCGCTCGCAGCTGACGTAGTCTCCTCGCCTGCGACTTCCAAGTTGAACTCAACTGGTTTCTCTGTCCCAGCCACCCCTGAAAGGGAGCCAACCAGTTCAGCATCACCCTGTTGAAATTCAGCTGTCTCAGGGACAGGTACAGTAGAGCCTCTGTCCCCATGGGCTGAGGTCTCAGCAAGGTGGGACGCCTCGGCCACCTCCGGAAGAACCCCCGCAGAAATAATATCGGTGCACATATCATTGACCAAAGTGGTCAGGGCCGGATCGACCTCAGCAGTCGGATCCCGAGAAACCGACTCCTCAGACGCCTACAAAGAGTAAAAGAAGATGATTAGGCCATAGTTTAGAAGAAGAAGGAAAAGGTAGTTGAAATTTAAATCACCTCAGAAATAGTGCCAACGTCATCAATAAATAGCCTGCGGCATCTTACCGCAGCTCGCTTCGTGGAGTAGGTTATGCTATCATCAGTAGACATACGCCTGCTTCGCTTGCACGAAGGGCCAGGCACAGCAGACGGCTGCCCCACAACCATGTCATCCGGCACGATTGGTGGCTGGTCCCCCGCCTCTTCGTCTGAGGGATGGGACGAATCATCGGCGTCCTATCCATCATCCTCTTCGCCCACCGACGTGGACTCCGAGTCTGGTACAGAAACCATATTCGCCTTTCTCTTCCTCTTCTTTGACCTTCGGGCTTCTCTGCCAAGCCGGTCCCGACAATAAAGCTGGTGCTCATGTCAAAATTCACGGGAGGTTTGCTCGCCGCAACATGATAGAGGGCCGCCATGTACAAAATCTCCCCTTGCGTGTTAGCGTCGGGGACCGAAAAGCTAGCTCGGGTATGAACTGTATTGTAATAATGCCACGCCCTGATACCGTCAAGAATACTGCCCTCGTAGCCTAGGCAAGCACTGGAACAATCAAGGAACAGCTGGCTGTACCCAAACTGGCGGGAGAACCTACTAGGCAAGTAGGGCTCCAGGTACACGTTATTGTGGTAACGATATACCAGGTGCGCCGGACGAATATTGCGCAACCAGAGAAGCATCTTTTCAGATAAGAACAGGGGAGGTTCAATACCATCAACGTGCACACCCCTCACTTCTCTGGCGGTAAATTAAGGGACAAACACAAAGAAGTTGGGCCCATCTACTCTCGCCAACGCCCTCCGACAGGCTGGCATGGTGTCGAATTCCCAAGGCTGACGACGATATTGAAAAAGGAAAGCGTCATCATTGGTAACGCCATCGTCTGCTCCGGGCCTCATCAGCGACCGATAATGCATCAGTAGCCAACCCATTAAATAATGGTAGGGTAGTTCTATTCGTTCAAAGTCCAATATTGTCTCGTAAGCAATGACTTTGGACGAAAAGGCACGGAGGCCGTGGTGTATGCTACACATCATAGCCGGAAGGAGGGCCAGCCTGACTCTGAAGACCAGCTTCACGGCCGGAAGGATGAAGTGGCGGCTGATCCTTTCAATAGAACCTGCCCCTCCCGAGACTACGCAGTTTCGTAGCCATACCATCAAGAATCCGGCCAAGAGCACCTTCTCAGACATTTGCCGGGTACCATGGTAGAAATAGCTGAAGGAGTCGGTACGACTCCCAAACTTGTCACCGGTGGACCTCGACCTCTTGGCACTCGACATCAGATTGTTTATCTCCTCCTGGGTCTGAAGACCTCGAGAAGAAACCCGGCTAGAGAGACTGAATTTGAAAAGATACGCGACCCAAGGCGTAGTATGGGGAGCGTTCCCTTCTGAGCTATTGTTCTTCTTAATAGCCGTTTGGTGGCAAATACTGTGGTGGCACAGCAGTTCCTGGTACACGATGACAAAACCCGGGAATCGTCGATCCAGATCCTCGAATTCCTCGTTGGTTGGGGTATATACTTCGAAGGCCTCACCCCCCATGGCAACTTAGAAACAACATACATTTCATGGAGAGCAAGTCCCAACTCCCCTCCGGGCACGAATAAAGTTTTTGTCCTCCGGTTATACATCTCCAAAAGGGCCATGAACAACGGCTTGTTGATGGGTAACCCGTAACAAGTACCCCGGATGGCATAATAGAGGTCAATCTCCCTAAGGAATTCCTCGTATTTCCACAGAATCCATGAGGTCAGGTTGACCCACGTAGGGATGGGGTTTATCCAGTTCAACAGCGACAACCTGCCAACAGGATAAGACCCTTTACGAGCGAGCTGATTCAGGAAAGTATCGGCCAGAGTAAAAGTAAAATTGGGACCAGATACGTTTATGAAGGTGCCCGAAATCAGTCCCATAACACTTCGACTAACCGAGTCCCTGCTCGCACATGCCGACCTTATATTCCTATTATAGTGGATGTTGCCCACGAACATCCCCGATTGGGTCGGAGTTAGGGAGTCCACCATCTGCCTGCTCAGCGGTACCATATTGAACCACGAAAGGGGAAAATGACGTTCCATTTCGGGAATGTGGATCTCCACCCCGTCCACAGTAAAGTTCCAGTTCTCAGAGATATCCAGCACTCGGGAGTTCTTTATGGATAGAGCATCCCCGAAGAGAAAGGCTGGTTTCAGATACTCTCCTTCCAGTCTCCCCGAGTTCATCATAGTACAAAGAAAGTGGAAAGGCTGGTTATTGATAGCACCCAACCTCTCCAAAGGCTCATCAGTGGGAAGCTGATCCGACACGTGTCGAACTAAGCCGTCGAGCCGCACACCCACAGTATACTGTGCTGAACCCACCAAAAGCTCTCCTGCCGGATTGGTTGGCAGATTCACTGAAAGTAGACAAAAGAAACAGGATTAAAAGATGGTTAAAACAAAAGTTTCTTAAAAAGAAGCTCTTGTGAGCCTATGCGGCTCGGAAGAGAGAGAGTGAAGAAGTCTCTCCGACTGAGTACGTTCACGTTTTATAGGCAAGAGAGAGGCGCCTCTATCCACGTACAGTGACCGACCCTTCGGTTCTCAAGACGAGCCGACTGACATAAAGGCCAAACTCTTGGGATCCTTCCCCAAAAAGCGGTCTTAAAACTGACGGAGAATCAACAACAATTAATGCAAAAAGATTTGCACACGTGACAGGATGACGTGGCAAGGAGCTTCATACGGCCAGACAGCCCATGCGGCCAAAGGATCCATACGGCTGATTGACCAATGCGGCTGAGGAGGCTATGCGGTTGGGACATCCATGCGGCAAGGATATCATATGCGGCCAGAAGAGTTTATACATAGCCATGCTTCTTATTCAAAGTATTTCAATTTTGTAAATTGAAAACTTTGAAGGGGGTCTTGTAGAAGCATGGAAAAGAATAAATAAAGATCCATGCGGCCAAGTGTCACGACTCGCACCCACTGTTAGGATACGAGAACGTAACAACGCCCAGCCTACGCCGCAGTGTCGGTGGTAGAACGTTGTCCTAGGTCACATCATCTAACAATATAATGCTAAGCAGTTTATACTCCCCGTATGGGGGTGACATAGCAGATACAGTCTCAATCACATCTAAGGTAGAGCATGATAAAGATAGATAAAACAAGAAATCCAAAAGAGATACAGGAGATAGAAGTCTAAGTGTCTAAGATACATAAACCCAGAAATACATCTTAAAACTCAAATACAGTAATCCACAAAGTAAAATACAACTCCAGACAATGGAAATAACTATCTAAACAATCTCTAAAGTGTCTCCTCTAGCCTAGCAGGCAACCTCCAAGCTATCTGTAAAATTTATCAACAGGTCCAGTCAGGACTGGAGCGAGTACAGTACATCTCAACAGATCATAGCAGGTTAGAAAATATAATCATGCAGTAAAGTAAGATACAGGTACTGAAAGAAGTGCAGTATGTAAATAGAAAGAGCTGTAATAGAAATATCTACTATAAATAGAGACTAACAGTGGCTAGTGATTCAGAGTACAATATAGACATGTAAATGACCTGGGATGATTCTGATAAGACACTACGGAATGATTCAGATAAGATACTACTGGTGTATTATTCATATGTCCACTTCTACTCCCCCGTACCCCTAATCAATACACAAGGATCCAACCAGGTTATGTTATGATACTATGTAACAGCCCCCGAAGGGTGATAAGCCCCCGAAGGGTGGTAAGTCCCCGAAGGGTGATACATAGTAGACCCATAAATGGGATAAGGATTCCAGGAAGACTCTGTGATCATAAGAGTATATGTCATAAGTGATCGAAGAACCAATGAAGCATAGTGATACACCATGTAAGTGAAACGCACAGAACATAGAATACCCGATGCTCTCTAAGGATAATATCTCAAGAAGGGATCCATAGAGTACCAATCCGTGTGACCAACGTGACAGTACAAGTAAAGTAATCTAATGCAGAAAATAACTCTAAGCAGGATATGAAATTATCAGAGAATGTACTTGCCTCGATTTGATTGGAGTCGACGTGTACGACATGAACGTGTCGATACGAGGTAGGTACCATGCTAAGCTCCAAAGAGGGTCCCAGACGACGACACGGGCAGTCCCAATGAGTCCAGAATAGTCCAAATAGCCTAATTTGGTATATAAAAGTCTAAAATCAGGGTTTGGTACGACAATCAAACAAGAACGAGAAGACAACTAATAAAGTCGTGACTTAAGACTCTGAAAGAAAAACATAACAAATACATATACTTTCTCGAAAATCATTTATGATATTTATATATACGTATCTGAAAATATAATGGAAAAGTTATTTGGGTCTCTACATACTTATTTTGGTACAACACGAATTTTATTAGAGGAAAATACTAAAATATTATTTTAGGTCAAAATCGTCTTTGAAATATCGAAAGATGCATATATAGTCAAACCCATATTAAAATGGTTGTTAATTAACAATATTTGTAAAATTTTCTAGCTAAAATATTACAACTATACAATAACATTACACATAAGTATCTCAATAATTATATTGATATCAAAATTAATTAACTATAAATTAACAAATTAATCAATAATATTAACAATAAAAATAAATAAATCTCATCATTACTACTACTGTTATACACTATATATAAACTATTATAAAATATTATATAACAATTATATAAACTAATATAATTTAACAATTATATAAACTAATATATAAAACTAATATATAAAACTATTATATATAACTAATATATAAAACTATTATATATAACTAATATATAAAACTATTATACATATATGTAACAGAGAGGGGGGTGTCTCATCCCAAAAGTTCAGAGGAGATGAAATTAGATGGGCTCACAAATGGGGAAGCGGAGGCGGCTCGCCTGAGCTCCGACGACGTGGAGGAGGCGGATCCGGTCAGGCGGGCTCGCCATGGCGCCGGAGGGGTCGGTCAGCGGGCTTAGCTACGGCGGCTCAAGAGGGGCAGATCTGAAGGTCGGCTTCGGTCTGAGCTCGAGCGCGGGTTGCGCCGGCGGAGCGGCCTCCGGCACGAAGCAGCCGGCGCTGGAGGGGATCCGGCGGAGGGGTTGCGCCAGCGGAGCCAGTAGGAGGTGGTCGGGGTTCTGGTCACGGTGGAGCAGCCGCGGTGGATCTCCGGCGGAGCTCGCCACGGCGGAGCGCAGCTCGACCGGGCGGAGGCCGGAGCTAGGGCACAGGTTCTCTCCCTCTCTCTCTCTATGGTAATTTGGGGAAAAAGTTGTGGTGGCGGTGGTTTGGTCTGGCCATTGGCCGGAGGTTGGTCGGAGTGGCTCGAGGAGATGGTAGGCGGGGTGTCTTGGTGGTGCCTGCCGAATTGTGGCCGAGGGGGCGAGGGCGGCAGTGGTGAGGGTGGTTTGCAGTGGTGGCGGTGGCGGTGAGGATGGGTTTGATGGCGGGGACGCCGGCCACAGAGTGGCGGCGACGGTTCTGGTGGCTGGTGATGACGGCGTTGACAGTGGTGGTGATGAGTTTGATGGTGGCGGTGGTGGTGGTTTGCAGTGGTGGCGGTGGCGAACGGGATGGCAGTGGTCATCGATTTCCGACGATGGCCGGAGACGTCGGGGGTGGTTCGGTCGGTGATGGGAGTGTGGCAGCTGGTGGAATAGAGATTAGGTTTTGGGGATGTGTGTATATGGGTCTTGGAAAGTGTGCTATTTATAGGAGAAGTGGGAGGAAACCCTAAAATGTACATGTAATAGAAAAATAGGAAAAATAGTGGAAAAAAACTAACTGCTAACACAAAGCTAACTGCTAACTACAAAAAATTAGTACAAGAATAATATTAGCTATAAATAATAATTAATTACTAGTTACTACTAATTAACAAATGGCTAATTACAATTTAGCCGAGATTTTTTTCTAATTAATAATACTAATTTACTCACCAATTATTTATATATATAATAAACATTTATTTAGTAAATAAAATGTATTTTTTTGAAATTCCGAAATTCAATAAATGTCTCTCCATATAGACCAACATTTATAAATTATTGATTTAAGGAATGAGCAGAAAATTCAATAGGATAAAATCGCATAAAACAGTAGGCCAAATCAACAGGGACCGATAGCAATCACGGTCAAAAATTATTTTCCCAAAAATTTGAAATTTGCACATTTTTCGAGATTTAGAAAATTCAAAGTTTTGAAAAATACGAAATAAAATAAATAAGAATTTTTTAAATATAATCAATTAACGGAGGTTACAAATCTATCCTCCTAAAAGAAATTTCGTCCTCGAAATTAAAGCTTTGCAAGGGAGTTAAAACATGATAAAAATTTAGGCAATAACTCAGACACGATCAAAAGACAACGACAATGGCACGATCAAGATAATCAACTTGAACTTGTTTAAGCACGACTATTGATTTGGCATGATAGAAAGTATGGTCAAATCAACTAGGCACGATTTAGAACGAAGATTCAGTATCTTAGGCACGACTCGAGTCACGACTAATATAATCAATTGTTGTTTTGGTTATGATCAAGGTAGGGTTAAATCTGAGTATAGCACGATCAACAGAATCTAGGCTCTAGGTCGTATAAGTACGATCAAGATCCAAACTTAGTTATGAATGGCGATAATATCATGATTTCGGAATCAAGGTTGTAAAGGCACGGTCAATACGAAAAATGGTGCAATTGGTCATTGCTAGGAATAATGAAACGTTTGGCACGATCAATGACTAAGCATCAAACCACTTGATCACAAACCAATTCGAGGCTTAAAACCTTAGAATGACTACAATCACTTAGGCATGACGTATGCAAAGTGACAAAAATCAAAACCTCGTCATGGAATAAGAAGAAAATAACAGCACTGTGACTAGAGGATTGAATTTTAGGCACGAAGGAAAAATTATTTCGGATATGATCACTAAATTTATAATAATCAAATCGGGTAGTCGCGATCAAGGACAAAATTTTAAGCACGATCCAGAGGCGAAATTGGTACGTATAGTTATGATCTTAGAATCACGACCATGGATTTCATAGTCGTCTAGTCATGCCAGGTCATTTAGGCACGAACAATCATGATAATTTCAGATGATATTAGGAAATCAATTCATGGTCAGAAAACAATTTAGGCACGAGTGCGAAAATCCAAACATGATAATAATCGAAATTTGACACGATCAAGATAAGGTCAGTCTAATCTTGGTCGAATAGTATTTAGGTATGATGAAGAGTATGGTAGTAGCCTAGACACGTTCAACATATGATAGAGATCCAAGTCACGATGGAGTTTAAATAAATTGAGTACGGTCAAGGGTCAAGACTATTGGTACGATGAAAGGCACTACTCAAGGAAAATCAAAATCAAAAGTTTAAGGAACGAATGTCAATAACATTGAAATCCAATCACAATAATATTAAGAAATTTTAGTCGCGATACGATCTAAGTTGATCAATTTGGAAACCAAGATTTGGGCAATATGGAGGACAGGTTCATCGAAGTCTGAGCACGAGCATACAAGAATGGGGATTCAGGTCACAATTAAATTTAATTCAATTGAGTACGACCCAAGATATTAATACGATAAGAAAAGATGAGCAAGGTCGATTGGTCGGGATTAAGGAAGTTAGGATTCAATGATATTGAAAAACCCTTCTAGAGAAAAACAAGAAAGATCTCATACGAAGTCAGTAAATCATCTCTCTCTAATACTATCAGTTTATCATTTGCCAAACCAGATTTTTTTCTCACAAGTCCCAATATGGAAATCAACCTTCATATGACTATCATCGAAATCTTATAACCTTCAGTCATCTAAACCTTTACCTTGATCACCATAGACAAAATTTCTAGCTTCTAAAACATTTTCCATGAAACACACCCCTCTTATTTAGGACTCAACACTTATTCATTTAATCAAATTTCCAAATTCCTTCACCTCGTTTTAATTTAGATCTGAAACCTCTAAATCCAGTTTATGAAATTTTTGAACTTGTTTAAATCGAGTCTCGTATTTACTAAACTCCAATACCACTATGTCATATAAAATTTATTCTTATTTATAAATCAACTTTCATATTTCTTTAACGTTCACCTTCAAATATTATCCTTTTTGAATTCTATAATTTTCCCAATCATCAAAAATAATTCCTATTGCTTAAAATCCTTGTGTTCTCTCTGTCTCTAGTCACCCTCTTAGAATATCTAGTTCGATTTTGCATAATCATTGAATACAATAAAATTCTTTTTTTTATTTCTAAATTTCTACTTAGCCTCAGAGTAAAAGTTTTTCCCAGAATCAATAACCAAAATTTTCTAAGTTCTCAAAACTAGGTTGACCTTGAATATCTTCATTAGTTTTGAAATACATCCATGAATTATTCATAACCAACTTTCTGTGATTGTTTCTAAATTGATAACATTTATCCCTCTATTTTATTTCAAAAGTTTGCCACATCTCCATTTCAAAAATTTTATATTTGACATCCAACATTTTGATTCCTACAAAATTATCATATGTTAACCAATTACGTCATTTTTGACCTAGATGATTTACGTCACTTCCTCAACATTTCTCAGGTAAAAACGATATAAAGATTCAGGGGTTCAAGTACAGCTGCCAGAATGTGATACGAGACAGAATTGATATAATCAGGACAGTTATATAAGACAAGGGATGATGGTAATAAAATATTGGTAGGAAGAGAAATGATAATAGAATATGTTCTGCTTATCTGTTTAAAAGAGGAACCCATTTTGAAATCAGAGCTATAATATCAAATCCAAGATAAGTTCTAGCAAAATCATCAATTCATTGTATTATGAAAAACTCATAGTAAGAAGTTTTACAAGATTTATAAAAATATCTAAAGGTACTCCTAAGTTAAATAATGAGAGGCAAAACAAAACAAAACAATTATTATTATTATTATTATTATTATTTTTGAAGGACTGCAACAAAAGTAGAGAAAACATGTTCAAGTTTTTAAGGTACAATCTGATAATCATATGCGTCTATCCAAAATCATGGTACTCTAAATCCTCATCATACTAGTAAGCAAGGCTACGATAATCACAGAGTCCTCGACTAAGGCGCATACCTCTAGAGTCGTGGTATTTAACATTTTTGCGATGCCGTTAGCTTGGCTGCGAAAACCTTAAATTCCCACACCCGAGAAATAAATCCAAAATCAGACTATATGTCCTCACCATGCTGGCTAATGTGACTATAGAAGACTAGATTCCAAAACTTAGATGACCTAGCCCATATAATTTTATCTTGTCAAAAATTAAATTAAATCATCAATGGATACTCAAAATCAAATTTACCCACGAACATCAAAATTAAAAAAGACGAACAGAAATCCATCAAAATACAAACTCGGATGCAATAGCTATCATCAAGATTCAAAATTCAATAATCATCCATCAAAATCGATAAATACAAACCCAAATTCAACCATAATCCATCAAAATCAAATTTAACAATAGAAAGTAAAGATAAATCAAATCAAGGGAAAAAGAGTTTTCAAATCGAAGTTAAAATAAGATTCTCAAGGGTCGTCCCAGGAATCTCTCAAGGGTTCCTAACTGTGATTGAGTACCTTCAAAAATATATCCTATTCCTAGTGCAGGCTGTAGTGGTACTCTAGTTCGAATACCACTACACAAACTCGACCTGCATGGGCCACCACTCCAAGGATCCCCATGCGGCTCAGAGAGCTCATGCGGCTCAGGGACCCATGCGGCTCAAGCGTCTATGCGGCTCAGAGAGGAGCCACGTGGCCCTCAACAGCTCTTTCCTTTGTCTTCTACTGCATTTAATGTCTTGACGGCTGACAGCTCTGACCAATGACAGAAAGATGCAATAATGACTTTGTCATAATGGCAGACTCCTGGGGAAACGAAGGATATCTTTGACACAATCCGCCAAACCCCAAAGACTTTTATGCGGCCTTGACACGTGGACAGTCGCATGCGGCTCAGACAGAGGCCATCCATGCGGCTCAGGCAGAACTACCCCATGCGGCTCAAGCAGAGGCTATCCTATGCGGCTCACGAGGACTACCTCCATGCGGCTTACGAGGACTATCTCCATACGGCTCACGAAGAAAGCACCCATCATGCGGTCGCCTACGCTCATGCGGCTCAGATCACCCCCATGCGGTTCAAAAGTTCAGGGGCCACTCCCACGCAGCCTTGACACGTGGCCAGCCTTATGCGGCTCAATGGGGAGCAGTCCTCATACGGCTCAGATTTTCTAAGTGTCTCGCGGTTAAGACACGTGGCATGATAATGGGACACGTGGCATCAAATTAACCAAAATCCATCAGCAAATCCCAATATAATATTAGGATCAAATCAGATCATTTACAATCAAGCAAATCAATGACACGTGGTTGGAAATCCGAGATTGGCATAACAAATCATGGAGATTTATGTCAATCATCATTAATTACCCACAAAGATTTGATGCAATCATATTAATTGCCCAGATCCATTATATTCAAGATGAGCGGTCCAGATTCATTGATCCTTAGCCGCCGATTTTTGAGAATGGGTATTCATTGCAAAACCCTAATGATGTCCCCCGCTCTTATAAATAGCAAGGTGCCATTCCCTTGAAAGATATATATATACGGAGAGACAGACAGAGACGAGCAGAGAGAGAGAGAGCACACCCCCCTCGGATCCAGAGAGAATAAAAAGAGCATTTCTTCATCAACGCTAAGTACTTCTTCTACAGAGCCAAGGCTACACCCGATCGTCCAAGGAGTAAGGCAGAGCTACCGTCGCTTTCCCGAGCCTCTACCGTCACCCCCTAGAATCTAAAATAAATAATTGTACTTAGATTGCTGTACCTAGGTTTTCGTCCCTAGGCTTTCTTTGTACAAGCGAGTTTGTATTGTGAGTCTAAGTTCAGTCCTCCGATAATTGTTCTGTTCTTTTACAATAAATGGCAAACACCAACTTGCTCGAAAAATCGAGGCGAAGTTGGAGAAAAACTACTTTTCTGGAATATTAATAACTGTTTTAAAATACCAACTTGTCGGCCATTTTTCTTTCTGTACAATAGGATTTTGTAGAAACTAATTGAAGATAGTCAAAGACAACATAACCGAGATTGTAACGCACCTTCTGGATTCACTTTTCATCTAGTGTGTAAAAAGTTACACGTTAAAGTTTTACGAAAAATTGTAAATTCTGTTTTCAAAAAGTAGAAAAATACCCCGATACGGCGTCCGTCCCGACAAACCGGGCGACATGGTCGTACATTATACGCATAGAAAGGTACGTATAGATGTTGTCGACGTGTGGAAACTGACGAAACCCGATTTTGTTGCATGTGTGCGACGAAATCAGTGCGTATCCGTCGAGATACCCCCGTATCGACCTTTTGAAAATTAAGTCACAACTTCGTGTACACTCATCAAATCGCGACGAAACTTGCGCCATTGGACTCGAAATATTTTTCTGGTCCTGTGAGCCAAGTTTGGTTCAATTCTGAGAAGGTTGATCAGGACACTATTTTGGTGGGCCTATAATCCCAGTCAACGGACGATTTTATGCACGGACCATCGGAATCCAAAATTGGACATACCGTTGGGTTCGTCTCATAAAAACAAATCTGTAAATATGTAGTTTGACGACTTTAGAGACCGTAAGTTCTAGCACGCATTTCGATGCAAAATGGGTCCAACAGCGGACCTCGTTTTGATCCGAAATTACGATTTTACCCCTGTTCCAGAAATAGACTTTTGGACAGGCATTTCCTAGGTATATCTTTTACACCAAGTATGTTTTTGATGTTTATTTCAGCGTTCGAAGTTGTTTGGAGATTGTGATGTTTCTTGGCTGACATTGTGATTTCTTGGACTTGTCATTTTGTACCACCAGGCAAGATACCTTGCCATTATATTGTTTATATTCAGTTTGTATTTTATTACATATCACTGTTCATTTATTTTCAGTTTTTATAGTTCTTGATTTACTGTCTGCTCAGTGATATTAGCTGTACTTTGTTATTATCCTTTGGTTGCATATGGTCTTAGAGTTAAGAGACAACCGTTTGTAGTGTATTGCATATACCTTGACACAGTTGTACCATGAGGATGTGTGAGATGAGTAGCATGTAGAGGTCCTTGCGTGTTGGCTGATCTTCAGTGCGCATGCGTTAGGTCTAACTGTCAATAGTTATATATTAGAAGACTTGACAGTTAGTAGTGTTACATGGTCGTAGATGCGACATGATAGGTACCTTGGGTGGAGAGAACATTTTCTTGTCGTATGGGCTTCGATTGTACTTCCCTTGTAACCCAAAAGCTCCGCTAGAGATACGGGTATATTGAGCCTCTCAGGTTTGCCACTATCGTTTTTGAACGTCATGCGCTGTGGTCACTGGTGCCCAAGTGGAGACTATACCAGATCCTATTTACAGCCAGGGCTCATGCAACGAAAGGTTTGATCTTAACTGCATGTTCACTTTAGTACGGTTAGGTTACCTTATTGTTGTCTTGTCACTTACTTTGGTTTGTGGCATATTTATATTCAGTATTTATATGGCATGTTTATTGTATCTTGTTACGTCCCTCTGAGGACCTGGTTATCTCTCCAGGTGTGTGCTTCTGTGATATTGCAGGTGTTCTAGTCGAGGTCGCGATCTTCTCTATTCATTCGGAGATGACGTGTCTTGGGTCTTCCTTTGCTACTTCCGCCAATTTATTTTAGTTTCATGTATATTTTTCCTTACTTGTTGGTAGTGGACTTTGTCTCCGTCCAACGTATTATACAAAGACTTATTACAGTTGATTATATGATATTTTTTATTCTTTATTTGTGGATGAGATTAGATTACTCTTGGTTTACTGCATTTTACAGCTTATATATACATACGAGTTTTCATATACTGGAGTATACTTCGTATGTATGCAGCTGGCATGGATACGTACCTAGTCCTACGTATTTTGGGACTGGGATGTTACACCATTGGAGATGTGCATTTGAGGACGAAGACGGGTGAAATTCTTATTTTTAAAGATGTCCGTCATGTCCCTGATATTCGTTTCAACCTGGTGTCGGTTGGAAGGTTGGATGACGAGGGTTTCTTCAATCTCTTCGGGAATGGTCAGTAGAAGCTTTCCAGAGGTTCGATGATGATTGCCAAAGGAAGCAAGAAGTTCGCACTCTACTATATAGAGGGGAGCACACGGTGTCACCCTCACTTTTCCCAATTAGGGGTAAAATGGTAATTTTCCATTTTATAATATTTTTGAGAATTTTATTTCATGAATATTAATATTTAATTATTATAGGAGTCGGGTTCGAATTTCATCGCATTTCGAGTTAATTCGGGACCCCGGTGAATTTCGACTTGAGCTGTAATTAGCCTGTTATTTAACCATGGTCCACCACACTAAACTTTTAGGTTTAGGACTTTGGATTAGTCCTCCCTGAGTAATAAGTTTAATTATGATTTTTATTTATTTTTAGCTACTTCCGAAACCCATTTTTGAATTTATTTGTATTTAGGCTAGTGTAGGGGCAAACTTGTAATTACAAGTGCCCCTACCTTTGACCACCATGGCTGGTCATATAGTCCATCTCTCCACCTCTCATTTCTTCACCACTAAATTTCCTTCCTCTCTCTTCATTTCTTTTCTTTCCAACTCCTTCTTCCTCTTCTAAATCCATTTTTAGGTATGCTTTTAAACCCTTATTAATTCTCCTATTTCATTTATTCTTTCACATAAATTATAGGGGAGACCATTCTCTACATGTTGACCCTAGATTTTATAGGTTTCCTTAAATTCTAGTTTAAGGATTTATCATGGTTTTATTCTTTTTAGAGTGGTATATATATATAGATACACACATATATATATACATGTGTATTTGTGTGTGTGTATTTATTTATGTATTGTGTGTGTGTAGAGGAGAGTGATAGTTGTGTCATGAGAGTGTGTCCATTGTGTGTTAATATATATAGATATATATATAATTGTGTGTGTTAATATATATATATATATATATGTGTGTGTGTGTGTGTGTGTGTGATCATGTGTATATATTAGTATGAGTGTAATTGTATATAGAGAGGGGAGAATGAGAATTAGTTGTGTGTGTGTGAGTGATATATATTAGAGTGTTAGAGAGGGAGAATTATGGAAGAAGAATAGAGATTTTAGAGAGGAATTGAGAGAGTTTTGGAGGGAAATTTGAGAGGAGAAGAGGGGAGAAAGGAGGGAGGAACCAAGGCACCAAGGGGGGGCCTAGGGGGCTGTTTTTCCCCCCCATAACAGCAGCAAAACAGCAGTAGTAGCAGCAGCAGCAAGCTGCAATTGCAGCAGCAGCCACCCCCCTTTAAGCACCCATTTAACCCCCCAAACCACCCTATTTTGACCCCGTATATACCCTACTATATTCCTATATATATATACATATATATACCCTATTGTTAGATCTATATAACCCTAATAAATCCACTAGAATAGCCCCCTAAGTTGGTCCTAAGAGGGTGTAAAAAGTGAGAGTTGAATGAGTGAATGAGAGGGTAAAAGGGTT
Source organism: Iris pallida (assembly GCA_029216955.1). Classification (NCBI taxonomy): domain Eukaryota; kingdom Viridiplantae; phylum Streptophyta; class Magnoliopsida; order Asparagales; family Iridaceae; genus Iris; species Iris pallida. The sequence goes on along the minus strand of JANAVB010020400.1, from coordinate 16,620,731 downwards.
AAGTAGGATTTTGGTTTAAGGGGTGAAATTGAGTTCCGTGATTCGGAACGCGTTGAAACTTGGAGGGGACTTAGGTAATATGATTTAGATTTTGTGGGTAGGCCTCGAAGTTGGAATCGGGGTCGCGTGTGGGCTTGGGGAGACGGTATCGCACCGCACCATCCCGTATCTTGAAATGTTCAAGATAACGGATAAACGGGCGATTCGGACCGTAAGATGGACTGGATGTCCACTTATCCGAGAAAACTTGGTAGGTAATGGTTGTTTAGGCTAGTACTCTACTACCCTAGGAAGCACGGAGTGGAATTTCTAAGGGAAAACCACTTGGCGTCAAGTTAGAACGGTTTAAGGGTAAATGTTAAGGGGTAATCGGGTAATTTCGAGATATGGAGTTCGGGTATTCGGATTGACTTGAAACTTGGGTGGCATGTTAGGTACACCCTACAAATGTCATATTTGAGCCAATTTTGGCTCGATTGACCCAGAGTTGACTTCTTAACCAAAAGTCAACCGTGAGTCAACACTTTGTCTAGATTTGACCAAATCCAAACCAGAGTTGACCAGTTGACCAAAAGTCAACTGTTGGTCAACATTTGACCAGTTTGACCTAGGGTTGACCTAGAGTTGATCAGAGTTGACCAAGGTTGACCAGTTGACCAAAAGTCAACTGTAGGCCAACTCTTGACCCTGTTTGACTTTCTTCGACTTGTTTTGACCTGTGATGACTGGTATGACCTAGGGTTGACTTGGTCTGACTTAGATTGACTTGATATAACTTGATTTTACCTAGATTTGACTTGACAGGACTTAGTGTGACTCAGTGAGACCTAGTTTGACCTAGATTTTATATCATTCATTGTGAATCATTCTTAAACTTATTTAAACCTAAAATAACATACAGTATCTCATCTTTAGGTTTCTGATTACCGCTCTGAGCATTGATATACCCTACAGTTCAGGACAGCAGGCGAGTACATTCACTGATAGTTTTCATTATCTTGATATCTACTATATCCGATTCAGTTGTAGTGTCTTACTTGATTCTCGACACGATAGTCCACGGACTAGTATACGTCGGATCCTGTCATGAGATGTTATTCCCGGATTTTCCTTGGTATATTGGTGTGTGATATCCATGTTTCATGTACTTATATAGATATTGATTTGGGAGTGGGCTGATCACCTGCTTTTGAATCCGTGTCATGACGTACCATGTTCGGGTCCATGATACTATTTGGGGATGGGAGAATTATTAGGGGTTTATGTGATCAAGCCTCCTTGTCACTATTTTGCTAGCGCCACCCTCACCTCACGTAGGGTGTAGCAGACACCCCTTGCCGGGTTATCCAGGTTGGCCGGCATGACCCTTTCTAGAGATTTTCCTGTGAATGTCGGGCCAAATGGATAACCCTACCATGACTCTCTAGCCGATCACATATCGCTCTAATAATTCAAATCACATTTTACATTTATTGTCGTATCTTATATTCCAGTTCAGTATTACTTTCTGTACTTTTTACCATGCTATGATTTCATTTACTCATATGCTCTACCTGCCTTTATACTGTACCATGATTTGAGACTAAGTCCTGTTTGAAAGAAGGGTTACAACTCCGATCCTTGTTTGGTTTAAGGGTTGTAACTCGGCTTTCGAATGGTTCCCAAGTCGCATATATCTTTGTCTTGTATTTCATTATACTGTCTCTTATAGTATTTGTCAATTCACATGTAACTGCTGTTGGTGTTTGTACTTGCTCATTTTCCTGACAGGATACCGTTATAATATTTTACAGATGATTCAGAGGCTGATTGCCCGACCTATTATGGGGACGGGTTAGATAGGGTAGACTTGGACCGTGGCTTGTTAGTAGAGCCACTAGACTTTGCTCACCATGAGTAGCGTAGTTAGTTAGGTTTGCCTGGCCTGCGAGCCAGCTAGTACTTTTCAGTTTGTAGTATCTATTATATATTTTCTGAGACTCTGGACGTTTGTGTATAGCTCTGACTTGTGGATCTTGGACTCATTTCATGTTTTATCTATCATATTTCTTTTCCATGCTATCTACCTTAGTTTAAGATATGTGATTGAGACTGTATTTGCTATGTCACCTCCATTCGGAGTATATATACTGTACATGTACATTTATCTGTTTTAGTCGTAGTATTTACAGACCCTATATACAGCGTTCTACCGTCGATACTGCGGCTTAGGCTGGACGTAACCACGTGCTCGTGCCCCTCTTCAGGGTGCGGGTCGTGACACGTTTTTTTGGTGGCCCACGCAGGTCTCGTGTCGCAATTAGTGCGATCTCGTAATGGTGCTCGACTTAGAGTACTAATTACGAGCCTGCGATTAGGACGTAGGACCTAGGATATGATAGGAGTTTCTCAATCACACCTAGGAAAATTTTTTGATCTTTGATTATCATGATTACTCTCCTTGTATTAAATTAACTGTCCTTCCTTGATAATATCTTCTCATGTGCCATATTGATCTCTTTGTTTTAATTCGTCTCCAGGATAACGAAGACGCATCCGCTGGCCTCTAGATCGAGTAGCTTGCCTGAGAGATCTGATCAGGCAGAGGAGGAGGTTCATGAGACTGCCCCCAGTGATTCTACTATTCCAGAGACCCAGGCAGTTGCACAGGGAGGTCTACCACCTCCACCCCAGAGGGTTACGGCCGTTCTTCCAGAGATACAGCCGCCACCACCACCGATATCGACGGATACACATCACATATTTCTTCTCCTTCAGCAGATGATGGAGACGCAGTGGGCCCAGGCAGAGGCATCGCAGCGCCAGTCGGAGGCGTCACACCGACAGATCGAGATGCTGAGGCAGAGTATGGAGAACTCGTATCATCTTGCCCTAGCAGCAGTAGAGAGAGTGGTACCGGGTACGGTGCAGGGCCCTACTGGCCAGCAGTCGAGCCAGCAGCAGTCCAGGCCGAGGACAGTGTTAGACTTTAGGAAGATGAGCTCCAGGGACTTCTCAGGCATGGAGGGCATCCTTTATGCAGACGACTGGCTAGAGGATGTACAACGGAGCATGGAGCTGGCAGAGCTTCCTAGAGCACTTTGGGTTTCAGCCGCAGCCAGCCGATTCTTCGATATTGCGCTGACATGGTACCGTACGGATCCTCGTGCGTCGGTGAGAGGGCTGACATGAGAGAACTTTCGGAGGCTCTTCAAGGAGAAGTTCTTCCCGGACGTGGCTCTTACAGCATTGGAGGGCCAGTTCGTGGGTCTAGTTCAGGGGAACTCGTCGGTGGACGAGTATGCAGCTGAGTTCTTCCGTCTTAGCAGGTTTGCTCCCGATATGATCCAGAATGAGGGGCAGAAGGCTCGTATGTTCCGTATGGGACTTATTCATGCAGTGCGCACCCGTACCTCGGGTCGCCGTGACGCGACGTTCGATCAGATATTGATGGACGCGCAGATTGTAGAGGAGGTCTTCGACCTCAAGCCGAAGAGGAGCGGAGATACCATAGGGGCAAGTTCCAGTGCGGGATCGGCCAAGCGCCCCTACTTTCAGCATCAGCAGAAGCCATTTCAGCAGCAGCCTCTGTTACAGATTCAGCAGGCACCAGCGCGTGCCCAGCAGCACCAGGGACAGGGCCAGAGACCGGCTACTCCGTGCAGCTTCTGCGGGAAGCCGGAGCACAATAGAGAGGCTTGTAGGAAGAGGTTGGGCGTCTGTCTATACTGCGGGGCGCCTGACCACCAGCTGAGGGATTGCCACGCTAGTGGAATCCGAAGAGACCAGGACACAGTACAGCAGGCTAGAGGAGGCCAGCAGGGGCGTGCTTTCGCCATGACAGTTGAGCCCACTCAAACAGTAGCAGAGCAGATAGCAGGTTCCAATCTTTCGATCTCTTTTCTGCATTTGCCTTCTTATAAACTGTCTTGAAATTCGATTCTATCTGTTCTTTGATCGTTGGATGAAATTGTTCTTGTGGTATGATTTTCTTCTGAGATAAGTTGTATGGGCTAGGTCGCCTCGATTATGAGATTTTAGAATACTCTAGGGTCATGCTAGCAGGCATAGTGAGGACATATAGTCGGATTAAGGTCGTATTTCTTGGGTGTGGGAATTTAAGATTTTCGCTGCCAAGCATGCGGCAATGCAAAAATTTTAAATACCATAATTCTAGATGTATGTACCGTAGTTGAGGACTCTGTGATTATCGTAGCCTTGCTCACTGGCATGACGGAGATTCTGAGTATCATGATGATTGGACAGACGCATACGATTATCGATTTGCATAATTTTTGTGTGTTTACTTGTTTTAATTTTTGAGGATGATTCTTTTAAGATAGATAGACATGTAGCACCCAGTTTCTATTTGAGAGTAATTTTAAATTTCATAATTTTAGTCATTTATTTCATGCTTGATTTTTGAGATTTTAATCATTTAAATTTTAAGCCATGACTTGTGATTTTAATATTTACTATTGTTTGGTTTTAATTTCGAGGACGAAATTTCTTTTAAGGTGGATAGATTTGTCACCCTCACTTTTCCCAGTTAGGGGTAAAATGGTAATTTTATATTTTATAATATTTTTGAGAATTTTATTTCATGAATATTAATATTTAATTATTATAGGAGTCGGGTTCGAATTTCATCGCATTCCGAGTTAATTCGGGACCCCGGTGAATTTCGACTTGAGCTGTAATTAGCCTGTTATTTAACCATGGTCCACCACACTAAACTTTTAGGTTTAGGAGTTTGGATTAGTCCTCCCTGAGTAATTAAGTTTAATTATAATTTTTATTTATTTTTAGCAACTTTCGAAACCCATTTTTGAATTTATTTGTATTTAGGCTAGTGTAGGGGCAAACTTGTAATTACAAGTGCCCTACCTTTGACCACCATGGCTGGTCATATAGTCCACCCCTCCACCTCTCATTTCTTCACCACTAAGTTTCCTTCCTCTCTCTTCATTTCTTTTCCTTCCAACTCCTTCTTCCTCTTCCAAATCCATTTTTAGGTATGCTTTTAAACCCTTATTAATTCTCCTATTTCATTTATTCTTTCACATAAATTATAGGGGAGACCATTCTCTACATGTTGACCCTAGATTTTGTAGGTTTCCTTAAATTCTAGTTTAAGGATTTATCATGGTTTATTCTTTTTAGAGTGGTATATATATATATATATATATATATATATATATATATATATATATATATATATATATATATATATATATATATATATATATATATACACACACATATATATATACATGTGTATTTGTGTGTGTGTATTTATTTATGTATTGTGTGTGTGTAGAGGAGAGTGATAGTTGTGTCATGAGAGTGTGTCCATGTGTGGGTGAGAGTGTGTCCATGTGTGTGTTAATATATATAGATATATATATAATTGTGTGTGTTACGGTGGCCGGCCGCCTCCGGCCGCCACCCCGCTGGACGCATCCGGTCCTCCCCGGACCCTTCTATACTTCTGGCCGGCCGGATTCCCTCCGGGCACCTCTACTGCGTGGAGGTGCGTGCCCATCGTGCGAGGGACCCTCTCCACTCCTTCCTCCCCCTCGGCGCAGCCGTCGCCCTCGGCGTCGGAGGCGTCGCCGCTCTCGGCCCCCGCGGCCATCCCCGGCTCCATCCCTTCTTGGTCCTCCGCCAGCCCCATTCGGCGTGCTGCACGCGGCGCGGCCAGCTGCCGGTCCGCAACGCCTTCCCTCCGGCGTTCCTCCCGCTGTCCCGCCTCCCTTCTCGGCTGTGGACCCTCCCTCCGCTCCCTCTGCCCTGAGTCGGGCCTCCGGATCCCAGGATACGCTCGCCTCGGTGACTCCCCCTCCCTCGGCACTTGGCGCCCCCACTGCTCCGGAGCCCAGCCCCACCCCGCCGAGTTCGTCCCTGCAGCTCCCTTCGGATCCTCCGTCGGCTCCGGGTGTTGCGGCTCCCCCGGCCGAGGAGTCCCCCGCCCAGCCAGTAGCCGCCGTTGCTGAGCCCTCCGCCCCGCTCGGCGCTTACTGGCAAGTTCCTGGCCACGAGCAGTGGTTTTGGCTCCCCTCCCACCCGCAGGCGGATGCGGTCCTCCTCGCCCTGGGCGTGAGGCGCTACCCTTAGCGCATCGTCGACGGCTCTCCCGCCTCCGGGCCGTTCCCTCTCCCTTGCGCCTGGACGTGCGGCCCTCCTTCCGCCCGGGTCCCCGTTCCCCCTCTCCCGCCCCCGGGTCGTTCCCTCTCCTCTACGCCTGGTCGCGCCGACCTCCACGAAGCTGACCCCCTAGCGCCATTGCTTCTACCCCCGGCGCCGGCCTCTCCTCCGCGTTAGATCTCGCCATGGACTCCCGGATCTCCCCCTCCGTCTCAGCCCCTCCCCGGGTTAGGCGTCCTTTTCCCCTCGTATTCCAGTCGGCGGCGCCCCCGCCGCGGCGCCCTCCCCCACCCCCGGCACCCGCTGTGCCATCCCCCCTGGGTCTTTTCCTGACTGGCCTCCCCCCCGCTCGCGTCTTCCCCCTCCCTGGGTCCCCGTCCCGGAGGTGGACTCCCCCCCCCCCCTCCTTGGCGAAGCTCCCCTTCCTCGTCTCGGCGCCGCCGTGGCGCTCTCCCCAGCCGCCGTGTGGCCAACCCTCCCTCTCTCGCTGGCTTGCGCGCGGGAGTCCCGTGAGTCTCCTCGGGCTCCTCCCCCTCGGGGTCCGTGTCGAGACGCCCCCCCTCAGCCTCCACGGCGGTTCCCGGCGTGTCTCCCGGCGTCGTGGGGCGTCCCAGGACGCCCCCTCGGCCATCGCGCCCCCTCGGGACCAGCCCGCTGTTCCTTTGGGCCACGTGCCCCGTCTCACGGGTCCTCGGGCCCCCTCCTGTCCCTTGGGGACCTGCGCCCATGGGCCACGTGCCCCCATTCCCTCTTTCTCTTTGTTCATAATTTGAATATATATATATATATATATATATATATATATATATATATATATATATATATATATATATATATATGTGTGTGTGTGTGTGTGTGTGTGTGTGTGTGTGATCATGTGTATATATTAGTATGAGTGTAATTGTATATAGAGAGGGGAGAATGAGAATTAGTTGTGTGTGTGTGAGTGATATATATTAGAGTGTTAGAGAGGGAGAATTATGGAAGAAGAATAGAGATTTTAGAGAGGAATTGAGAGAGTTTTGGAGGAAAATTTGAGAGGAGAAGAGGGGAGAAAGGAGGGTGGAACCAAGGCACCAAGGGGGGGCCTAGGGGGCTGTTTTCCCCCCCATAACAGCAGCAAAACAGCAGTAGTAGCAGCAGCAGCAAGCTGCAATTGCAGCAGCAGCCACCCCCCTTTAACCACCCATTTAACCCCCCAAACCACCCTATTTTGACCCCGTATATACCCCACTATATTCCTATATATATATACATATATATACCCTATTGTTAGATCTATATAACCCTAATAAATCCACTAGAATAGCCCCCTAAGTTGGTCCTAAGAGGGTGTGAAAAGTGAGAGTTGAATGAGTGAATGAGAGGGTAAAAGGGTTAAGTAGGCTTTTGGTTTAAGGGGTGAAATTGAGTTCCGTGATTCGGAACGCGTTGAAACTTGGAGGGGACTTAGGTAATATGATTTAGATTTTGTGGGTAGGCTTCGGAGTTGGAATCAGGGTTGCGTGTGGGCTTGGGGAGACGGTATCGCACCGCACCATCCCGTATCTTGAAATGTTCAAGATAACGGGTAAACGGGCGATTCGGACCGTAAGATGGACTGGATGTCCACTTATCCTAGAAAACTTGGTAGGTAATGGTTGTTTAGGCTAGTACTCTACTACCCTAGGAAGCACGGAGTGGAATTCCTAAGGAAAAGCCACTTGGCGTCAAGTTAGAACGGTTTAAGGGTAAATGTTAAGGGGTAATCGGGTAATTTCGAGATACGGAGTTCGGGTATTCGGATTGACTTGAAACTTGGGTGGCATGTTGGGTACACCCTACAAATATCATATTTGAGCCAATTTTGGCTCGGTTGATCCAGAGTTGACTTTTTAACCAAAAGTCAACCGTGAGTCAACACTTTGTCTAGATTTGACCAAATCCAAACCAGAGTTGACCAGTTGACCAAAAGTCAACTGTTGGTCAACATTTGACTAGTTTGACCTAGGGTTGACCTAGAGTTGACCAGAGTTGACCAGGGTTGATCAGTTGACCAAAAGTCAACTGTAGGCCAACTCTTGACCCTGTTTGACTTTTTTCGACTTGTTTTGACCTGTGATGACTGGTATGACCTAGGATTGACTTGGTCTGACTTAGATTGACTTGATATAACTTGATTTTACCTAGATTTGACTTGACAGGACTTAGTGTGACTCAGTGAGACCTAGTTTGACCTAGATTTCATATCATTCATTGTGAATCATTCTTAAACTTGTTTAAACCTAAAATAACATACAGTATCTCATCTTTAGGTTTCTGATTACCGCTCTGAGCATTGATATACCCTACAGCTCAGGACAGCAGGCGAGTACATTCACTGATAGTTTTATTGTCTTGATATCTACTATATCCGATTCAGTTGTAGTGTCTTACTTGATTCTCGACATGATAGTTCACGGACTAGTATACGTCGGATCCTGTCATGAGATGTTATTCCCAGATTTTCCTTGGAATATTGGTGTGTGATATCCATGTTTTATGTACTTATATAGACATTGATTTGGGAGTGGGCTGATCACCTGCTTTTGAATCCGTGTCATGACGTGCCATGTCCGGGTCCATGATACTATTCAGGGATGGAAGAATTATTAGGGGTTATGTGATCAAGCCTCCCTGTCACTATTTTGCTAGCGCCACCCTCACCTCACGTAGGGTGTAGCAGACACCCCTTGCCGGGTTATCCAGATTGGCCGGCATGACCCTTTCCAGAGATTTTCCTGTGATTGTCGGGCCAAGTGGATAACCCTACCATGACTCCCTAGCCGATCACATATCGCTCTAATAATTCAAATCATATTTTATATTTATTGTCGTATCTTATATTCCAGTTCAGTATTACTTTCTGTACTTTTCACCATGCTATGATTTCATTTACTCACATGCTCTACCTGCCTTTATACTGTACCATGATTTGAGACTAAGTCCTGTTTGAAAGAAGGGTTACAACCCCGGTCCTTGTTTGGTTTAAGGGTTGTAACTCGGCTTTCGAATGGTTCCCAAGTCGCCTATATCTTTGTCTTGTATTTCATTATACTGTCTCTTATAGTATTTGTCAATTCACATGAAACTGCTGTTGGTGTTTGTACTTGCTCATTTTCCTGACAGGATACGTTATGATATTTTACAGATGATTCAGAGGCTGATTGTCCCGACCTATTATGGGGACGGGTTAGATAGGGTAGACTTGGACCGTGGCTTGTTAGTAGAGCCACTAGACTTTGCTCACCATGAGTAGCGTAGTTAGTTAGGTTTGCCTGGCCTGCGAGCCAGCTAGTACTTTTCAGTTTGTAGTATCTATTATATATTTTCTGAGACTCTGGACGTTTGTGTATAGCTCTGACTTGTGGATCTTGGACTCATTTCATGTTTTATCTATCATATTTCTTTTCCTATGCTATCTACCTTAGTTTAGATATATGATTGAGACTGTATTTGCTATGTCACCTCCATTCGGAGTGTATATACTGTACAGGTACATTTATCTGTTTTAGTCGTAGTATTTACAGACCCTATATACAGCGTTCTACCGCCGATACTGTGGCGTAGGCTGGACGTAACCACGTGCTCGTGCCCCTCTTCAGGGTGCGGGTCGTGACACACGGGGGGCACAGGAGGTGAACACCATCTACCGAGTTATGGCACAGGCTGCTCCAGGGAGAAGTAGATGAGATATTTGGTGAACAGGAAGGTGATTCCAGGGCTAAAGTCTACAAAATTGGTGAGATACATGCACTGTTTGGCAGGAAAGCAAAATAGGGTATCTTTTCAAAGTCATCCATGTTCGAGGAAGCCGGCGTTGCTCGAGTTGATTCACTCGGATGTCTGTGGTCCTATGAAGGTAAAATCCATTGGTGGTGCTTCTTGTTTTGTGATATTTATTGATGATTGTTCTAGGAAGGTTTGGGTCTATGCCTTAAAGACCAAGGATCAGGTGCTTCCCACTTTCAAAGAGTTTTAGGCCTCTGTTAAAAGGTAGACGAGAAAGACGCTGCTACGTGTTCAGTCCGACAATGACGGCGAGTACATTGGCCCCTTTGATGCTTATTGCAGAGAGCAAGGGATACGATGCCAGAAGACTCCACCAAAGACAACGCAGCTCAACGGTGTAGCAGAGCGCATGAACAAGACACTGATGGAGAGGGTACGATATTTTTTTTCAGAAGCAAACTTGTCGTGCAGCTATTGGGGTGAGGCACTTTATAAAGCTGCTTATACTATTAATTTATCTCCTAGTACTCCTTTGTAGGGTGATGTGCCTGATAAAGTATGGTACGGTAAAGAGCCGTCATACAATCACCTGCGAGTGTTTGGTTGTAAGACCTTTGTACATGTACCGTAGGACGAGAGACCCAAACTTGAGCCGAAGACGAGGCGTGCATTTTTGTCGGCTACGGTCAGGATGAGTTTGGCTATAGACTCTACGACCCATGGGAAGAAAGCTCTACAGAAGCAGGGAATGGTATTTGTCAAGGATCAGACCATAACCAACACTCAGGATTTCGAGATGCCTTCTAAGGCTGAGGAATTGCTTGAGTTAGAGTTATTTCGCTTCCACTACCAAAATAAGTCATATTGGTGACGAATTTAGCGACTTCCGAGTAATAACGTTGCTACTTTTTGTGTATTTAGCGACGTCCTATAAAAGATGTCGTTGAACGTCACTATTAGCAACGTAGAGCGACGAGTAGTGTCAAACATTATTGTTTGGAAAGCAGATAGCCGCGGTCTCGTTGCAAAACTTTATTATTTTGTTTCATATAGTGATGTTTTCTGACTCATACTTCTGTACGTCATCGTATCTTTAGTTTACAGCGACGTTTATCGACGTTCTTTTTTAGTCGTCGCTAAAAAGTTTCATATAGGGTTCAAGTGCCGATCGACTATTCATTTTTTTCATCCTAAATTTCCCTTTCCCGCTCTCTCAGTCCCCAAATTTCCCTTCCTCCCCTCGTCCCTTCCGGCGTTCCCCATGCCTCCAGCGACCCCCTCCCTGAGGCAACCCCCTTCCCCGCGATGACCCCCATTCCTCCGGCGTCCCCCCTCCACTACCAATTCTCCTCGTCGATGCCGACCCGACCGGTCCCCTCCACCGCTGCTCCAGACCAGGCGATCCCGACCCGACTCCGACTAAGGCAGGTAAACCCTAACCCTATCTCCCTCCTCCTGACGTGCTGACACAGACACGATTCGACACACACACACAGACACGACACACATGACACGCACACACAGATATGACATATACGCACACACATACGCACACACTGCTGACACGACATGACACATACGACACGGACACACTCAGACACGACATAGGATAGTGAGCATGTTGGCAAGTGCCACATTTGCATATGCCATGTGGCATTACTGCAGCAGCAGCAACTTGCCTTGGCAAGGCTTACATTGGATTGGGCTATAAGCCACGTAGGGCAGGGGTTAGAGAAGTCAGGGGCTTTAGGAGATAGCAGAATCCCATTTGGGAGCTCGAGTATAGGCAAATGCCTGAGTTAAGTGTGTAAGTGTCGAGTGTGAGTGTGATCAGTGGTATCAGTTGGTATCAGTATAGTATCTTAGGGAGATGAGAGTGCCTATTTGAGTTAGTATTGGTACTAGTGAGTGAATGTAGTTTAGGATCAATTAGGATATTTAGAAGTGAATGCGAGTATCCTATCTAAGAGAGGGCCTATCACGTGCCTTCAATCTGTCTTAGAAATTTTTAGTTCTCGATCAATTTCACTAAGGTCTTCCGTCTACCCCCTTTATTGATGAAATGTCGTGCCTCAATGCAGTTTCTCATATAGGGCTTGGAATATGATATCAAATTAGTTTCTAACATGTTATTAATTTTCATATTTTACTTGGGAGTTTGCTCAAAAATTGATACTGGATATATACATACAATTATCTAACATTATGAAGTCATTTGTTTTTTTTTTTTGCATTTCTCGATACAAGTTTCTTGTCCAACATTTCTCTATATATTTGTTTGTGATTTTTCAGGTAGCTCCTTATGAACGACCAACACGAAGAAGGCCTACCTTTTCCCCTATGGTAGGTCATGCAATATATTCTACCAAGACTACAAATTTCTTTATTTATCTTTATACTTTGACATATGACATTGTTGGTATGTTAATTGACAGGAGCCATCAGCCGTCACTGTCGCCATTGTTGATACTCAACCATGACTTTTGTGCTAAAGGACTTTTTATCATCATGGAGTTCAAATCGCCTAACTCAAAAATCTAGTATAAGGTATTTTTGTTGTATCCTTATTTTCTCTTATACTCTTGTTATTTTCATCATGTTGTCATAAATTATTATGATCATAATTTCATAAATTATGATCAAAATCATTACCAATATTTGTTTTTTTATGATTTCACAAATTGTGATCAAAACCATTGAAAATTTTCGTCTGAAATAACCTCGTCTTGTTTTCTTTGTATGCCTTACAATTTCTACTTTCTTAATTTATGTTGTCAGGGTCAATCAGTCTGTGTTCTTTTCCATCTCTTTCTTCAAAAGAAAGATACGAAGAACAAGAATACATATAGTCCTTACTAGATCGGAATCAACTAAAGATGCCTAGTTTTGCAACATACTTTTGATCAACAAATAACTAATCTTAGTACCCTTTTCTTGCTACCCAAGAGTCAATTAGCAAAGTCTGTTGAGCTAGATATTTTAAGTATGGCTGTTGGTCAAATCTTGTTTAGTAGTTCATTCAAAATAATGTCTTCTCGATTTTTTTGGACTACTGGTTCCCCACAATAGTTACTGTATCTTCTAACTTAGCTCTATAATATATCTTCTGTGATTTGAGATTACCAAATTGTTATATCTTCTTGGTTGTCCTATTAATTGACATTTAATTATAATTTTTAGGTTCGAAGCAAGCTAATTGAGCCACCAAAGAAGCCACAAAAGCTCCTTTATTCTTGCCTTCCACTCCATCTCTTTCAGGAGATATTTTGTTTAAGCCGAGTGTAAGTGCTACTGGTAATGAAAAAGATACAAAAGCCCAAGAGCTTATGTGCAACCTGAAAATTGATAGTTTTTCGGTTACTGCAGTCTTATGAAGATGGAAGAGATTGTAAGTATTTTTTTCTACAGTAGTAGTATGGATTTTCTTTATATTTTTAGAAGTAATCAACTTAATCACTTACACATTTCACTGAACCATGATTGAAATACAATGTTTATGGGTCATCAACTGCAGTATTGGTAACTGCACTAGAGCAGTATTCTGGCAGTTAACTGCATTCCTGCAGTTTGCAACTGCAGGCAGTAAAGTGAAGGCTATTGCAACAGTAGCAACTGTAGGGGTTGTGTATCAGAGAGGTGTGGGTATGTGTCTGTGCAGAGGAGATTCCTCCATCAGATTTTGTGTAAAGTAAAAGCTCTAAAAAAGGGATAATTTCTTTATGAGCTGATTCTTTATTGTCATACTTAATTGTTGAATGCTAGTAGAAGCTAGCTCTATCACATATTATTATGTATGTTTGTTTATATTTTGTATTAAATATTAGATTTGTGCATTTTACTCTCTAGTTAATTCTTCAAAAGGATAAAGCTTCTTCACATGTTATCATATTTTGTTCTTTAGCTGGGTTCGAGGCATGAACTAGTAGCGGATACATCGAAGTATATTGCTGTTGATGTGCGCATTGTAAGTGTCCTTAACGCTTTTTCATTGTAATATCTCCTTTCACTAATAGAGTAGTATCTAATTCTAATTATATATATTTTCTAGTTTACTACTGCCTACAGAGTTAGTACTCAACACAGAAATTATGAAAGCAGACCTCCCTACTAAGACGTGTACCACAACAGCTAGTACAACTTTCACATATAACAACCTAGTCATTGCTACTAGTTCCATGTATGTCTAAAAATATGTATCATAAGATGCTTTTAATAATCTTCTTAAATTCAAGCCAACTTGTCTACATTTTCCTACTGGCATGACACCTTTCTTAATTACCTATGTGATGGCCTCCACAGTACTTCTTGTAAGCCTTAAATCATACCCTTACAATTTCCAATTGTCTCCTTTCCAAAATGAAATGTTATGGCCAATGAATCCGTTTCAAAAAAAATTCACATATGTCATTTAGGTTATAAAGCTTAACGACTTTGGCACGTCCAAGGGGCAGATGCCAACAACATATTTTGTCTAAGGGAGATTGATGATGCTGATACTTGTTGCAGCTATACAAGCAAAGAAGAACAGAAAAGTTGTGATTGTTGGTGGAGGATACATTGGCCTTTAACTAGGTGTTACTCTTAAAATGAACGATCTCGATGTCATAATGGTTTTGAAATTCTCCTTTTTATACTGCACATGAGATTGTAAACTAGCAATAACATTCTTTTCTTTTTGTTCATCATGAGAATGAAACCATTTTGAGCAAGCAACATTGGTTACTTTTTTGTTTTTTGATGGAATATTGCTATGTAAACTCGATACATTTATTAGTTGATACAATTTTGATTGAGTTTATTTATTGTTGATGATTATTGATGTTTATATTGATGATTATTGATGTTTATATTGAAGAATGGGTAATTGTTATTGCTAATTATGAAGAAAAAAAACAGCCAATACAGTCTCTCCTCTACTATATACAACTCCGTACAGGGTTAACCCTCCATAATTCGTACATCCGTCTCAATATTATTTATGATCCCCTGAATAGTAGTGGCCACTCCATCGAATATGAGTCGGTTTCATTCTCTCCATATATGCCATATCGCTGACAGTAACCGAAGTCGGACTTTGTTATATGTGTCCGGACTTTGTCTTTTCAGATCACTGATCTCTTCAATATATATATATATATATATATATATATATATATATATATATATATATATATATATATATATTAACCAACTATAGTACCTCCTAATTAACTTAGACTGCAAAATAAAGAAAGAGTTGAACTCAAGAGATCCAATAAGTAGCTGATGAAAATAAAGAGAGGTTCAAAAAAGAGTAACTGACTGACAAGTATCAGAAGACAGAATTAATAAAGCAAAAGCAGTCAAGATCAAATATATAAATACTTCAACAATTGCAACTTCATGTTCTGCAGGTAGAGTACTAGAGAACATCGAGCTTAACATTGTATTGTTGATCTTAACAACAAAGAATTAAGATTACATAATCTTCCTAGCTGAGTACTGCAGGGAAGATCAAGCTAGCTAAAAAAATAACAACATGCATGGATGCACAGAATAGATCAAACCACATGCATTTCGATCGATCGATCGATCGACATATATGCACCTATGGTCCCGGCCATGGAAATAAGGGTGACAAGCTTTGCCAGAAGTCTTCCTCCTCCGCGGCCTGATCTGCTGCTACGTTGACGTTGTCCAGATGATGATCATAATAATAGCCTGCTGCTGCCGTTATTCTTAATCTTGCTGCGGCTTCTGCTGCTGCTGCTTCGCTATTAGTGGCAATGAATGCTTGATCTGCAGGTGCTGTTGCTGCAGGAGGTTCAGTTGCTAGCAGTGTGGCGTTTGTGACCAGCGGCACCATGAGTTGACGATCATCGGATCTAATTGGCCCCCGCATGTAATTATTTGTGGTGATCAGCTGAAGCTGCTCCTGGACGTAGTCATGGAGCCCAGCAGCACTAGTACTAGTAGTAGTATCAACATGATCAGCTTGTACTATTGGTAGCCGCTCCCGCTCCCGCTCCCGTTTCCTTCTATCTTTTTTCTCGTGCAATACACATATAGCCCAATCCTGAAACTGCATGCAGCAAATTAAGGGTTAATCAAGATTATGCAAGCATGCATGCATGCATGCAGTTAGGGTTACAAAGATTAATTCATATTAATGATCGATCAATCGACGATGGTGATGATGCGCGCGTGCGTACCTCTTTCGTCTGATCTGAAGATTGCATTAGCGTGTATTCGTGCATTATCCAGTTGGTGCCATTGTTAACCTTTCCCGTTCCTTTCTTGAATTGAAACTGCTCCACGTGGCCGATCAGCTGCTCGGAGCCGTCCTCGATGGCCTTGGCACCGCCTTGGCCATGCCAGTGCCCGCCGCCCGCACTACGGCTCACTCGCCCAGAATTATTTACCTGGTGCCTCTTCGTGATGTAGTACATCCTCGGCTCTTCACGATCACAACCGTGCTTGTACGTCACTGCAAGTGCAAGTAATTAATTATATAATTATACAGGAAAATTAACACCCTTAATTCCTCTATAATGTATGCACATATTAGTTTGAGATGACGATCGAGCTGAAAGAATCAAGAATGCATGCAGTGCTTATATATAATACTTACTTGGGAGATTCCATGGAGAGGTCGTATATATGTCCACGATGTGGAAAATACCCATACTTTCTTGGAAAGTGCCGGCTAGCCATTGCCTCAGATAGTATATGATCTCGTCATGGCTGGGTATAAACTTGATACCTATCGGGTATTGATTGACCACCATACTCCTCTTCCTCCTCCTCCTTCTTCTTCTTCTTCTTCTTCTTCTTCTTCACTGATCCAACTTTCTTTTTTTTCTTCTTCTGCTTGTTGCTGGACTCTACATATATATGTCAACGTCCTTCAGATATATATATATGTCTATATAAAACTGCATTCGTGAATCATAAACCTAGTCTGATTGGCTTTCCTAATTGGACAAATGCAATCTTATCTAAACTAAAATTACTTACCAGCAACAAACTCCTAATATATGAAATCCAACTGCAAATCCTAAAAGTAATATATTCAATCTTCAAATTATATTTATACCAACTGCATGGTATTATCTAACTAAACCTATATCCAAAATTCTAAATACATATCTAAAACAAATCTTAACTAAAATATATTCAAATCATATCCAAAATATTTTATATAATTTAAATTCTTATCTATTTTTACAACAATATGATAGATTTTTTTTTTGAGATGCTAGATTATTATCTTTTTGGGTACGTGTGACCCACGTAAAAGTGACTAGCATTTATAAAGAGGTTTGAAAATTGTTCAAAATGAGCCGTCATATGTATATTCTCACGTTTCTAAGATTTTTTTTAAAAAAATATTTCTAATTCTACCACGGAATGTATATCCCTCACCTAATTTTTTTTAAAAAAAATCTTTAAATCCCATCTAATTTAAATTTTCTATCTAATTTATCACTACACCAAAATAGTCGTTTTCCAACGACTATAAGCGTTGGGAAAAATTTTCCTAACACTTTTTTACCGTTGGTAGTTGGGCGTGGGAAAATTTCCTAACGGTTTTTTACCGTTGCTAAATTAAATTTACTAACGGTAAAAAACCGTTAGTAAATAAAATTTTCCAACGGTAAAGAACCGTTAGTAAATAAAATTTTCCAATGGCAAAGACCGTTGGGAATATAATTTTCCTAACAGGATAAAACCGTTGGTAAACATGAAATCCTAATGTTTATAACCGTTAGAAATTTCTCATTGCCAACGGTGTTTAACGTTAGAAAATTTTTATTCCCAACGGTTTTTAATGTTACAATATTTTTTTTAACGGTTTTTTTTTTTACCGTTACAAATATTTTATTCCCAACAGTTTTTTTACCATTACAAATGGATAAAAAAATAATGGTGGCTCTATTGAGCCTGAAATTTTAGTTCTCAATTATCAGCCGCAAATAAAACTACAAATTTAAATACTACCAACATTGTACAAAAGGTTATGAGAGATGGTAATTTGCTAACACTTTATAAGTAGAAGAAATACCAGTTACAAATATTGCACGATACAGTCTTTCTTCTTACAATTTTCATAGGTAATATAAAAAATATTGTCTATGGGTTTTGATTCTTCTGGTGCAGCAATAACCCCAACATTAATTGCTTTCTTCAATCTTCTTTTGGCTTCCATTGATACTCTAGTAACCTCAATCTAGAACCTCCTGGAATAAATATTATTGGTCATCATAATGTTCGTAATGAGAAGTATAGTTATGAAATAATCTGAACCGTGATGAATGTTGTTAGTGCCATTAGACGCAAATATTTAACTAACACTACCAAATTCATATATTTGCAAGAAACCTTTCATGCATGATGCCTTTCTTCTTTGAGAAGTTGTCCCTTTGTCCCTTCTCCAACAGCTTTAAGTATCCTCTCCAATTTCTAATTGAATCTACAAAAGCATCCATGAATGGTACTAGATGTGATGAAAGTAATATATATCAGTGAAAGTAAATTATAATAATCTATAATATCACTCTCAAGTCTAAAAATTTGAATGGTACTAGATGTGATGGAAATGATATATACTTCTTTGTAACTCAGTAATGTACAGTTAATAGGATCAATCAGGTTTTGCAAATGCATGCAATATAGTATGTCCTTAATAGAAAACATGCAAGTTAAAATCTCAAAATACTTGTATAGTCTCAGTACCTTTCAAAAGTTATCCAACTGAAATCAGAATCGGGACTAGAATGGGGACTGAGTAAAGCATACCATCTAATTTAAAATCTCAAAATACTTGTATAGTCTCAGTATCTTTAAATCCCATCTAATTTAAATTTTCTATCTAATTTAAACTATTTTAATATATTTAAATTGACTACTTGGCATTATCTAAACATACATCCAAAGTTCTAAAAACATAGTTATAACAAATTTTTAACTAAAACGTATAAAAGTTATATTTAAACTATTTTAATATGATTTAAATATCCATCTAATTTTTTCAATAATATCAAAGATTTTTTTTTGGTATATATATATATATATATATATATATATATATATATATATATATATATATATATATATATATATATATATATATATATATATATATATATATATATATGACTTATTTCCTTATGAAGAATTTTTGTAGAAGTTTCCCTATTTTGACCCTGAGGCAAGGTCAATTTGAAGGAGAAGCATTGATACAAACCTTCTCCTTCTTCAGTACAGCAGAGCGACACTTCTTCATCGTAGAGTAGAGGAGATAGAGCAGTTGGGCTGTTGGTGGACATATCTGGTCAACAAGCAAGTTTATATCCAATCAGCGAACTATTAGCCAATCAACGACCAATGCCACCTCATTTGTTCAGCTCAGCTAACCGTTAACTACCATAAAGAGAAGACAATGCATCACTTAATAGTATAAATAACAGAGAGGAGACGAGGAATGGGTGTGTGGAGCTAGGGTTTTGAATTCATGAGAATAGCTAGGGTTTTGGGTTTTCGTAAATTATTTGAAATTCGTGAAATTGGAATCGGATATACGAATATTTTCGGACATTAAGATATCGAATCCGTTAATATTGGATTATGATATCCGATTATTATTCAAAATATTATTTAACTCTAGGACGGTGTTATAGGGTTGTCAATACTATCATATAAGGATACGGCCGATACTATGATACGGCTGATACTAATCCGATAAGGCCAATACCAATCCTATACGGCCAATACCAATCCGATACGGCCAATACCAATCCTATACGGACGATACCTATCGAATAGGACGATACCAACCGTAAGGCCAATACCAATCCGATACGGCCGATAGCAAACCGATAGGCCGATACTAATCCGATACGGCCGTGTCACTACGACTTTTATAGAACAAGGGTATTTTTTGTCATTTCACAATTGGTGTATTTTTTTCTTTTAATATGACGGTTGTATTTATTAGTAGGTTAGCTTATTCATTAGTCATGGTAGACCCCATTTAGATTGACTTGACCAACTAGTTGATAAATTAGACTCTAGTCATAACCAAGTTGGATACAAGCCTTAATTAGAACCAAACCACTTAGCCCACTTAAGGACCTACCTAATACTAAGTGTAAAGAAGAGTTTAGGGTTTGTCTAATGCCTATTTAAACCATTTTTCCCCCAAATAGCAGCCACCATCTCATTTAGGGTTTTTACCCTTTTCTCCATCCAAAACTCATCCAATTTGTCTCATCTTTCCTTCATTTGTTGGGCAAAGGCTTGGAGGAGCTCAAGGAAGCTTGGTGGGGGCTTTAGCAAGGATTGGAGGGCTCTTTTTTCACCCATCTCTCTCAAATTCGTGGAGCTTGTTGTAGGCTACATTCTACATAGGTATAACCCTCTAAAATTCTATTTTCATGCTTAAAACTCATGCATTCATGTAGAAGACTACCCATGGCTAGTATGAGGTAGATTGAGGTCCTAATGAGTCCTATTGTGATAGGTCTAAAGAGTTTAGTGTCCATTTGTAGAGGACTACGAATTGTGATATCAAGTGTTCAACGAAATGACTCTTAGGACTTTCTATACTCTAATTTTAGTTTTGTTTTAATATTTACAATGATAATATGATGTGTTAGGAGTAGTGGGTGCTGTTTAGTGAATTTGGATTATTTTGGTGGGAGTATTTGAATGTGGGAGGCTCAGGTTCCTTAAGATGTTCACTGTGGTGTTTTACTGGTTCCTATAGGTTTGTGCAATCATTATTGTTGTTGTGAGTGTCCCTGTGATGCTATCCTAACCTCCATCCTTGCATCTGTCCATCTATATGGTTTAGTATATACATGTATGCATTTTGGTTCAGTCGAGCACCTCATAATGCATGTCCTGCTCCCAGTTAATGTCCTGCATACATCATACACTGCATGTCCATAATTTGATACTGTGTTTTAGTCCACCCGTGTCACGACCCGCACCCTAGAGTTAGGGCACGAGAACGTAACAACGCCCAGCCTACGCCGCAGTGTCGGCGGTAGAACGCTGTCCTAGGTCTCAATGCATCTAACAGTATAAGACTAAATAGTTTATACTCCCCGAATGGGGGTGACATAGCAGAATGTAAACTCAATCACATCTAAGATAGAGAATAAAGGAAGATAGATAAAACATAAAATCGAAAAGAGATACAACAGATAGAAATCCAAGTGTCTAAGATACAAACTCAGAATACATCTCAAAACCCAAATACAGTAATCCATAAATCAAGTACAACTCCAGACAAATGAAACAACTATCTAAACATCCTCTAATGTGTCTCCTCTAGGCTAGCAGGCAACCTCCAAGCTATCTGAAATTTTTTTCAACGGGTCCAGTCAGGACTGGAGCAAGTACAGTACATCTCAACAGATCATAGCAGGTTAGAAAATATAATCATGCAGTAAAGTAAGATATAGGTACTGAAAGAAAGCAGTATGTAAACAGAAAGAGAACTGTAATAGAAATATCTACTATACATAGAGAACTAGCAGTGACTAGTGAGTCAGAGTACAATATGAACATGTAAATAGCCTGGGATGATTCTGTGAAGACACTACGGAATGATTCAATGAAGATACTACTGGTGTATTATTTACATGTCCACTTCTACTCTCCCGTACCCCCAATCAATACACAAGGATCCAGCCATGTTATCTTATATGATGTTATATAACAGCCCCCGAAGGTGATAGACCCCGAAGGTGATACATAGTAGTCCCATAAATGGGGATTCTGGGGGTAACCCAACAGTATAAGATTCAAGAGACTCTGTGATCATGAGGGTACATGTCACAAGTAATCGAATGAACCAAGAAGCATAGTGATACGTCATGTAAGTGAAACGCACAGAACATAGAGTACCCGATGCTCCCTAAGGATAACATCTCAAGAAAGGATCCATATAATACCAATCCGTGTGACCATCGTGACAGTACAAGTAAAGTAATCTACTGCAGGAAATAATTCTAAGCAGGATATGAAATGATCAAAGAATGTACTCGCCTGATATCTGAATGTCCAAGGTAAAGATACTGTCCGAGGAGAGGTGTCTGGCCCCTAATTAGAACAGCACAGGTCACAACATGTCCAGAAGGGTAATATAAAGCACTACAATACATTCTACATGAATCTAGGTCAAACTAGGCCAAAGTCAACCCTTGGTCAACTCTGGTCAACTGCACTAGTCAAACTAGGTCAAACTAGGTCATGTCCTAACCCAGCAAGTCTTACTAGGCCTAACCAAGACTATCCTAGCAAGCACACATCAATACAAGGCTATACAAGCCAATATACACCCAACTCTATATAGTATGCAATTATTCAATACTCAAATAGGCAAGAATTCACATTGGATATACACTAGGTAATCTATTACTTTAAGCTATATATGCCTACACATATATACACATGCATATATTGGTATTCAACATTAGGTCTATAATCATGGCATTTCAAATGGTTATATAAACTTATATATTACAACACAATATGCTAACATATATATATAATATACATACATAGCTAAGTTAACTGTATTCATAAATACTTATTTAAGAGGCTATGTGTGTGTATGTGAACATGGCAAAGGGGCAAGTGAGGGTTAAATGGGCATACATAGTGTATACATATCAAAGAGTGACAAAGTGTAAGTGAACAAAGTGTCAAGTGTGATAGTGTCAACATAGTGTAAGGGGTACATGAGGTAATATAGGATTTGTGTTAACATAGAACATTACATCTCATTAACTTGTATATTGCATATATTACATCTATTATTACATTTCATTCATGCTTGCATTCATTCATCATTCATTTATTCTCTTGCACTACTATATGCACCATACATTACATACTATGGAACCTGCATATTCATTACAAGCCATACTTATACATGCTTACATTAGATATAGGATACTTACACCTCATATATCATTTATTTAACCATTTACTCATGCTTGCATTCTCTATTTAATTACATAATGTATATACATTATCATGGGTTAAAATCAAATAGAACATTATATTACACACAAGGGTGAACAAAATGCATATGCCGAATAGTAACTCCTACTAATAATCAATACTGTAACATCTCAGCATGAATTAAAATCTAGGATTAAATTATGTTATAGATCTATGTGTTAGCTTTCCGAAACTTCAAACGGATCGTGTTTTCGTTTCCGGAAACTCCCGGAATCGCGAAAACACCTAGAACGCGTTTGTCTTTCATACAACTGACACTCAAATAATTTTCCAGAAAGTTACAGAAAGAATTAGGCCTATTAATATATATTTTTGGAAAGCTAACTTCAATACGCTTCTTCTAAAAAAAACAGGAGATTAAACCGAGCTTTGAGCTAGAAGTTATGATATTTCTAAGTTAGGGCTGAAATTAAAAACGTGGATAAAAATTATGACGGATTTGGGTAGTTTGAGACAAAAGAACACAAATATATAACATAATATATCAAGAACTCACTCTCTACACTAATATATATATATATATGAGACACTATAGAACACATCTCCAATACAAAAATATGAGATTAAATATGTAATAATTCATTCATACATAACAACAACACATAGTGTGTCCAAATTTGGGATTTTCCCACATGAACACAACCACAACACAAAGGACACTCCTATGACCTCCAAATGGACACGAAATGGACACAAATGGAGATACAACCAGGAGGTCATTCCTATGGGTTCAAAATAGACCTATATGCATGAGAAAATGAAAAGGAGAAGGGATTTATACCTCCCGGTAGATCGAATCGAAGAAAAGCCTTCCCGGAGCGACACCGACACGTAGAGATTCCAAAAGGACACGAACGAGCTCCGAATCCTCCCAAACTTGGGTAGCTTCCTCCTTGGCTAGAATGGAGAAGGAAAGAAGAAGATTTGGTGGCAAAATAGAAGGATTTGGTGAAGAAATTGCTAGGGATTGCTCACTAGAAATTTGGGGAAGAACAAGAGAGAGTGTGGATGAGAATAATGAAATGAACTTGAGCCTATCCTCTCCCAAAGTGGCTGACGATATAGGGCTATTTGTCCTATTATGGTAAGGTCCAAAATGCCCCCACTAACCTATTCTATGAGTATTAGAAAAGGGCTAATTGGTTGGGGCTAAATTAGTCATTCTAAAGTCTCTAATCACACTAACCTTATCCGTAATAATTAGTCTAACCTCTAACTAAAATATTTCTATCATGTGGACTAAAATTAATATTATGTGGGCCATGCCTAACTAGTGTGTGAGTCCCACTAGAGTCAAACTACCCCCGGGTTCCCGTTTCAAGTCAGATTGAGTTGAAATTCGAACCCGACTCAAATAACCCCAAAACAATATCATAAATAATAAAATAATGTCAAAATAATTCAAAGAGGTCAAATGCAAAAGTATCCTTAGGCCAAAAATGATATTAAAATATCATAATCACATGGTTAGGCTCTAGGTCAAACAGTCTACAGTCTATAGGGTTTTACTAGCAAAACGTCAAAACCACAAGTCATTAATTTAAATAATTTTAAAATAATTTAAAATCACCAAAAATTATATCATGAATTAAATATCATTATTAAAATAATTATAAACATAAAATTTCAAAATTACCTTCATTTGGGAAACTGGGTGCTACAACTCTACCCACCTTAGAAAAATTTCGTCCTCGAAATTTAAGATCGATAGTACTCCTTCTAGAGCCTCTAACCTATCCAATATCTAAGGTAACACTTCCTAACACTGGAATAATAAACGGACATCTAAAAAGTGTCAATCTAGGAATACCTCCAATACTGCTCTGCTGTACGGCGGTAATGGAACTTCAATAAAATATGGAGTGGAACCTATATCCAAGAGACTGGACCTATTTTAAAGTGGTCTTAACTAAGGATGAAAGGGAACTGATCATAGGCTATAGGTATGCTCAAACTATTATCTTCCTATTAACCATCTATTAATACATTCTATTACCATATGAACGATGCATTACTAAGACATATAGACCCCTATCTCTCATAACACATTTATACTCACCAAAAGACTAGTACATCCTATCAAGGCTGATACTATAATCTCTCATAAATCTCATAAGCTATATGTTTATAGACACACATCCCCACATCCAGGACTAACCTATATATATCTACAACTGATACTAATGGGATGACGTCCCTATTTTCCAACAATCAAGGTCTAAATTTTTTTTTATCTAAATCATGCAATTTGAAGGAATAATATACAAGGTCAGGGCATACCGTAGCAGTTGGAAGTCTCACCTAGGTGCACTGGTCATTCTAGGTCAAAATAGTACTATGGTATCAATACACAAACAATCTAGGGTGTCTTAATTAGGAAGGTAAGGGAACAACAATCATCAAGGTTGTAGGGCTGTCTACCATCCCATATAAAAATTGGTCAATATCAAAATAAAATAAAGACAACTACCAATTATCTAAAAAAAGGTACATAAAATCAAATTCAAAAATTAAGGAATTGAAAATCACTTGCATTGAAATCCAATCACAATATATATATAGAGAGAGCGTTAGAGAGGAAAAAGCTAGCATTGTGTGTAAGGGGACGTGTTCATATGGTTAGATAGTAGGCGTGTGTGTACGTGAATATACATGAAAGTGTATATGAGGATTTGGATTTCAAACAATAACTATCAAGTTACACTAATCATGGCATATGGGTTAACAATCTACAATATACAATCTATTTATTCACAACTTGCATGGCTAACCATATACACATATATATAAAGAGGTAGAGATTTAGTTATGTATCTATATACGTTATAACATATATGCATAAACTCTATATATATCCTTATAGATATATAATCATAACATAGAGGGGAAGGGTTAGGTTAAATGACAGTATATACTATGTTAGAGTGTGTGTGTGTCCTTGTACAGGGTTATAGCTTAGTATTGAAAGGTTAAATCCAGTTTTAGTTCAGCATTTACATAATAAAAAAATCTGAAAATAAGCTAATATTTAACCAGTGTAATACTAACATAATGCAATTTCAAAATTTTAGGGTTTTGAACATCACAACTAATCTCAATGCTCCCAATACATCCTATCATGATAAAAATGAAACCCTAACATATTACCAATTCATTTATCTACGCATACAGTTTAATATTACATATTAAATCTGAAATTGAACTAACATTTGAAATCAATATAAAAATGTTAACATGTAACTAGTTTTCAGGATTTTGGAGAAATTTGAACATTAAAACCAACTCAATGTTTATCACAAACTAACATGTAAGAATATGAAACCTAAATTTATATTCCTACTTACAACAATGTACACAGCTCTAAATATTTCATAAAAATGGAACATCAATTTGAACTAACGTTTGGAATTCAACATTAAGGGTTAATATGCATGCAGTCTCAGATTGGACAATTTAACATAACTTAACCAATTTCTCTAAAAATTGAAACCATGCAGATATCATACATGTGCAGTTATGTAAACAAAACTAACAACATGTAACCTATACTTGAATTACGACTTTAAACTGGGAAAAACAGAAAACCAGGAATATTGGGGTTGGAAATTAACATCAACAACATATTAATATTTATTTAGATAGGTTGGAAATCAAGCGTAGCATACATATGTATCAGACAAAGTGTCTGCAATATCTATATTCTCATGTCCCAAATAAAATCAATTTTTACATCAGGACCATCATTTAAATTCCTACCAAAATTGTAAAGTAGGTAATTGACGAAATCGAGACAGTTTTATTATCATTATTATTTAATACAAGAATAATAGCAAGAAGAAATAACGATAAAATCTGTTCTGCTTATCTGTTTAAAGAAAGAACTATTTTGAAATCCAGAGTTAAAATATCAAATTCAAGATAAAGTCTAGCAAGATCATAGATTCATTGTACTATGAAAAACTCATAGCAAGAAATTACACAAGGTTTATAAAACCAACTAAACTTACTCCTGAGTTAAATAAGTGGAACTAGAAAAAACAAACAAATAATAATTCTTTTCTCTTTTTTTTGAATGACTGAAATAAAAGTAGAGAAAACATGTTCAAAAATATTTAAGGTGCAATCTGATAATCATATGCGTCTATCCAAAATCATGGTACTCTAAGTCCTCGTCATACTAGTAAGCAAGGCTACGATAATCACAGAGCCCTTGACTTATGCACATATCTCTAGAATCATGGTATTTAACATTTTCGCGGAGCCGCTAGCTTGGCTGCGAAAACCTTAAATTCCCACACCCGAGAAATATATCCAGAGTCAGACTATATGTTCTCACCATGCTGGCTAATGTGACTATAGAAGACTAGATTCCATAACATAGATGACCTAGCCAATATAATTTTATCTTGCCAAAAATTAAATTAATTAATAATGAATACTCAAAATCAAATCAAATTTATTAACGAACATCAAAATTCAAAAAATGAACAAAATCCATCAAAATACAAACTCAAATGCAACAGCTATCATCAAAATTCAAAATTCGACAATCATCCATCAAAATTAATAAATACAAACTCAAATTCAACAATAATCCATTAAAATCAAATTTAACAACAAAAAGTAAAAATAAATCAAATTAAGGGAAAAAGAGAGTTTTCAAATCGAAGTTAAATAAGATTCTCTAGGGTCGTCCCAGGAATCTCTCAAGGGTCCCTAACTGTGATTGAGTACCTTCAAAATATATCCTATTCCTAGTACAGGCTGTAGTGGTACTCTAGTTCGAATACCACTACACTTTTAGTCTCGACCTGCATGGGCCACCAATAAAAACGTGTTACGACCTGCACCCTAGAGTTAGGGCACGAGAACGTAACAACGCCTAGCCTACGCCGCAGTGTCGGCAGTAGAACGCTGTCCTAGGTCTCAATGCATCTAACAGTATAAGACTAAACAGTTTATACTCCCCGAATGGGGGTGACATAGCAGAATGTAAACTCAATCACATCTAAGGTAGAGCATAAAGGAAGATAGATAAAACATGAAATCGAAAAGAGATACAACAGATAGAAGTCTAAGTGTCTAAGATACAAACTCAGAATACATCTCAAAACTCAAATACAGTAATCCATAAATCAAGTACAACTCCAGACAAATGAAACAACTATCTAAACATCCTCTAATGTGTCTCCTCTAGGCTAGCAGGCAACCTCCAAGCTATCTGTAAAATTTATCAATGGGTCCAGTCAGGACTGGAGCGAGTACGGTACATCTCAATAGATCATAGCAGGTTAGAAAATATAATCATGCAGTAAAGTAAGATACAGGTACTGAAAGAAAGCAGTATGTAAACAGAGAGAGAACTGTAATAGAAATATCTACTATACATAGAGAACTAGCAGTGACTAGTGAGTCATAGTACAATATAAACATGTAAATGGCCTGGGATGATTCTGTGAAGACACTACGGAATGATTCAATGAAGATACTACTGGTGTATTATTCACATGTCCACTTCTACTCCCCCGTACCCCCAATCAATACACAAGGATCCAGTCAGGTTATGTTATATGATGCTATGTAACAGTTCCCGAAGGT
This sequence comes from Iris pallida, assembly GCA_029216955.1. NCBI lineage: Eukaryota > Viridiplantae > Streptophyta > Magnoliopsida > Asparagales > Iridaceae > Iris > Iris pallida. Next base: position 16,592,240 of record JANAVB010020400.1, on the reverse strand, counting down.
GATAGACCCCAAAGGTGATAGACCCCGAAGGTGATACATAGTAGTCCCATAAATAGGGATTCTGGGGGTAACCCAACAGTGTAAGATTCAAGAGACTCTGTGATCATGAGGGTACATGTCACAAGTAATCGAATGAACCAAGAAGCATAGTGATACGACATGTAAGTGAAACGCACAGAACATAGAGTACCCGATGCTCCCTAAGGATAACATCTCAATAAAGGATCCATATAGTACCAATTCGTATGACCATCGTGACAGTACAAGTAAAGTAATCTACTGCAGAAAATAATTCTAAGCTGGATATAAAATGATCAAAGAATGTACTCGCCTGATATCTGAATGTCCAAGGTAAAGATACTGTCCGAGGAGAGGTATCTGGCTCCTAATTAGAACAGCACAGATCACAACATGTCCAAAAGGGTAATATAAAGTACTACAATGCATTCTACATGAATCTAGGTCAAACTAGGCCAAGGTCAACCCTTGGTCAACTCTGGTCAACTGCACTAGTCAAACTAGGCCAAACTAGGTCATGTCCTAACCCAGCAAGTCTTACTAGGCCTAACCAAGACTATCCTAGCAAGCACACATCAATACAAGGCTATACAAGCCAATATACACCCAACTCTATATAGCATGCAATTATTCAATACTCAAATAGGCAAGAATTCACATTGGATATACACTAGGTAATCTATTACTTTAAGCTATATATGTCTACACATATATACACATGCATATATTGGTATTCAACATTAGGTCTATAATCATGGCATTTCAAATGGTTATATAAACTTATATATTACAACACAATATGCTAACATATATATAATATACATACATAGCTAAGTTAACTGTATTCATAAATACTTATTTAAGAGGCTATGTGTGTGTATGTGAACATGGCAAAGGGGCAAGTGAGGGTTAAATAGGCATACATAGTGTATACATATCAAAGAGTATCAAAGTGTAAGTGAACAAAGTGTCAAGTGTGATAGTGTCAACATAGTGTAAGGGGTACATGAGGTAATATTGGATTTGTGTTAACATAGAACATTACATGTCATTAACTTGTATATTGCATACATTACATCTATTATTACATTTCATTCATGCTTGCATTCATTCATCATTCATTTATTCTCTTGCACTACTATATGCACCATACATTACATACTATGGAACCTGCATATTCATTACAAGCCATACTTATACATGCTTACATTAGATATGATACTTACACCTTATACATCATTTATTTAACTATTTACTCATATTTGCATTCTCTATTTAATTACATAATATATATACATTAACATGGGTTAAAATCAAATAGAATATTATATTACACACAAGGGTGCACAAAATGCATATGCCGAATAGTAACTCCTACTAATAATCAATACTGTACCATCTCAGCATGAATTAAAATCTAGGATTAAAGTATGTTATAGATCTATGTGTTAGCTTTCCGAAACTTCAAACGGATCACGTTTTCGTTTTCGGAAACTCCCGGAATCGCAAAAATACCGAGAACGCGTTTGTCTTTCGTACAACTGACACTCAAATAATTCTCCAGAAAGTTACAGAAAGAATTAGGCCTATTAATATATGTTTTTCGAAAGCTAACTTCAATACGCTTCTTTTAAAAAAACGGAAGATTAAACCGAGCTTTGAGCTAGAAGTTATGACATTTATAAGTTAGGGCTGAAATTAAAAACGTGGATAAAAATCATGACGGATTTGGATAGTTTGAGACAAAAGAACACAAATATATAACATAATATATCAAGAACTCACTCTCTACACTAATATATATATATATGAGACACTATATAACACATCTCCAATACAAAAATATGAGATTAAACATGTAATAATTCATTCATACATAACAACAACACATAGTGTGTCCAAATTTGGGATTTTCCCACATGAACACAACCACAACACAAAGGACACTCCTATGACCCCTAAATGGACACAAAATGGACACAAATGGAGATACAACCAGGGGGTCATTCCTATGGGTTCAAAATAGACCTATATGTATGAGAAAATGAAAAGGAGAAGGGATTTATACCTCCCGGTAGATCGAATCGAAGAAAAGCCTTCCCGGAGCGACACCGACACGTAGAGATTCCAAAAGGACACGAACGAGCTCCGAATCCTCCCAAACTTTGGTAGCTTCCTCCTTGGCTAGAATGGAGAAGGAAAGAAGAAGATTTGGTGGCGAAATGGAAGGATTTGGTGGAGAAATTGCTAGAGATTGCTCTCTAGGAATTTGGAGAAGAACAAGAGAGAGAGTGTGGATGAGAATAATGAAATGAACTTGAGCCTATTCTCTCCCAAAGTGGCTGGCCATATGGGGCTATTTGTCCTATTATGGTAAGGTCCAAAATGCCCCCACTAACCTATTCTATGAGTATTAGGAAAGGGCTAATTGGTTGGGGCTAAATTAGTCATTCTAAAGTCTCTAATCACACTAACCTTATCCATAATAATTAGTCTAACCTCTAACTAAAATATTTATATCATGTGGACTAAAATTAATATCATGTGGGCCATGCCTAACTAATGTGTGGGTTCCACTAGAGTCAAACTATCCCCGGGTCCCCGTTTCAAGTCGGATTGAGTTGAAATTCGTACCCGACTAAAATAACCCCAAAATAATATCATAAATAATAAAATAATATCAAAATAATTCAAAGAGGTCAAATGCAAAAATATTCTTAGGCCAAAAATGACATTAAAATATCATAATCACATGGTTAGGCTCTAGGTCAAACAGTCTATAGGATTTCTCTAGCAAAACGTCAAAACCACAAGTCTTTGATTTAAATAATTTTAAAATAATTTAAAATCACCAAAAATTATATCATGAATTAAATATCATTATTAAAATAATTATAAACACGAAATTTCAAAATTATCCTCATTTGAAAAACTGGGTGCTACAACTCATCATTCACTACATGCATCACTTTACTGCATTCATCTATACACACATGTCCTGCATTAGAGCATGTCCTGCACCCTTTATTTGTCCATGCATTCATTCACTACACCCCTTCATTCACTGCATACACACATGTCCTACATTAGAACATGTTCTACATCCTCTTCTTGGATTCACTGCACATGTTGACTTTGTGCACTGCATATTAGATAAATCCTTCATTCTAGTTTAACATAACACTGCATATTGCCTTTCATTCATTTACTGCACTGTTGCATTCCTGCATTGCCTGCATATTAAACATATCCTATGTTCCATATCTTGCATTTTGGTATTGCATTCATACATCACTGCCTTCTTGAATCCTGTATTATATGAGTTCTCAAGTCCTTATTTTTTGCTGCATATTGATTCTCTGCTGTCCCAATACCACATCCCCTGCATCATTTTAAATATTCTGTCCCTAGACCCCTGTCCACCCCTTCCTCTTCTGTTCATTTGGTCTTGGCACTTTGAGTGTCAGTCAGGATACTCATCAAAGTATCAGTTAAGGACATGGGTTGGAGTTATTTCGCGTGCATCTATAGTTATTTGTCCTATATATATATTTAATGTTCAACCTCAATTCGAATGTCAGACCATAGTCACATTAGCTAAGCGGTACAGCCCCTTTGGTCTCTTGTATCAGACCACACTAAGCTTAATATCCAGTTTTCTTGTTTTGTTCTGTCCTATTAGTGACTTTGTCCTGCATATAGGCCCTGTATGTTTGAGTATCAGATATGCATATAGGTCCTGCATGTAGGTCCTACATTCTCAAGGATGTACAGACCTATGAATTGGTTCAGTCTGGGTATCTGATTCCCTACATGCACTACCTAGTCCCTATCATCGTATCTGGCCTTTTGTGTTCAGCTAGATAATGTATAAGTGTAGCATATTGGTTAATTCACCCTATTTTCCTTGAGTTCAGACTTTTATGAACTTTATTAGTTACTCTAAGAATGGCTCGAGTATAGGTTCTTAGTATAAGATTGTACATCTTGTATTGTACTGCACTCTTGGTAGTAGTGGGTTATCTTTGAGGTACCAAACCATTCCAGTGTCCATTGAACCTTGGGTATCATTGCCGCTCTTTTCAATCCCTTCTCAAGCTTATCTCTTGATTCATCCACTACACCAAAATAGCTAATTTGGAACACTAGGCATATTTCAATCTGTAACGCCTATTTAGCGTGCCTAGATTTTGGAACGGAAAACTAGCGTGCCAGAATAAAAAAATGTTCCAATTCTTTTTTCTTTTCATTCTAATAATAAATATTTATTCTGAAACACATACCAAGTGTTCCAAATCCGTTCCCAAAATTAAAAGTCCAACTCACGTGAACCCACGTGATAAAAAGAAAACGTCAGCCCTATTTTGAGAATTGGCACGCATAGATAGCCATCTCTTAATTTTTTTTCCCGATCCTTCTCTCCATCCTTGGCGGGAACTGAAGAACAACGCGCGCCAAAACCCTGCATCCTCGGCCGGTGGGATCTCGAGTCCCGTCGTCCCCTTCTCTCCATTTTAGGGCCGCTAGTTTCGGCCATCGGGATCACAAATCTCTCCATCGAGATAGCGGCTTCATCAGGATCTCGGCCGTCGGATCTGAAGTGTCGGCTTCAACGACCGTCGACTGTCGGGTCTGAAGTGTCGGGTCAGAAGTGTCGACTGGTTTCTCCGTCTTCATCAGGATCTCGGCCGTCGGGATCTAAGGTATTGTATGCCCTTATTAATTTTAAATCCAAAAAATAATCGAAGGGTTAAATCCTCTTAGATGGAAAAAAAACCCTAAAAATTATTTCAAATTCTCATATACACTTGCTCATGTGTTTTCTAATGAGGATCTTTACTATTTTTTTTAGTGTTATGATAAAAATTAGATTTCGGAATGAGGTTTTGGTGGGAAAAAGATTTTGGATCTGGAAAACAAGGTTTTTGGATCTCTTCGTTGCTTTGATTCAATATAATCTTTTTTTATCAAATCAATTCCAACCATGTTTTAGACAAGTTTCAAGTCCCAAAAGAAGCAAAAAAGAAAAACTTCATATGCAAACTGAAATTGATAGGATCCCCTTCCGAGAACTCCAGGGATTGGGGGTAATTGAGCTTCATTTGACATGATGACAACCGAAGGAACTGGAAAGCTAGGGTTAACGGAAGAAAACTAATTGGAGAAGGAGAATTCTATTTTATTCATAGTAAAGGAAAATTTCTGGTTACACTAGAATTAGAAAACCAGACCTGATACTTCTCAATTGATAGCCCTCACTCTCTCTTCTTACCTTCATTATTTATAGGCAAGAAAAGTAAATCAGTTACACTCACTGATACTCTAATACTAACAGCTAACAATCATTATAAAGCTGGGCCAATGAGATCAAGGCTGAGCTGGGCCAATGAGATCATGGCTGAGCTGGCAAATTGATTACTTGTCTAACAGCTAACAATCATTATAAACCTTTGGTAGTATTAACATAGTTGTTTCTTTAGATGCTTATAATTATCTCTCACATATGTTTGATTACTTGTCTATACATATTGGTGTTTTTCTTTCTGTGCACACACCAACATACTTGTTCCTTGCATCAAATTCTACTGTTTGGGCCTATGCCATAGTTGAGCTTGCTTATGATTTATTATTATTCAAGTGTCTGGGCCAACATGGTCTGTTCTGCCACAAATGTCAAAACCATATTCCTATTCAACTAATCCTGGAGTCCCATGAGGCTAATCCATATTATCGGAATTTTCTGGAACTAAAATACACCCTTGTATCCGTGTGCTCCTAACACTCAAGCCTCACCCATTCCTCAGTTTGGATGCATCCTGCTTCATCCAGACACCATCTTCTCGACACTGTCTTACCCTCCCTGTTCTAGCTGTAAAACGGAAAAGGCTGATTTGATCTGCACACAACCTGGTATGGTCAGGTACTGGTTCTTGACTAGACTGGAACCTTAACCTATGCTACATGTTATCCATCCTATAACAGAGCAAGGGCATTCCCTTGTCCTGGTATCGAACTTGATACCCACAATACTGAAATCTGATAACCAGTTTTATCAAAACTCGACGCTCTGGTTCAAGTCGAATCCATACTGAAATCCTGATACTCCCTCCCGTATCCAGGTACATAACCTGCCCTAGACTAATGCAATTTCCACGCTGCCCATAGGATATGAGAGATGCACACACGTATTACTGTTTCTCTACTCAACACACACATTCACAAGTAATTTTCCAATTCTTACACACAACCCCTCTCCCCCCCTTATTCCTGTCATATGATACACCACCTCCTGACATCCTGGATACCCAATCTAACCTATTGCCTGTGAAAGGAAATTATTGAAACTGTATACATTCAAGACAAGGTACTTGTTGATAGGGGAGGACATGGGTCTGAAATTGCTGGAATGGTCTCCGAATCAGGGCCTGAAACCAAAAGTATAGAGCAAACAGAAGAAACTGAAACCACCAATCTACTGCTACTCCCATCTATTCATATGCATATGCTTGAAACTGTTAGCCTATGCAAAACAAGCATTCCCATTGCCATATGGAAATAATCCACATTCTAAGCTTCTCCCTGTTGTCAAATGGCTGCATCACAGGCACCTCCCCATTGGAAGAGGGAAGAGAATATATATAGAATTGAGAATACAGAGTATTGGAAATGAACACGAAAATGAACAGCATTTGACAACAAAGCAACTCACGAGCACAACTCAGCACCATAAGAGCTAGCACTTTATTCTAAGGTTCACATGAATGGCACTAAATTTTGACCGAAAAATACCTGTGGCCCTTCAGCTCGCAACCTAACCAGCCCCCAACCTCCTATACTTGTATCAGACATCTATATGATACCCGATTCTGACTGATACCCCCTGGTTGCAACGTCCTGCCTTATTAGCTAAGTGCCTGCACATACGTACGGATTTTAAGAATATCCACACATATTCCTACTGCTGTAAACTAACATTGCTACTGCCCTTTCAACTACACACTGGAAAACACCACCTATGCACAGGTATGCATGGTTATACAGATCTTGTACTGCTCAACACCTATTCCCCTGTTATGGGTTTGCCTACAAATTTTCCTCCGATGTCTTGGTCTGTTTTACCCAGCTATTACCCAGTTTGCCACCTACCTGCTACCTAATCTCTGATACACATGGCACACATTACACATACTAGCACCTGAGCACTATGTACTCCATGCTTGGCTAGTTCCTGCAGTACAATACTCTTGCTAAAAAAAACTGCAGTTGCAATGCAACTGCCTGCCCCCTAATTAGACCCCTGCAGGTTTATTATGATTAAGCACAAATTGTAGGTATCTCCCAAATTAACCCACAAGATTTGCATCCTTCCTACTACACTCGGGAAGGACATAAATATACTGGATTCCCAGATTCAGAAAGCCTATGCACATCATCCTCACTGAAAATGCTTCCACTTGTGCACCCTTGCACACTGATCACAGAGGTTCACGCATAATCCTAACACATAAAACACACACTCGGGTCTATCCATCTGTTGTTCATGACATCTCAAGATTGCAACCCCTTGCAGTTTTAGACTGCCGTTGAACCATCCTGTATTCGATACTTCCCCCTGCCATAAAGCACATTCAGAAAGGGACTATACCTCACCTACACATAATACTCTAGTATGTTTTCCTAGTGAGTTATTAGTCACATAAAAATTGAACTTTATTGAACTTTAACAAAATGTGCTTTTTGAATGTGTATTCGATACTTCCTAGTATGTTTTCTGAATGTGCTTTCTGAATGTGCTTAATTGAACTTTATTGAACTTTATGGCAGGGGGAGGTATAGTCCCTTTCTGAATGTGCTTTCTGAATGTGCTTTATGGCACATTTGGGTCCTTTATTGAACTTTAACCAAAAAAAAAATAACATAAAAATATGTAACTAGACAAAAATATGAGCGGTATAAACTGGATAAATAAAAAAATATGTCCTTTATTGACATCAAGTTTCTAGAATATTTGAAATTTTTGTTTCTGATGATTTACCATTCTTGACAGTTTCCTGAAGAGAGAATCTTGCTTAGGACTCTTGCTTGATATTCACCTTTTGTACTGTCTCAGGATTCACGGCAACTTCTTCCATCTATCGTGCAACTGCTCAAGGTAGATGATTTTTCCAAAGTTCTCAACTGGAGCTTTCATTGCATTGTAGTTGTACATTTTTTTTTCCACATTTCTATTTGCTTATAAAAATAACAATTAACACTGATAAATTAGAATAGGAAATAATTTTCTTAGTTTCAATTTCATATTACTTTTATTTTCAATTTCACTTGGTAAATGATTGTACATCTTGTAGGATTGAGCACCTATTCTACAAATAAAAATGAATTTGGACAAATCGTGGATGAGCAAAAGGGGTGGTACAAGTTATATCAAAGGTGTTCAACAGTTTGTGAATTTTGTTAAGGAGAATGCAGCCGTACAAACACAATTTCCATGCCCATGTAAGCATTGTAAGAATTCGAAGGGACACATAGATCTCGATGAAATCAGCCTTCGTTTGTTGAAGAATGGCATGTACCAAAGTTACGTGGTATGGAAGCATCATGGAGAAAAGGCAAGAGATTTAGGGAGAAACATACCAACAATGGCTAATCCAATTGAAGAACCATCAACTGAAGAATCAAACTTGCCTAGACTGGAGGATCTCATTGACGATGTATATAATATTCATACCAAGGAGGCTGGACATTCACCTGTTGACGTGAGTGTAGCAAATGAAGACGACGAGGGAGATGACACAATTGTTGAGCCTATGATGAAAGAGAGCAAAAAACACAAAAGCTTTATGGATATGGCATCAGAACCTCTGTATCCGGGTTGCCCTAAGGGGAAAACCATATTGTCCACCATTATTGAGTTACAAAATTTGAAGACACGGTATGGGTGGACAGGCACTAGTGTGACGGCATTACTAGAGTGGCTAAAGGACTTGTTCACAGAAAATTGCATTCTTCCAAAAAATTATCCTAATATGAAGAACATGATTAAAGAATTGGGAATGGAATGTGAAACCATCCATGCATGTAGGAATGGATGCATCCTATATCGTAAGGAATACAAACATCTCCATATATGTCCGAAATGTGAAGTGAGTCGGTATAAACTTGTGTTTGAAAATGATACAGAGACAAAAAAGAATTTCAAGAAAGAACCTGTAAAGTTTATGAAATACTTTCCCTTGATTCTGAGGCTAAAGAGATTCTTTAGTATTCCTTGGATTGGAGAGGCAATGACTTGGCACCAAAAGGCAAAGAGTGATGGAAACCTAATGATACATCCTTGTGATTCAGGCCAATGGGATTCAGTCAAAGTTTATTGGCCAGAGTTTGCTGCAGATGCTAGGAACCTACGACTTGCAATATCAACAGATGGTTTCAACCCACATGGAACTCTAAGTAGCAATTACAGTTGTTGGCCAGTGATTTTAGCCCCGTTAAATCTTCCTCCATCGTTGTGCATGAAAAGAGAGTTCGCATTGCTAACATTGTTAATTTCAGGACCCAAAGGACCTGGAAAACACTTTGACATATTCCTAGAACCTCTGGTAGAAGAGTTGAAAGAGCTATGGGTTAATGGCGTACCAACGTGGGATGCATTCACCAAAACCACATTTACAATGAAGGCGATGTTGTTTTGGGGGGTCCAAGATTTTCCTGCATACGGGAATCTATCTGGTTGTACTGTTCATGGTTATAAGGCTTGTCCAGTGTGTGCTGATGATATCGACTCCATGCGGCTTGGAGACTCTTCGAAAATATATTATCACGGCTATCGACGATTCTTGAACTCCGATCACAAGTTTAGGAGTGACAAAAGATTCAACAAAATACTCGAACAACGACCTCCTCCACAAAGATTGTCTGGAGAAGAAGTTGAACAAAAGATAGCCAAAATTCTTGAAAATAATGAAAGGACAAGATTGAAGCAAGCTACTCGTGGAAAGCGTAAGAGGCAAAACCAGAATCATAAAAGCAAGATATATGAAGATGACAATGAAGAAGAGACATCTACTAAAGCAGCACCATGGTCCAGAAGGTCTATTTTGTTTGATTTGCCTTACTGGAAGTTTCTTGAAGTGAGACACAACATTGACGTTATGCACACTGAAAAGAATGTCACAGACCACTTATTGAACATGTTGATGGATGTGAAAAAGAAAACAAAGGATGGGATACAAGGTCGGAAAGAAATGAAAAAATTAGGGGTAAATAAGAAGTTGTGGGTAGTTGAAGATGAAGAAACGGGGAAAACATCAATGCCAAAGGCATCTTATGCCTTGACAAAGAAGGAAAAAGAAGAGTTTTGTCGAACATTAAAAGATTTAAAACTTCCTATAGGATTCTCCTCTAACTTGAGTAATTGTGTCACCATCCAGCCTCCCGAACTAAGGGGGCTCAAATCACATGACTATCATGTGATTATGCAACACTTGCTTCCAGTATTGTTAAGACATACTTTTCATAAAGACAGGGACATAAGGATTGCAATTCAGAGGATTAGCTTATTTTTTAAAATTTTATGTGCCAAGGTGATCAATAAAGAAGAGCTTAGGCAAGCAAAGAAGGCATTGGTTGAGGCAATGTGTATTCTTGAAAAAGAATTTCCGCCTTCCTTCTTTGTTATAAGTGTGCACTTAATGGTTCATCTAGCTGATGAGGCCCTGTCATGCGGGATGGTTGGATTTCGATGGATGTATCCATTTGAAAGGTACACTCTTATTGTTTTCTTCTATATTTAACTTTTAGTTTTAATTTATAGGTGATATAGATTATATATTCTTTTTTTCAACAGATTGATGAAGTGCTACAAAGAATATGTCCTTAATAAGCGATATATTGAAGGTTCGATAGCTGAAGCTTACCTTGTAGACGAATCTATAATATATTGCATGGAGTATATGCCAAAATCGAGCGCTTTTGGTCATAAGTCTAGTCGAGAAGACTGGCTGGATGAGAGTGTTGACTTCACAGATGAGAAACCCTTGGAAATAGGGGGAGTTGTGGAGCTCAACCATGTTCAGTTTGAGCAAGTGCGTAGATGGGTTCTCAATCGACTTGCAGACTTGAGTGAATGGGAAGAGTATGTGTGCCTTTTCCTACAAGCTAAATAAGTTTTTTAATCATAATAATGTGCATGACGTAAATAATAAGTATTATAATAATACCATAATATGGATATATGCATGACATACGTCTGGTAATTCATGTAGAAAGTACAACCGGTATGAGCAATCCATTTCCACTCAGAATCGAAAAGGTGGTTCAACAAAAGAAAAAACAAAAACTAAGGAATTCATTCCTTGGTTGTGTGATGAGGTAATATCTTATTTTTTTCATGTGCTTATGTATTTGTGCACAAATTAAGTTTTTTTTTTCTATGCAGTTATTGGATGCAGGGCAAACCAATACAACATTATGGAGATTAGCCAATGGTCCACAACATAAAGCTATGCGATTCAAAAAATATCGTGTCAATGGTTTTGTATTTGCACCAAGTTCTTCCGATGAATGCTTGGTAACACAAGATAGTGGGGTGTCTATGGAAGCATATTCAAATTTTGTTTCAAGTAGAAAAGACAAAAACCCAAAGGAAGGGAAGATGACCTTTTATGGAATCGTTAGAGACATACTGGAGCTGGACTATATCGATTTCAAAGAAACTGTGTTCTATTATGATTGGGTTAAAGTGGAGGATTCTAAAAATGGTTGTAAGTGTGATCCAATTTGGAATCAAGTGATGGTAAACTTGAAGAAGCTCAGGAATAAGGAAAGAGTTGAGGAGGATCCATTCATTTTAGCTCAAGAAGCAACATCAGTTTTTTATTCCAAAGATCAAAAGAATGATGGGTGGTATGTGGTTATAAATACTCCAAAAAGGTTAAATAAACAAGTTGATGCAGTAGACATTCCAACTGACTACCAATCTTGTTTGAACGACAATCCCAACTTGAGGAATTTGTTGATCTTCGATGATTGAACTAAATCATACGTCAATCTTTTGTACTCCAGACTTTTTTGTGGTCAAATTATAATTTTCTTGTTTTCAACAATCTAATGTACTCTGACTTTATTTTTTATATGCAACTTTCAATGACAAGGATAACTTTTTGTTATGGTAATGACCCGGATATCCAAATTACTTACATATCTTCGATGTTTTTTGTATACATTCGTAATGACTTTGATAGCGTGATTCTTTTATATGCATTATTTGGTATCATCATAGTAATTTTTTATTTTAATGCTTCTATGAATAAACATGATACAAAGTTGTCCTTGAATGAATAAACAGACTTTTTTTCATTGCACGATGTCTTCGAGTGTTGCCGACACATCTAACCAGCAGGAAGAAGATCCCATATCAATGGAAGTCAATAAAAAGTCAACATCTAAGAAGAGCATTGAATTTAATCATCTTGGACAAGCAGTTGGACCCAATGCAACTCACTTTAAGAGTCAAGTTGGTAAATACGTGAAGACATATGTGCCTATCAGGTATATAAGTTGGCTACAGGTACCTAAGACCTACAAGGATGATGTTTGGAATGAGATAGTGGTGAGAATAACGAACATTCTATTGCTTTTCTATTACTGTTATATTGTTTATGTTTTCAGTAAAGTCTTGATGTTCAGTTTTTCAGTTCAATGTCTAGAATTTATACTTATGCTCTCATATACACACCCACACCACACTGCCCTTGACTGCACACAAATCCCTCAAGATACCCACTGGTATCTCCCATTGATACATGCCTGCACAGAGGAAGGAAAGAAGTGTGGCTGCTCTTGGCAGCATATTTGAGGGATAGGCCAATTGGCCTATGTTTCAAATTTGGTTTAGTACTTAAAATTGGTGGGGATATACGTATTACATATCTGAGGGATAGGCCAATCGGCCTATGTTTCAAATTTGGTTTAGTACTTAAAACTGGTGGGGATATACGTATTTTAAATTTATTCTGCCTTCTTGTACAGGTCATACATTACATGTCCTGCACCTGTCTTGGTCAGCCCTCATGTGACCTCCTTGAGTAACAGTCTTGACTTAATGTATGACTCAATTAACTTACTATGTTAACCATCTTGGAGTCATCATTGATGCCATTGATTTAGTTCCTAAGTTCAGTCTCCTCGAATTTGGTTAAAATTGGTTTTAATGTTAAAACATGTTCAAAACCTAATTGATTTATTTTATGTTTCAAATTTGGTTAAAACTGGTGTTCAATGTTTGCTTTGGTACTTAAACTGGTTTTAAAGTTTGCTTTGGTACTTCTCTGTTATTCTAATATGGATCCAAGGCTTTATCAAATTTGGCCATTGGTCAGAGGAAGGAAAGAAGTGTGGCTGCTCTTGGCAGCATATTTGAGGGATAGGCCAATTGGCCTATGTTTCAAATTTGGTTTAGTACTTAAAACTGGTGGGGATATACGTATTACATATCTGAGGGATAGGCCAATCGGCCTATGTTTCAAATTTGGTTTAGTACTTAAAACTGGTGGGGATATACGTATTTTAAATTTGTTCTGCCTTCTTGTACAGGTCATACATTACATGTCCTGCACCTGTCTTGGTCAGGTGGCTGCTCTTGGCAGGCATATCTGAGGGATATGCCAGTACATCTTTAGAGCACAGTGATGTATCCTAATATGTTAGCATGTGGATCCAAGGCTTTATCAAATCCCTCTCATTACCTATACTTTAGATGGGGATATACATATTACATATAAGAATGTAGGGAAGATATTGATCAGATATATGGAGCAGTGGTTCACACCAGACTTATACTCCTATACATTGGTTCGGTTTTGCTTGTGTTCATTGCCATTCATTCACTGCACATACATGTATTCTCTACATTTCCAAATTAGTTGCAGCACATTTCTACCTTTTTATGTATAAGCTACTGTATCTGAGGGATAGGCCAATCGGCCTATTGCAGCACATTCACTGCTGTTTTAGTCTCTTCAGGACCTGGTCAAAACGAAAAGTTGCCATTTGTTCTATTGCTTAAACTCCTATAGCAACTTTACCTCTCAAAACAAAATGTGGTTGTACCTGATCAAGCTTTATTTATTTATGGATCAATTATGGATTCCAATCCACTGCAAGCAAACAAAAGCTCTAAAGAGTAAAAGTGATATATTATAGAATGATAATTATCCTTTACGGATCATACTGCTGAAATGAGAAATAAAATGCATTCATATGCAAATGTTGAAGAGAAATAAAATATTGAAGACGATAATGCAAAATACAATAAAGGCATTGGTTCTTCCTGTATTGGTTCTTCCTGTAAAGAGAAATAAAATGTTGAAGACGATATTTGTTGCTACTCTCTAGTCTCTACACCTTGCATTGGTTCTTCCTGTAAATTTTATTGTCTATAAACTCTTCATGATTAATGTCATAGTTTTTTTTTTCAAATTCTGATACTCTCTAGTCTCTACACGCACCTTTAGTGTACTTTTGTCCAACTTGCTGAAGCAGAAGGCTGAAGGTTTTGATACAAAGGAAAGCATATTAACAGAGGAGTATGATCTTGATCTGGTTTAGCTTCGGAAGGAATATTAAACTGAGAAGAGTTGTCGCGAGTAAGGAATCTAAGTTAATGGTAGACAATTTAACCACTTGTTTCATGTGTGACAAAGACAGGATGTGCTTCTCTGTGAGGAATATTATCATATTAGCCTTTTGTTTAGATTCATCTCTAACTGCATGTCCATATCAGAATGATCAGTTTGGATATGGACTTCCTTGGAGCATCTGATTAACTATTATTCCTCAACCTCTTATATATTCAAATTAAGTAATTTTACAACATACGTTTTAAGATCTCAATACTGATTTTATACCCAGATCAGACATATTTAGTTGCACTGTATCTACTGCTTTCTTTTTAGTTAATATGTACATTTGGATCAAACTGTTACTATAGATGATCCTTTGTTGATCTCTACATGGCCTTTTCATGGCTCAAGTTGGAATTTGTCTACTGATGGGAACTTAAGATGTTGGAAATTCTTTCCATCCTCGTATCTAAATACCAACTATCCTACAGATCTTGAAATTGCTTCTCTGTGAGGAATATTAAGAAATTGCTTCTCTGTGAGGAATATTAAGATCTTGAAATTGCTTCTCTGTGAGGTTTTGTCTACTGATTTTATACCCAGATCAGACATATTTAGTTGCACTGTATCTACTGCTTTCTTTTTAGTTAATATGTACATTTGGATCAAACTGTTACTACAAATGATCCTTTGTTGATCTCTATATGGCCTTTTCATGGCTCAAGTTGGAATTTGTCTACTGATGGGAACTTAAGATGTTGGAAATTCTTCCCATCCTCGTATCCAAATACCAACTATCCTACAGATCTTGAAATTGCTTCTCTGTGAGGAATATTTTCTGTATTATTCCGGAAATGCATGACATAGCTGGTTTCTTCTGTTAGCTGCTATATTTTGTTAATATAATAATATCTGAAATGCTTATAAATTCCATTGTCTATAGAAGGCATGTTAGTGCCATTATCATCCTTCAGAAAGTTTGTAGTTGACATATCTTTATTTCTCTTTTAATAAAGCATTTTAATTGCAGGCAGAATTTGATATCCCAGGTTATCTCAGGAAAGATGTTGAAAGATCAATGCCAGATGCGTTCCGGAAGCTAAAGCATACATTGAGAAAGGATCATTTGGATAAGCAAGCAAATTTGGAGGCGAAAATGATGGCTATTCCAAATGGGATTAGAAAGGAAGACTGGGAGCAATTTTGTATCAATGAGGTTGATGATAAACAACTAAAAAGAAGAGCTATGGCCGTTGAAAGTAGAAAACATAGTGTGTATGGCCATACTGGGGGTCGTAAGAGCAGTGCAATGGTAGAGTATGAGAGGGTAATTTCTTCTAGAACCAACATTAGCATGTTATAATTTTTGTATTTCCAATTTTAAGCTTACGCCTCAAAACTAATCCATGATTTATCCAGAAGGCAAAGCGGGAAGATCCTACTATCCCTATTACACGGACTCAAGTGTGGATAGAAACTCATACGAGAAAGGATAGAACTACGCTACCTACTGCTGAACCATTTATGGTAAGGTCACCTAAAACTTTGTTATCACCTTGCATTTAATTTAATGTTAGCTTTTCTTACAAATGATATTACAGAAATTAGTCAAAGAGAAACTTGCTGAATCCACACAAAGTGAAAGCGACAACAATAGCGTTCACCCTCTATCAATTGATAATGATCCTTCGACTCAAGTGTTTGGCAAGAAAGAGAAAGGATTGCCAGGTGTTGGGAGCTTTGTTTCTAAGAGAAAGTATGATGCTACCCTTCATGCTCATATCATGTACACAGAGGAAAAAGGCGAGAGGGAGGGTCTGAAAAAGAAGGTTGATGAGATGCAGACAAAGGTTAACTTTATTTTTGATTATTGTAAGGTGAGATAACCAACTTCTTATATGAAAGTATAAAAGATAATAACTACATGCCTATCATAATATGAAAATTCAAATTCTTAATTTCTTTTATTGTACCACAGTCACAGATTGGTGGGCCACCAGCAACTATTCCCCAGTCTACTGGTGGGTCATCAACACACGTGCCTATTGTAAAACCCCTAAATTTTCTACTATTTTTATATATTAAATTTGATACCGATTTAAAAAAATTTGTACTGTACGTCACGTAGTCGTACTATACGTCGTATGCGAAATTTTTTGTTTGCTCGACGAGTACGAATATGTGCGAGCGTACATATTTTAGAAAAATAATTATATTTTTATTTTCTTAAACTTTCAAAATATTATTCTTGCCATAAAAAAAAAATCTATGGTTCTTCGCAGTTATTAATAATAAAAATTCTTTGTGCAAAAATATTTATTTATTTATTTTAAATAATAATGTATTTTCGAAATTACTCAATATAAATGTTTTATTGTTCAAAAAGGATTTATTATTCAAAAAGATTTATTATTTTCGAAATTAATTATATTAGTATTTTGGAAAACATATTTTTAAATATTTGTGACAATTTAACTTATGATTTGATTTCATGGATACATTAAAATAGAAAACTATCTATATTCTAAATTGATTTGATTTTAAACTAAGGGATTTAAATTGATTTAAATAAGATATGGATTTGGATATTGACTTGATTGCTTTTAAATTAGATTTGGAAGTATCCAAATTGGGTTTAAACTAATACTATTCCTATCCCAATGGGAATTCCCACATCCTATAAATATAGGCAGGTACTCCTCCATTATTTTTTCACAAGCCATAAATTCTCCACAAATTTCCACAACCCAATCGTGCCTCGTGTCCGTGTTCCATCGTCCAATTCTTATTCCAATTTTTACATATACATTGTTTCTTCCCCGTGTCGGACAAATTCCGACATCAATAAAATTTTCTATCCTACCCCCAACCCGTCTCCTCCGTCCCTTTCAAACCGCAGCAACTAGCCTCGCCATAGCCCGGCCACCCCGTCATAACCACAACAGCCACCACCGTCACCCCATCATCCTCGACCCGTCTACCTCGTCACCCCGGCCTCGTCCAAACCACCCCGTCACAACCAGACCCTCGCCACCATGCTGCCCTCCCGACAACCACCACCACATCAACACAGACCACCGCCACCACCATAGGCACCC
Source organism: Iris pallida (assembly GCA_029216955.1). Taxonomy (NCBI): domain Eukaryota; kingdom Viridiplantae; phylum Streptophyta; class Magnoliopsida; order Asparagales; family Iridaceae; genus Iris; species Iris pallida. The sequence continues at coordinate 16,574,503 of JANAVB010020400.1, read as the reverse complement.
TCACCGTACCATCCGCTGCCCCATCAGCGTCCCCGACCACCATCACCGTTCCCGACTCCGGCGACCTTCGCCATCATCGTCTTCTCCCGACCAGGAACCAACCACAAAGAAAGAAAGGGAGAAGACGAAAAATTTGCTTACCTCCTCCGGCCAACCTCCGTCTCGACGCCGGGCCGAACCTCCTCACCGCCTCCCTCGGTCGGTGCCTCCGCGACACCGCGGCAAGTTTCCGCCGCCTGGACCACCTGAGCCTTCGTCCCCCGTTCTCCCTCTCCGACTCCTCCGCCGCCGCGCCTAGCCGCCGGCGAGCGACTCCGGCCGCGTCCCCAAACCCACGCGGAAACCCCGCGCCCATCCTCCTTCCACCACCGGCTCTCTCCGCCGTGCCGCTCCCGATCTCCACCGAGACTCCGCCAAGCAACCCCTCTCCTCCGCCAGGTCGGCGAACCCTCTTCGATCCGACCAAACCGCCGCCGGCGAGACGCCTACGAGCGCCGCCCTCTTCGTATGCTCCGCTCGCCGCCTCCGCCCCCTCTCCTCGAACCCACCGCCTCCGCCGCCGGAAAAAAACCCATCCGCCGAGCGCCCGATCGCCAGGAAACCCTAGCCTCCCGCTCCCTTTTTTTCCTCCGCCTCGACCGCCGCCGGAGCGGTGAAGCCCCGGCGAGCTTCCTCACCGCCACCCTCTTTTCACACTCGTCTCTCCACTTCGCCTCCCTTCCCTCTTCGCCGGAGCCGACCACCGACAACCGCTGCTCCGGCCCGTTTCTTCTCTCCCCGCCCCCTCTAATCTCTCTCTCCCTCTCAGTCTCTCTTCCCTTCCCTCTTCCCTCTCGTTTTACTCTCTCTCTCTCCCTCTTGTAGTGTTTTGTTTTTTTTTGAGTTTTTTTTGTTGCTTTGTTTCTTTGTGTGGCTGTGGAACCACAGCTATGTGTCCATTTCTTTGTGTTATTTTACTTTTGCAAATTATTATTTATTATCTTAATCAATATTATTATATTCATTATTACCTTTATTAGTACTGTTTTATTATTACTATTATCATTATTATTATTATTAAGCTATATTAATTACTGTTCTTATTATTATTATCATTATTATTATTATTAGTATTATTTTTATGATTATTACTAATCACTAGTATTAATACTAATTTAATTTGCTGATTTAATGCATGTATAAATGTATTGTTGTTACACAATTTTCCATTATTTTAGTTAATTGCTTATTAAATACATACATAAATAATAATTCCAAAATCATATTTTTGGGCTTGGCCTACATATACTCTCAAAAAGTTGGTTTTAGACACCCTTAAATGGTATATTGTTTTTATTATATATCTCTAAAATTATATTAAAATATTATCTAGAAATGGTTTTTACAAAAGTTATCTTGGAATAAAATATATTAGTATTATTTTATGAATTGTATCTTTAAATCTACAAATTACGTTTTGACACAAATCAAGTTTTTGCCTTACAATGATTCTTATATTTTTCAAAGATTATCTTGAACTATTTTAACTAGCAAATTTTATTTCAAAGTATTATAAATTAGTTTTCTAAAAAAAATTATATACTTATTATTCGTCAAAATTTTGCTTTATTCTTTCAACCGTGTCTCAAGCCCCACTTCCTATTCGATCGCCAATTCTGTCCTACCATATGTCCACTCTAACCAATTTAACTATCCTGGACCCAATGGAACTGTCCGTGTCACCACCCAAGGTCTCCTTGTACAGTTGTTGCACCGAAGTTGCAGTTCATGCCACATTGATCATCGCAGCACACCAGGCGCCCTATCAGGCAAGACACCTTGCCATTAGCTGTTTAATTATTTTTAGCTCATATTTCATGCATGTCTATTATTTTCCTTATAAACTGTGATACATGGCATAATTGTTCTTTTATATTTCCTGCTGTGTATTATTTTTTTACAAATTAAACCTAGATTTAAGGGACCGCCTTGTGTGTCGCATTCATTGGCCTTGACACGTTGTAAACACGAAGTTGTGTGTCACATGTAGAACACGGAAGTGCGTGATTGGCTGGCCACCAGTACGTACAAGCCGTGCGATAGGAATAACCGCTAATAGAGGTTGCATGCTAGTTTGACTTAGCGGTTATAGTGGTTAGTGTTGTGGATACAACACAGTAGGCATTGGGCGGGGAGGACAATTCCTTAGCGTATGGGCTTCGATGCACTTTCCCTTTTGTAACCCGTGAGCTCCGCCGGAGACGCGGGTCAGATTACCCATGATTACTGACGGCCACTGACGATTCTGCGGAACGTCATGCTCTTACTGTTGGGGCCTCTGGCACCCAAGAGGGGACTATGCCAAACCTATTTAGCCAGGGCCCATGCGTAGGAAGGATTGTTCTTAACAACATTTCACTTAGAATGGTAGGATACCCTATCCGTTAGGTACGAGTACTTTTGGTTTGGGTACTTGTATCTGACCGTGACTTGGAACAATAACTTGTCGCGGATTAGTTCATCACATCTTGTCCTTGTTTGGTTGTAGGTGTGACTTACTACTTCGATGAGAAGGTATTGAACCTTGTTGGGGTCCGGATACCATATCGGATTCTTAGCATGGAAAGATACGTCGCCGTGAATTAGTTTACCATCTCCTGTCCTTGTTTGGTTGGGGGGATGGTACGCTCGTTCAGTAGGTGCGTATTGGACCATGTTATAAATTCGACTTACTTATTTATTTGAGCGATATTTATTCAGTTTATATGGCATGCTATTATGTGTCTTGTTACGTCCCTCTGAGGACCTGGTTGTCTTGCCAGGTGTGTGCTATTGTCTTTCGCAGGTGTTCTAGCTCTAGCCGTGTTCATCGCCACTTCTTCGAGGATAATTGCATTTGGATCGTCTTCGCTTCGCTCGCCGCTCATTTCATTTTCCATGTATTTTATTTCTTTATCTTGTTGGTAGTGGATTTGTCTCTGCCCAACACATTGTATCAAGACAGATTTATTCTCATTATATGATCTTTTATTTATTTATTCTGTGTGGATGAGATTAGTTATGGTTCTACTGCATTTTACAGCTTATGTATTTATACGAGGTTTCCATATATTGGAGTATACTTCGTATGAATACAGCTGGCATGTCTACGTTCCTAGTCCTACGTATTTTGGGATTGGGACGTTACATGTTTTTGTGGTGGCCCATGCAGGTCGACATAAATTGTTTGGTTACTTTACTGTACCAAGCAAGCCTGCGGATAGGATTAGAAGTCTAGGATCTCATCCACATACTTGACCTCTTTCATTTATCTACCGTTTGACTCATCAATTGCATCTTGCTTGCTTCCTTCCATCCCTATTCTTATCCTCCCTTCGTGCTTGCTAGAGATTGACCCTACTAGTTAGTTGTCCCAAAACACCATTAGTTTAATTCTTTAAGTTGGGTAGACTACCTTATGAACTAGCAACCCCTTTGACCTAGTGACCTATAGTAGCCAGCTTATTTAGATCCTAGAATCTCGAGGACCTAACCCGTCTAGCCAACCAAGGACTTGGACAAGAAGACTATAGGACGACTGTATGACTTAGAATCATTCTACCTTCTTTAAATCTTAAGCTCTCGTGCCTATGTATTGACCGTTTTGACTAATGTTGCAACTATAATCTAGTTTTGCAAACTCATCCATTTATCGAGTTTGTTCATGACTTATGCTATTGAGCGCGCTCACTAACATATTGTCTAAATCAGAACCGGTGCATGATGGTCTGATCAACCGAGTGCACTTTGGTTCGCCTTTGTTTATTATTCTACGTGGATGGAACATAATTAACTTGCCCTCTAGAAATCCATCCACGACTGCCTTGACAATTCCTTTGGAATTCGTTTCGGTCGTCTTTGAATCACGTATTCGTATTCGATAACGCCTCCTTCGAACTCTATATTGCTTTCGCCTTACCTATTTTAGAAAGACGAAGGCGTTATACTAGCACTCCCTCTCGCATTCCTATCGGCTATGACCATTCTCCCTCGATATTGCTATATTTTCATCCTAAACTCCTCGCCCTCCTTCTCGGCCCTGTAATTACCGTCATGACCTTCGAATCGAGTAAATCTAATTCGTTCTCTAATCGTGCCCTCAACCTACTCTCAAGAGACCATAACTTTAAGGTCCCTAAATTATTTTATTTGAACCCATACCATTCTTTATTGCGCGTCATCTAAACATTTCCTTCTCGCATTAATCCATGACTATCTTCGTCTTATTGAAATCACGACGCTAATGCAAGTTTTCATTAAACGTCGTTCCTTTGTCTTGATTTGACTATGCTTCCTTATCGATACCCCCTTGTGCCTTTCACCCCCTCCTAATCCTCAATTTCGAGGACGAAATTCTTTTAAGTTGGGTAGGATGTAAAACCCCAAAATTTTCTACTATTTTTATATATTAAATTTGATACCGATTTAAAAATTTTGTACTGTATGTCACGTAGTCGTACTATACGTCGTATGCGAAATTTTTTGTTTGCTCGACGAGTACGAATATGTGCGAGCGTACATATTTTAGAAAAATAATTATATTTTTATTTTCTTAAACTTTCAAAATATTATTCTTGCCATAAAAAAAAATCTATGGTTCTTAGCAGTTATTAATAATAAAAATTCTTTGTGCAAAAATATTTATTTATTTATTTTAAATAATAATGTATTTTCGAAATTACTCAATATAAATGTTTTATTGTTCAAAAAGGATTTATTATTCAAAAAGATTTATTATTTTCGAAATTAATTATATTAGTATTTTGGAAAACATATTTTTAAATATTTGTGACAATTTAACTTATGATTTGATTTCATGGATACATTAAAATAGAAAACTATCTATATTCTAAATTGATTTGATTTTAAACTAAGGGATTTAAATTGATTTAAATAAGATATGGATTTGGATATTGACTTGATTGCTTTTAAATTAGATTTGGAAGTATCCAAATTGGGTTTAAACTAATCCTATTCCTATCCCAATGGGAATTCCCACATCCTATAAATATAGGCAGGTACTCCTCCATTATTTTTTCACAAGCCATAAATTCTCCACAAATTTCCACAACCCAATCGTGCCTCGTGTCCGTGTTCCATCGTCCAATTCTTATTCCAATTTTTACATATACATTGTTTCTTCCCCGTGTCGGACAAATTCCGACATCAATAAAATTTTCTATCCTACCCCCAACCCGTCTCCTCCGTCCCTTTCAAACCGCAGCAACTAGCCTCGCCATAGCCCGGCCACCCCGTCATAACCACAACAGCCACCACCGTCACCCCATCATCCTCGACCCGTCTACCTCGTCACCCCGGCCTCGTCCAAACCACCCCGTCACCACCAGACCCTCGCCACCATGCTGCCCTCCCGACAACCACCACCACATCAACACAGACCACCGCCACCACCATAGGCACCCTCACCGTACCATCCGCTGCCCCATCAGCGTCCCCGACCACCATCACCGTTCCCGACTCCGGCGACCTTCGCCATCATCGTCTTCTCCCGACCAGGAACCAACCACAAAGAAAGAAAGGGAGAAGACGAAAAATTTGCTTACCTCCTCCGGCCAACCTCCGTCTCGACGCCGGGCCGAACCTCCTCACCGCCTCCCTCGGTCGGTGCCTCCGCGACACCGCGGCAAGTTTCTGCCGCCTGGACCACCTGAGCCTTCGTCCCCCGTTCTCCCTCTCCGACTCCTCCGCCGCCGCGCCTAGCCGCCGGCGAGCGACTCCGGCCGCGTCCCCAAACCCACGCGGAAACCCCGCGCCCATCCTCCTTCCACCACCGGCTCTCTCCGCCGTGCCGCTCCCGATCTCCACCGAGACTCCGCCAAGCAACCCCTCTCCTCCGCCAGGTCGGCGAACCCTCTTCGATCCGACCAAACCGCCGCCGGCGAGACGCCTACGAGCGCCGCCCTCTTCGTATGCTCCGCTCGCCGCCTCCGCCCCCTCTCCTCGAACCCACCGCCTCCGCCGCCGGAAAAAAACCCATCCGCCGAGCGCCCGATCGCCAGGAAACCCTAGCCTCCCGCTCCCTTTTTTTCCTCCGCCTCGACCGCCGCCGGAGCGGTGAAGCCCCGGCGAGCTTCCTCACCGCCACCCTCTTTTCACACTCGTCTCTCCACTTCGCCTCCCTTCCCTCTTCGCCGGAGCCGACCACCGACAACCGCTGCTCCGGCCCGTTTCTTCTCTCCCCGCCCCCTCTAATCTCTCTCTCCCTCTCAGTCTCTCTTCCCTTCCCTCTTCCTCGTTTTACTCTCTCTCTCTCCCTCTTGTAGTGTTTTGTTTTTTTTTGAGTTTTTTTTGTTGCTTTGTTTCTTTGTGTGGCTGTGGAACCACAGCTATGTGTCCATTTCTTTGTGTTATTTTACTTTTGCAAATTATTATTTATTATCTTAATCAATATTATTATATTCATTATTACCTTTATTAGTACTGTTTTATTATTACTATTATCATTATTATTATTATTAAGCTATATTAATTACTGTTCTTATTATTATTATCATTATTATTATTATTAGTATTATTTTTATGATTATTACTAATCACTAGTATTAATACTAATTTAATTTGCTGATTTAATGCATGTATAAATGTATTGCTGTTACAAAATTTTCCATTATTTTAGTTAATTGCTTATTAAATACATACATAAATAATAATTCCAAAATCATATTTTTGGGCTTGGCCTACATATACTCTCAAAAAGTTGGTTTTAGACACCCTTAAATGGTATATTGTTTTTATTATATATCTCTAAAATTATATTAAAATATTATCTAGAAATGGTTTTTACAAAAGTTATCTTGGAATAAAATATATTAGTATTATTTTATGAATTGTATCTTTAAATCTACAAATTACGTTTTGACACAAATCAAGTTTTTGCCTTACAATGATTCTTATATTTTTCAAAGATTATCTTAAACTATTTTAACTAGCAAATTTTATTTCAAAGTATTATAAATTAGTTTTCTAAAAAAAATTATATACTTATTATTCGTCAAAATTTTGCTTTATTCTTTCAACCGTGTCTCAAGCCCCACTTCCTATTCGATCGCCAATTCTGTCCTACCATATGTCCACTCTAACCAATTTAACTATCCTGGACCCAATGGAACTGTCCGTGTCACCACCCAAGGTCTCCTTGTACAGTTGTTGCACCGAAGTTGCAGTTCATGCCACATTGATCATCGCAGCACACCAGGCGCCCTATCAGGCAAGACACCTTGCCATTAGCTGTTTAATTATTTTTAGCTCATATTTCATGCATGTCTATTATTTTCCTTATAAACTGTGATACATGGCATAATTGTTCTTTTATATTTCCTGCTGTGTATTATTTTTTTACAAATTAAACCTAGATTTAAGGGACCGCCTTGTGTGTCGCATTCATTGGCCTTGACACGTTGTAAACACGAAGTTGTGTGTCACATGTAGAACACGGAAGTGCGTGATTGGCTGGCCACCAGTACGTACAAGCCGTGCGATAGGAATAACCGCTAATAGAGGTTGCATGCTAGTTTGACTTAGCGGTTATAGTGGTTAGTGTTGTGGATACAACACAGTAGGCATTGGGCGGGGAGGACAATTCCTTAGCGTATGGGCTTCGATGCACTTTCCCTTTTGTAACCCGTGAGCTCCGCCGGAGACGCGGGTCAGATTACCCATGATTACTGACGGCCACTGACGATTCTGCGGAACGTCATGCTCTTACTGCTGGGGCCTCTGGTACCCAAGAGGGGACTATGCCGAACCTATTTAGCCAGGGCCCATGCGTAGGAAGGATTGTTCTTAACAACATTTTACTTAGAATGGTAGGATACCCTATCCGTTAGGTACGAGTACTTTTGGTTTGGGTACTTGTATCTGACCGTGACTTGGAACAATAACTTGTCGCGGATTAGTTCGTCACATCTTGTCCTTGTTTGGTTGTACGTGTGACTTACTACTTCGATGAGAAGGTATTGAACCTTGTTGGGGTCCGGATACCATATCGGATTCTTAGCATGGAAAGATACGTCGCCGTGAATTAGTTTACCATCTCCTGTCCTTGTTTGGTTGGGGGGATGGTACGCTCGTTCAGTAGGTGCGTATTGGACCATGTTATAAATTCGACTTACTTATTTATTTGAGCGATATTTATTCAGTTTATATGGCATGCTATTATGTGTCTTGTTACGTCCCTCTGAGGACCTGGTTGTCTTGTCAGGTGTGTGCTATTGTCTTTCGCAGGTGTTCTAGCTCTAGCCGTGTTCATCGCCACTTCTTCGAGGATAATTGCATTTGGATCGTCTTCGCTTCGCTCGCCGCTCATTTCATTTTCCATGTATTTTATTTCTTTATCTTGTTGGTAGTGGATTTGTCTCTGCCCAACACATTGTATCAAGACAGATTTATTCTCATTATATGATCTTTTATTTATTTATTCTGTGTGGATGAGATTAGTTATGGTTCTACTGCATTTTACAGCTTATGTATTTATACGAGGTTTCCATATATTGGAGTATACTTCGTATGAATACAGCTGGCATGTCTACGTTCCTAGTCATACGTATTTTGGGATTGGGACGTTACACCTATGCCCCATGCAGGTGGGTCATCATCACCCATTCCTATGTCCCAGGCAGATGGGACATCAACACCCGTGCTCCAACAACTGCAAGCAACTATTGGGAAATCAATACCCATGCCTCCAATGATGATGAACAATGCACGTGGGCCATCTTTGGGCGAAAGGGAAAAGGATTCAACGACTTCGGCAAGCATTGAACTAACTCCTACGGCAAGGTTGTGTGAATTGTTTGATTGGAATTGGAATTGTGTTGCAGTTGCAAAAGAAGTAGTTGATCCAATACATCGAGGTAATTGTCATAATTATCAAGTAGACCCTCAATATGAAATGAAGGTGAGCATGTCTGTCCGAAAGATTTTTTCCGCGAAGCTCTACAAAGAAACTCCCGATGCAAAAACAATTAAAGAAGTAGGAGTTGGCGAATTTTTTGTGTGGCCCAAATCACACATCAAATTTATGGAAGCATTAATTTGTGAGTATTTTTCCTATGAAACTTTTTCAATGATTAAAAATACATGAATTGATTACCTTTCTTGTTTGTTTGTTTGTCGATTGATCTCATGATGTGCCTATGGAACAAGACTTCTTTCCTACAAAATTGATATCTTAATAAATAGCAATACTAGTAACTTGTTTCTCATTTTCAATTATGATCGCTTAGATAGAATTCATTTTGCATGGCATATTTTTAGTTTTTTACTATCCTTAATGTCTAATATAGCTATTTTGTTTCGTAGGACCTTTAGTGATTAAAATTATGATTCCTTTAGAAGAAATTGGGACATACAAAGAAGTCGTCCGGATATCCAGGTAAAGTGTTACTACTTAATTTATTGAGAAAGAGAACTGGCTAAGTCGAGCTCTAATTACTGCTTCTAATTAGAGTGGCATTTACTAAACTCTCTAGGGGATAATATCCCCAATTTTGGCATTATTTTCTTTTTTTTGTGTGTCTCATTAAATGAATAAGTTTTTGTGGTCAAATTATTTTGTCATGATTTTAAACAATATTTGAAATGTCTGCAGGTTATCACATTTTTGCTTAATCGGTAATCTCCGTTCCAGGCCTTCGATCACTAACAAGAACGTCAAGCGTCAGAGAAGAGATTAGTCTGTGCTGCTCAAAGTATTTTCACATATCTCGAACATTACTTTAGCATGATATTTTAGTAAAGTTGTATTAACAATGTAGCTTTAACATGAACTATTTTGTATGTACTTGTACGTGCTGTGGTCGGAAGTTCATTTACTTTCGTTTAAATGAGTTACATTAAAATCTTAAGATTGCAACATATTGTCAATTGTTACTTTGTTACAAACTTTCTTAGATTTTCTTGAAATGTAGCATAACCACTTATATTGTAATATGTTCTTTGTTATTTAAATTTTTTTTTCCTGAAGTAGGAACAGAATTTATGTCCTTCAAAATATCAAACGATTTTTAGCCATTCTACTAATTGGTGCAAAATTTTTTTTTGAATATTTTGGTTAGGAACGCTTTGCTACAGGAACACTTTTTAGTCGTTACTGTGAATGGGAAATATATATATTCTAAAACGCTTTGTTAGGAACACATTTATGGTGTTCCAACATTGGAACATTTTTTTGCCGTTCCAATTAACGTAGTAGAAACCAGCATGAAACACTTTATTAGGCACGCAAATGTTGTGTTCCAAATTTGGAACATAACTAAAGCGTTCCAATATGCATATATTGGAACGCTTTTATTCCGTTCCAATATGCGTTTATTGGAACGCTTTAATTCCGTTCCAAAATCCGTTTATTGGAACGCTTTATTTTCGTTCCAAGGAATTTGGCAGCCCAAAAATAGGCACACAATATGGGGGTTCCAAAAATTATTTGGAACGGAATTCCTCCGTTCCAAAAGGCTTATTTTGGTGTAGTGATCTATTGTTCAAACTTGATATCTGCTAAGTCTTATGTAATTTCCTTGTAGGATACTCTGGGAGTTTCAGATCTCCTAATCCATTTAATGCTAAGATTTTATATAGGGAAGTCCCTTGGTTATATATATATATATATATATATATATATATATATATATATATATATATATATATATATATATATATATATATATATATATATATATATATACTAGTCTTTAAATTGCCTAATCCTTACCATCCATCCAAATTGATCTGTCCATTACATAAGTTTAGTCCACATACAAATTGAATCGAGTCCCCTTTATTTTGATATCCTGCTCTGCACTTAGTGTCCAGTCCCTCACTCTTCATGATCCAATCCTTTCATGTATTGTATCCACCTTCATATTATCTTATTCAATTTTAAACATATGAGTGTCCAGGCCCTTGTGTGTTCTGTCCTGCATCATCCTAATGTTCTGTCCTACTTATTTAAGTAACAGACCAGATATCCTCCTATTCAGTCTAGGTACTTACCTATTAGTAACAAATGATACACTTGAAATGAGTCCCTTACCCACCTTGTATCTGTGTTTCCTTTCAGTGTACTTTTGTATAGTTCATTAATTATCATATGATGTTCAGTCCTATATGCATATAAGTTTCAGTTGGGATAACATTTGAGTTCAATCATTAGATTCTTGTATCAATTGTGGTTAATGTGTGTTCAGACCCTTGACTTATCCCTTGGTATCACTGTGTATTGATCAATCCTTTTTGTGTACCGATTATAATTCCAAATACCCTTGGTTCAGAGTTGTATGTAACATATCCTCAAGTCTGGGCCATTCTCTTCTTGAGCTCAATGCATACAGGTATAGTGTTCAGTTAAGTTCATGTCTAGAGTATGAACTATGTACATATATATAGATATGTAAGGTACTTTGTGATATATAACATATATGTGGTAGATGGGATTGTGTGCTTGGAATATATGTATGAGATAGGGGTAACTTGATAAGTATATGGAAAGTTATGAATTAGTTTAATATAGGATGTTTGATTAATACCAAGTTGCCTAGTATCACTAAAACAAACATTTTTTTAGACTAAAACCCTAGATTAGGCAATTTGACCAAATTTTGACTAATCGACTCAATTTGACTAGATGCTGACCAATAGTTGACTTTTGACCTAGAAAGGCCTAATAGCATGTAGATATCATACTTAAATCAACTGTTTAATCTAGAACACTCTGTAACATGTATTTCTTATCATAGGATAGTGTGACCCTAGTTCGGACACCGATATACATCAGTTGCTCAGTATATCAGGCGAGTACATTCTCTAATCATTTCATACTTGTTAGGATTTATATTCTTGCTCTAGATTACTTTACTTGATGCTATCACGTTGTTAACACGGATTGGTACTATATGGATCCTTACATTGAGATATTATTCCCCTCGGGAGCATCGGGTACATCATGTCATGTGCATTTTATTTTCATTATGTACTCATGTGCTTTCACAATTCATGCATACTCTTGTGATTCATGTACTTTTATGTTCACAGAGCCCTCATGTATAACTTCATGTGCACCCATTTATGGGCTCTCATGTGAAATATTGTACAATAACATAAACTTGTCTGGATCCTTGTGTATTGATTGGGGGTACGGAGGAGTAGAAGCAGTCATGTGAACAATTCCAAAGTAGTCATTGTACAAACTCTTAGTGTAATTATGTGCAAATTCAAGCCTTTCACGTATCTATCTTGTACTCTACATCACTAGTCACTGATAGTTCTCTAGTTATAGTAGCTATTTATATTACAGTTCTCTCTCTCTTTTACTACATGTACTTTCTTTCAGTGTTTCATGTATTTTACTCTATTGTATGCTTTATATTCCTGTCTTGATATGAACTGTTGAGATTTTGTGCTCGTTATTGTCCTGACTGGACTTGTTGAAAATATTACAGGTAATCTGGAGATTCACAGCTAGCCTAGAGGACCAGTAGATCTTGGAGTAGATTACTAGTTTATGGTTTAGTTTCTCTTTTAGAAGTTGTTTTGTAATAAGTGGAGATTGAGTTGTATTCGAGATTGTTGGAGATGTTATTTAGAAGTTTATTTAAGTTATTGTTGTTTGAGTTCTATATATATAGTTGTTAGACTCCTGTGTCATCTTATCGTACTTAGGTTATCATTGAGTATTATCGTATCTTATACTTGTCCTCCATTCGGAGTTGAGATTGTGACAGGTACATTATATATATTGCATGAGTTGTTTAGATAGCGACCTAGAATAGCGTTCTACCACCAATTCTGCGACGTAGGCTGGGCACTGTTACGCACTCGTGTCCCTATACCGGGTGCGGATCGTGACACATTTTTAGTGGTGGCCCATAGAGGTCGAGAGTCGCATTAGTGCGATGTCGTGGTAGTGTAACGATTAGTTGTACTGCTGCGCGCCTGCGATAGGAACTAAAGAATGGGCTTTAGCAGAGAGGTTACTCAATCACAGTTAGGACTACTTGAGAAGATTCTTGGGATGACCCTTGAGAATCTTATTATAAATTATCTCAAAATTTGATTTCGACAGTTTCTGTCTACTTTTTTGTTCATCGTTGAATTTGATTCTTGGTATTCATTATTGACTTAAAAGGAAGATCCGAGATCAAGCCATCACTTAGAAGGATTCGGACATAGCATAATTGGACAAAGCAAATTATCTTTTGGGACTTACCTTATTGGAAGGACAATTACATAAGATACAATATTGATGTTATACATATTGAGAAAAATGTATTCGATAACATCTTCAATATGGTGATGGATATCAAGGGAAAAATGAAAAACAATCCCAAAACAAGAAAGGACTTGAAAATTATTTACAGGCGTTCAGAGTTGCATCTAATACGAAGATCCAATGGTAAATGGGTCAAGCCCTCAGCACCATTTACACTGAGTAGGGATGATAAATTGATAACATGCAATTAGATTACAAAGTTGAGATTCCCTGATGGTTACGTATCGAATATGGCAAGATGTGTCGATCTCAACGAACGCAAGCTGATAGGGATGAAGAGTCATGATTGCCACGTGTTCATGGACAGTTTACTTCCTATCGCTCTGAGAGAGATGTTGCCTTCTCAAGTATGGGGTCCGCTGGCCGATTTATCTATATTCTTTAGAGATTTGTGTTTAAGTAAGTTGACGGTGTAACATATGTTTGAACTTGAGGAGAAGATTGTATTGACATTGTGCAAGTTAGAAAAGGTGTTTCCTTCCGGCTTTTTTGGTAGTATGGAACATTTGCCGATTAATCTTACATACGAAGCACGTATCGGTGCTTCCGTCCATTATCGAAGGATATATCTATTTGAGAGGTATAAAATATTTAATTATCTAGTACTAATAATTATTTTATTCAAACAGTTCTAATGTTGAATATATTTTTTATAGATATCTACATCATCTGAAGAAGAAGGTGGTCAATAAGGCTCATGAGAACTTCGATATGTGAAGCATATATTATTGAGGAGGTCTCAAACTTCTGCTTAATCTACTTCGATACTCATGTCAGAACAAACTGGAATAGAGCATCAAGAAATGATGAAGGTGAGGTCGATGAATCGAATCGTAGAATCCGCACTATCTTCAATATTGGTGGCAAGCCTACAAGTGCTTCTAAGTTACGGTGGTTGGAGGACGATGAGTTTGAAGCCGCTCATCAGTATATCTGCCTAAATAGTGATATAGAGGAGATGGAAGATATAGAGACATAATTTTGCTATGTTATACTCCAATTTTGCGATATACTTGTAAAAATTTCTTTAACTTTTATCGTTTTTGTCATAGTATTTTTAGAGCTGAGATAAAAATGGAGAGACCTAGCATTGATGATGATGATCATGCTAGAGAGATTGACAGAAAATTTTCGTCGTGGTTCCATAACTATATTAGGATTAGTATCATTTAACTATTCTAAATTCAATTGACTGACGGAAGAGCTTTATCCTAATGACACTATAATACGTGATGTTTTAGGTTTTTTGTCCTGGCACACAATTGACCGACAAAAGACTTCGAGCACTAGCTATCGGACCAAGCAAGAGGGCAAAATGTTGGGATGGATATACCATCAATGGCTTCAAATTGAGAACCACTGATAAGCCTATCAATCACTCATTTATTGATGAGGAGGCTAATTACACAAAGAATTTTGGAGTTTGTGTAAGGGGTTCAGTCTACGATGCCGATCCAAAATTTGACTATTACGGTGTTCTAAGAGATATTGTAGAGCTGGATTACTCTTTTGATATCCAAATTGTGCTGCTCAAATGTGATTGGTTCGACACAACACCCAAGTAAGGATGGAGAATTGACAAACAGTTTGGATTTATTGATATAAAACACGAAAAAAGATATATAGGTTTCGAACCATTTGTATTGTCTAGTCAAACAGTCCAAGTGTACTACCCGGGTTATCCTAGTCGATGACGCACTACTCGTGATTGGGGGGATGTATGCAAAACTAAAGCAAGAAATACATATAATTTTGGAGATTAAGCATACTAGGAGGATGAGGTAGTCATGCCTCAACCAACATATATGAGTTTAGCTGGTGTTGATGACATGGAGGTTGACATTACTGTAGAGGATGATATATTTGACGAAGAGCTTGAAATAGAGGACTTATCTCGAGGAGGAGTCTGAAATAGACATATCGGATGAGGAGGAAGAATTTGAAGATGAAGGTGAAAGTGGAAGTGATAGTGAAAATGAAGAAGATGAAGATGGAGAAGATTCAGATTACGAAGAAAATGACGAAGATTAGTACGTATTACCTATTAGATTTGTATTGATTATTTGTATCAACACACCTTTATTTAATTTATATTAGATTTGTATTGATTATTTGTATCATCATATCATTTTTAGTTCTTTCAGATTTACATATGGCAGGACGAGGCCGTACACGATGTCGAGGATCTGGGTCGACCCGCCATCTTGCTCCTCCTAGTACTCCGGCTGCAGATCGCAGAGGAGTTAGCGAGGACGATTTGGTTGATGGGGAGAATGGCTTATCTCCGCCGTTCACTCGTTCTTCGGTCGGCGGAGCTAGCCCTGATATTCCTTCAGCATCTACTCCTACCAGTACTGGTGCCCCGACTTCTATGCCGGAGATTACACCTGTCGTTCCTACTACGGTGAACCCATATCCTGGCCATTTGGTCGACCGTGGAGTGTACATACGTCGACCAGGATTTGCAGACCCTCCTACTCCACTAGAGAGGCCAGCCAACAACACTCATTCCGAGTTATGGGCCGATGGAACGACATAAGTATATAATTATTAGTAGACACATTTATTCATACTCTATTCAATATCTAATCGTATATTATTTTGTTATTCCAGGTTATTTCCAGTCCAGGCCAGTAGAGATTTGGGCGAGTTGATGCGTCGTCAATTCCATAATCCCCATCTAAACTTCGGGGACATCCCAGTTGATATACGATTACATTTGGCTCGAGATGCTTGAGGTATGTCTAAATAATATCGTCTTTGTTTACAATATTTCTTAAATATTTGCTCATTTGTTTTTATTTGTCCTTATTTGCAGAAGTTGTATTGGTGGCCGGCGTACAGAGATCAAGCGATCCGGAAGTGCTACAAGTCCATCCCAGCAAGAGGTTGAGGGATATGGTCAACGGCCAGAAGGCGTTGGCTACACTAAATAGCGCACTTCGTAAGGAGTGGTTGAAGGAGGAATTCTGGGGGGAGATGAAGAAGAAGATGGGTACTCAGGACTATATGGCCAAGTGTGAGAAGGCAATGGCTGCCCGTGCTAAGGGTGGTCACCACACGGGTGGATCCATTCCAATTTCAGAGCATTATCGACGGCTGGTGAGTATTCTTATTTTTTATTTTTTAATTGTTTAAATTTAATGTTTATTTATAAATTGATGTTTAATTGTTACAGTGCGAGAAGGTCGCCAGGGGAGGCGGAGACCCGAATATCGTGGACTTTCCTATAGTTTTCGAGCGTACCCATATGCCAAAGAAGGATGGGAAGCTCACAGATGATCGGGCGACCAAAGCCTATGTAATTTTTTTGAGTCTTATATCTAATTACATTTTGCTTTTTGTCTTTACGTACTTAACTATATTTAGTTTACCAAAATAGTTAGTCCGAACTCTAATATGAATATTAACTCTAAGTCATAACCCTAAGTTGCATTATAAGTCAAATAATAATTTAGAAGATGAGAACATAACCATAACAATACTTAATAGCAACTAAAACATGAGTATTAACTCTAAATCTATTCACCTATATAAATATAGGAGATGTATGGTACTTTAGAGAGTCGAGTCGGTGAGGGAGGACTGTCGAGGGATCTGGGACTAGTCAGCCACCGACGCCGGCTGTGAGGAACGACTTGTGGATACAAGTCATCGGTAGAGGAAAAGGGGACAACATGTACGATACCGGATCGTTGGCATCCCAACCGTCCATTTATTCCAAAGCTCCTCTATCTCCACCACCTCCACCTCTACCTCCATAAACCGATGATACAGCCGACGCCTACACTTTGCGGCAGATTGCACAGATTTTGGTGGGCCTACAGCGTCAGGTGAGCTAGATGAGTGGAGTTCTAAGCACAGCAGGTCTGATTCCTGCTGCCACTGCACCGGCTCCAGCTTCGACCTCAGCGCCTCCGTCAACGAATGCTCTTTCGACCACTGCACCTTCGACGACCACAACATATCTTGTCGTGTTGCCGACTCTTCCAGACGTTCCTGTCCAGGACATACAGCGGTTCGTCACTTTTGTCCTAGGGCATTTATATGCATGCGGATGGTCGGCTATGCCTCCGCCACCTCCTCCACCTTCTCCACCATCAGTTTAATTTTTATTTATTTCTTTGTTGTATTTGATGATGAATTTGTTTGAACTTTAGGGAGTTTGTATCTATTGGAGTTGTATATGTACTATATTGTGACTGCAAGACGAGTTTGTATCTATTGGAGTTGTTTGGATAGGCAATTGGAGTTCAATTTATTGTATATATTGGTGCTTGGGTTAATTTTTGTATATATTGGGGTTATATTTCATGTATACCATTTGACTGTAATGTATATTAGGGTTATATTGGTGTTTGTATCTATTCACAGGTTTGAGCAAAGATGGAACAATTTAGTCTGGCAATAATAAGAAGCTTAGCGACTAACCAGCGACCGAATAGCGACGGAAATCTGTAAAATTTACAGGCTAGCAACTAACTACCAACGGCTTAGCGACGAACACCTGTAGGCTTCACGACGGACTAGAGACGGAATTTGCCATCACTAAGGTTCTGTCTGATACCAAAAGCGTATCTGACGAGTCAACGAAGGAAATTTTCGTCGCTGAGCTTATGGAAAATTTATTTTTTTTGCTCACAAAAGTATGTCGGTAATTCGCTACTAAGTTGTCGTCGTGTTTGCCGACGGTTTATATTCGTTGCTAATCCGTCGTTATAATTAGTCGGTATTTTCGTCGACAAGCCGTCGCTATGGCGACAGCTTACCGACGAAAATGTCATAGCGGCGTTGTAGTTATCGACGTCCTATTTCGGTCGGTATTCCGTCGGTAAATTACTTTAGCGAAGAAAATATAGTATTTAGCAACGGAAATATCCGTCGCTAATTACCAATATTTTAGTAGTGATTGAACTAGTAGGTCAACTGCAAATTTGTTCTTCCTTCGAACTAACCTCCTTTCAAGTATAACATCAGGCTCTATAATGACTTCTTTACTCAAGGAGGGTGTACATGTATGTACAACAAGTCTCCTAGTCAACTTAGCCTTGAGTTGAGGGACATGAAACACTGGATGCATATGAGATTCTGTAGGAAGTAAAAGCTTGTAAGCTACTTGATCCACAATGGCTTCTACTTGATAGGGGCCAAAATACTTTGGCGACAGCTTCTGTTGTCTTCTATGCCCTATCGAGATCTGTTTGTAGGGTTGCAACTTTAAGTAACCCAAACACCATCCGTAAACTCTTTATATGTGCTATGAAGATTAGCTAACCTCTTCATTCTATCTTATGCCAAGATCGAATTGTCCTTCAGTAATTGTAATGCATTATTACTCAGGGCAATAGATACAGCTATTATCCTGCATTCGATCTTTCTAGAATATATGTAAGCAAATTAGCACTACCAAAATAATACATATTAGCGACGTTATTAGCGACTCCGCTAGTAAACGTTGCTAAATAATATGTAATTAGCGACTATGCAAAAAAATGTCACAGAATGTCGCTGTTTGTGACATATAGCAATGACTAGCGGGAGAGGTTAGTATTAGTAAAAAGGGCGCCGCTGGACGTCGCTAAAGGTCGCTAAATAGCGACGCATTACTTCATGAGTCGCTAGTTTCCTTAATATTAGTGTCGTTTAGCGACGTCTAAAGCAGACGTCGCGAACTGTTCAATATACACGGGGCTAGCAGCTTCTCTCCAAAATAAAAAAAAATCCCCAAAATTTTCCCTTTCCTCCCCCGCTGCCCCCCCGACCACTGCTCCGTCTCTGTCACTCCTCGCCACCGCTGCTCCTTTCCGGCCCCGCTACTCCCCCCTCCGGCCATCGCTACTCCCCCTCCGACAGCCGCTCAATCGGTCGACCCCTCCCCCACCAGGCTCCCTTCCACCAGGCGACGACCTCCTCTCAGGCCACCCTCGTCGGTCAACACCCCTCCTCTCTGGCCATGCCCCTCCTTGATCAGGTAAACCCTAACCCTAAACCTAACTGGACACACACACACGGATGCAGACAAAACACATGGAAACAGACATGACACACACATACACACACACGAACATGACACATACACACACACGAACTTCTCTACCCACAGCAACCCTCACATGAAGAATAGAATCCAAAGTCCTACCCCCAAATGTCGATGCCCTAAAATTCACCAAGACTAGTCCTCCCCAATTGGTTCAATTTTGTCCATTACACGTATTAGAACTATTTTATTTGTGAGTATAAATTTATAAAATTTGTATATATGTTATAAACGTATGACAAGGACACATTGTTAAGATATGATACATACACGTTAACATAAGTTGGTATTGACACGATATCATAAAATTGTTATATGTGTTAACGGACCCTAAATTTATAAAATTTAGTAGTGTATATGAGTGTCGAGTAGTAGAGTTGTAGATTATCGAGGGGTAGGTATGTATGTGTATATATTTGAGTGAGGGATGAGTGAGCTAGTGAGCGCTAGTAATCTATATAGATAGACAGATACATATATAAGGGTATAGAAATAGCGACGTTTGAACGATGCTATTACTTTTGTAAGACTTTAAACGATGTGTATCTATCTTACAGAAGTATCTAAAATGGATTTGAATTACTACCTACGGTATCGTTCGTGGATGTACAACCGTCATCCTGATGATATATACGGTGTGCGGGATAAATTCATAGAGGGTGTATAGTAGTTCCTGCAGTTCGCCAAGGCATTCGCTCAGTACATGTACGGTTCCAAAATTAAGTGTCTTTGTGTGAAATGTCGTAACTTGAAATATCATCCAGAAGTGGAAGTCACATATCATTTATACTCGATGGATTTTACGCCGAATTACAATCAGTGGACCGCGTACGGAGAACTTGTGTCTTTAGCATCAGAGTCAGAGCCTTATGTGGATGTCCACAACCACGTTGCGTATGACGATGGGTGGGTGAACATGGTTTTTGATGCGGCATAGCCTAGTTTCGATCCGGACAGTCATGATGCAGCCTAGGAGGCATCGAATGTCGATGTTGTAAAATTCGTGGAGTTGCTGGAGAATGCAAGGACTCTATTATATCTTGTTTGTGAGGATCGTTCACCATTGGAGCTGGTTACAAGATTGTTGAGCATTAAGTCTGATTTTAATATGTCGTAAGAATGCTACAATCGATTGATGGAGTTGATTATAGAGATCTTACCGGAGGGTGCTAAGTTGCCTAAAGACTTCAGCCGGTCTAAGAGGATGGTGAGATCGCTCTAGATGAGATAAGAAAAAATTGATGCATGTTGCAACGGGTGCATGTTATACTACAAAGACGACAATGATGAAACACGTACAGATTTTGTGATGCTGATCGCTACAAAGGCACTGGTAGAGGAAGGTTTGTCGGTGCAAGGAAGCCTAACGATTTGATGTACTACTTGTCATTGATATCGCAGTTGCTAAGGTTGTTTACGGTAAAGAAGACTGCAGAAAACATGAGTTGGCATAGGCGAGAACAGATCGAAGGAGTGTTGGATCACCCATCTGATGGAGAAGCATGAAAGAACTTTGATCGAGAGTATCCAAATTTTACTTTAGATCAGTGTAATGTCAGCTTGGGGCTCTCCTTCGAAGGTTTTACCCCATTCTGACTTTTGGGCTCCCAGTATTCGTGTTGATCTGTGATCGTCACTCCGTACAATCTACCGCCTTGGATGTGCATGAAGACTCTGTATATGTTCCTCACCATTATTATTCTGGATCTAAACAATCCAAAGAGAAACATCGATGTGTATTTATAGCCATTGATAGATGAGTTGAATCAGCTATGGGAAGTAGGTGCCAACACCTACGATATTTCTAGAAAGCAAAATTTACAGATGCGGACAACACTTATGTGGACCATCAACGACTTTTTGGCCTATGGAATGTTATTGGGATGAAGCACTCACGGCCGTCTTTTATGTCCGTATTGCATAGATCGCACTAAGGCTTTTTGTTTGAAATACGAAGGCAAACCATGCTTCTTCGATTGTCATCGACAATTCCTACTGAAGGATTATCCGTACCGGAGGAACATGAATGCTTTTTGTGTCGGCATTATGAAGAAGGCTAATCCACCGCAAGGTGGCCCGGATACACGATATAGGAAGAGGTAAAAGATTTACTAAGAGCTATTGAAGAGCCTGCTAAGGGCTACAAGTGTAACGGATTTGATCGTACTCATAACTGGACGAAGAGGAGTATATTCTGGGATCTGCCATTTTGGAGCACCAATCTGATAGACATAACCTTGATGTCATGCATATCGAGAAGAATGTATTTGACAACATAATTAATACTGTAATAGACGTAAAGGGAAAGACGAAAGATAATCCAAAGGCCAGGTTAGACTTGGAAGAAATATGTAGACGTCCTGCGTTGCATTTGATAGAGGAGGGGAAGGGGAAGTTGAAGTAGCCTAAGGCAATTTTCTCATTGGAGAAGGAGGATAAAGTGAGACTTTATAGGTGGATTCAGGGCCTAAAATTTTTAGACAGGTACTTTACGAACTTGAGAAGATGCGTCGACCTCAAGGAGAACAAACTGACGGATATAAAGAGCCATAATTGTCACGTATTCACGGAGAGGTTAATTCTGATTATATTTCAGAAATTCTTACACCATGTCGTTTGGGATCCATTGATAGAGCTAATTAGCATATTCTTCAGATATTTTTGTTCTACTAAGTTGTTCGTCGATCGTATAGAAAATCAAGAAACGATATTACGGTAACATTGTACAAGCTTGAGAAGGTATTTCCTTTTGGATTCTTCGACTCCATGGACCATTTGCTAATTCATCTTTCCTATGAGACACGTATTGGTGGGTCTATCGGTTATCGGTGGATGTACCCATTCGAGCGACATCTGAATCACCTAAAAGAAAAAATGAAAAACAAGGCACGGGTTGAGGGTTCTATTTGTGAAGCTTATGTTATCGAGGAGATTACAAACTTTTGCTCGACTTAGTTCAAACCTCATGTTGCTACTAATAGAACGAGAGCTCTGAAAAATGATGGCAGATATCAGGAATCTAATGAAGAAGAGATATTTGAATGACGAAGAGCTAAGGGCTGCTTAGTTTTTATATATGACTCAATAACGACGAGGATGAAGTAGAGAAGCTAGAGGGGTAAGTAATTAATGATGAGCTGGTTTACATCATCTTAATATAATAGTATTAGCTAATATTATACTCCTAATCGGCGGTTGCTTCATTATTTTTCAGCACATAAAATTATGAGTTGAGGTCAGTTAGTCCTTACATAACAGACGTAGAATTACAACAAGAAATAAGACGCCAATTTTCTTCTTGGTTGAGCGCATATGTAAGGAGCTCGATAACTACTCTTCTTTTAGTGCAACTGCATAATAAATAACTTACTATCGCTTCTTTGGTACTCAGGTCGATCGTCTAATTTCACCCGAGACTGAATCAATTGGAACTTTAGCCAAGGGACCAGTTACTACCGTTAAAATATGGCCAAGTTACGGTGAGAATGGATTTAGGTTCAAGTCGACAAATGCTCCGATCAGAGACAACTTCTTGGATGTTGATTCCAAGAAAAATAGTTATTTGTGTATCAAATCTTCGAACTACAAAGACGTCGATGCAGGCAATAATTTCTTTGGCATCTTACGAGAGATTGTGGAGTTGACATATAATTATGGCAAAGAACCTGCTAAGATCGTGTTGTTCAAGTATGAATGGTTCGATCCAATTGAAAATCAATGTTAGAAAATTGACAAGCATGGTATTGTGGATATAAACTACAAGCGTAGATATTAAGGCTACGAACCATTTGTCCTATCAAGTCAGGCTCAACTCATGTACTTCATAGCTTATCCGAGGCGGGGAACAACAAGGTCTGACTGGTGGGCAGTATGCAAGACTAAAACTAGAGATACCTTTAACGTTGACGAAAAAGCTTATCAGGAGGACGACCTACCTCTTGTAACAAATATTATAAATGTGGACTCCACGAAAGTTACTCATTACACGATTAATAATGTAGAAGAGGTATAATTATCCAAAGAGAAAGACGAAGACGAAGGAGAAGATAAAAGTGAAAGTGAGGAGGAAGTGGAAGAGGAGGTCGAAGAAGACGAACACGATGAATTTTCTGAAGATGATTGAGAAAAATGTACTTTTATTTTGTTATTATGTAGACTTGGTTATTATCCAGTATTGATTATTATCTAGACTTGGTTATTATTTGGACTTTGATGTTTCTATAGAATGTACTATCTGGTTACACTTGTAGAATGTTCTTTGATGTTTCTGACTGTAGAATGTACTATATATCTATTTATTTGTTGTATCATTATATATTGTTATCGGGTATGATAGGATGACGTGGATTGTTCGGCAGGTCCCGACGTGGATGGAGTTCTCCTCTGGTACTTCCTACAGGTTATGGATCCTCGATGTTGAGTACTCCAGTGTATCGACCAGCCATATCTCTGACTGCCACAACGTTACGTGGCAGCACTCCTAGGACGAGTAGTTCTAGGCATGAGACTACTCCCTTGTCTAGCATTCCTCCTGCTGATGGAACGATGATGACATATGAGCAGATGGAGGAGGCTGAGCCGACGTCGGATCAGTATCAGCGAGATCCTCCGTGCATACCTCCGGACGAGACGAGGACGGAGATTCGGGCCGACGGTAAAAAGTAAGTATGTTGGTTTATCATCATATATATCGTTTCTTTCTTTATTCATCATAAATTCACTTTTCATGAATATAATTATGTTTGTATAGATATCGTCCCTCGTCGGTACAGAGACGCCTGGGCCACTTTCTGAGGTACAATTATGATGGCCCTTGGATAAACTACTCTGATGCTTCGGACGATAAGAAGGCCTTCTGGTTTATGCACTTCAAAGTAAAAGTATATTTAGTTTTAACATGAATCATCTAATTTATGCATATTATATAACTGACTAAATTAGTTCTTCTAGCAAACATATTTCTATCAATGCACCGGGCCGAGTTGGTCGAGGGGATGTTTCCTGCCGTCGCCGCCAAGCTGGTCTGTGATGTTATTAATGACCAGAAGGTCGGGATCGTACCGAAAAGCCGATCCAAGGTTGGATCACCCCTGATCAGTGGACTGCGATAAGGGCTAGATTCGACGAGCCAAGGTACAAGAAAAGGTCTGAGAAGGCCAATGCGGCTAGACAGAAGGCATCAAAGTGGTGCAGTGGGTCGATCCCGATGATGGAACATTTTCGTCCTTTGGTATATTTTTTATTTCAGACATATTATTTTAATACAAGTCCGATAAATTAGTAATAAGAAAAATATTTAATTTTAGTAGAAAATAATATATTTTTAACAGGTAAGGAGGGGTAATGACGCCAACATGGTGACCGTCTTCCTGGCCGGAAGGGTGAGAAGGTTATTGACGAAAGGAACGAGCAGGCCTATATAAGTATTACAATACTTTGTGTTAATTTTAATATAAATTAGGAAATATGCAAATAAACATTCATGTATTTAGTAATAATAACTATATTAGACATTAGCAATTATAGAGTATTCATACTTTTCTAGGCCGCGTATCTTAAGCTTCGCAAGCAGGCGGCTGCTAGTGTACCTACAGCGGGAGACGCTGGTACTTCCTCGCAACCCGCTCTAGCTCTATCGGAGGATGAGCTGTGGGTGACCACCGTTGGTGGTCTCTATAGGGGTACTTACTACGATACGGGATCCTATGGCGCCCTATCAGGGCCTCCGCTGTAAGTGTGTATTGCCCACAGCCCTCGTATGAGTCTGTCCGAGTCCAGGAGATCGATGAATGTCAGATTGAGTCTCTCTGTGACGAGATGCTGCGAAGGATCCAGGAACAACCCGAGTCACAGCCGCATACGGACGTTGCCATGCTCATCGTACGAATAGATACGCTCGAGCGCAGCATTATGGAGCTCATGGATATGACTGAGAGGATATAGCGTGGCGTTACTGATCTTAGAGCGTCGACACATTACAGCATGACAGAGCTACAGGTATCACAGCTATCCATGGACGAGAGGCTGACGTTGATACAGGATTCTATGGTTGATAAAAGTACAAGGCTGTTATGTACCATGGATTCATACAGCCATCGACTAGCAGCATTGGAGCAGATACGTCCTTTGGGTGTGCCTTCATTATCACTGACTCTACCGACGTCACTGCCTTCTTTACCGACATCGACTCCATCGACGTCACTACCTTCATCGACGTCGGTATCAATTTCACTGAGCAGTATGAGTTGTTCTTATCCCTGATGCGTGGTGGTGCCCCTCCTCCTCCAGAACTGCAGTAGTCCTAGTTAGGATAGTTTATTGGTTGTTTCTGTGTAGACTGCTTATTTGTGTATAGAGCCATGATATTGGATTTGAATATTATACATTTATTGAGGCTTTCAGACTTTATTAGTTGCTTTTGTGTAGACTTATTTGCGTGGATATTTATTTATTGCACTAATTTGTATGACAAAATTTTTTTTAGACTCAATTTGTAATTCTAATGTGCCATTTTCTTCATATTTTATTTTATTATTCGTTTTAAATATATGTGAATTTACCGGTGTTGAGTGTTCTACCGAAGGGGTCGGCAAAGCCAGAAAATTCAACGGAGAGTTGCTCCGGGTCTATTGATATTAATTGTTAATTATTAAACTAGAAGGAAACCATTTTATTTTCTGCTTTTTTTTTATTTTTCTACTGCAAATTTAGTGACGTTTAGCGACGCCGCCATGATTCGCTAAGCGTCGCTAAACATCGCTAAGCGTCACTGATATCCTACAGATCAGCGACTATGCCCGCGTCGCTAAACGACGCTAAATGTCGCTAAACGTTGCTGACTTCCTACAGATTAGCGACGCTTAGCGACACACATATGCGTCATTTTTGGTCGCTAGACATTGCCAAAACGTTGCTAATTAATCCTACAACTTGTACCGACGGTTGGCAACAAAAATTTGTCTCTAATTCTGCGACACGAAGTCACTGAAAGTCAAAGTCGCTGAATTTGCGACATCTATACGTCATTAAAAAATGTCGCTATTGCGACGTTTAGCGGTCAGCGACTTGATGTAACACGACAACACATAAACATCGCCAATTATGTCGTCAATTTATTATAACAACGTTTTTATTATTTTACTGACGTTATTTGGCGTCGCTAATATGAAGTATTCTGGTAGTGTAGGAGGTGATCTCCCATAGACACCTTCAAATGGTGTTACCTTGGTTGAAGAATGATAATTGGTGTTAAACCAATATTCTTCCCCTATTACTAGTCTCACCCATATTCCTTTGGTTTGTGTCTACAGAAACACCTTAGATATCCTTGATTGCACATATTTGTTAGTTCTGTTTGCCCATCAGTCTATGAGTGCTAGGAGGTACTATATTTAAGCTTGGTGCTTACAATTTGAAAAGCTCCTTCCAAAATACACTAGTGAAGATGACATTTCTATCTGAGACTAGAATTTGGCATGCCATGTAACTTGAATACCCATTTCATGACTACTTGGACTACTGTTGAAGCAGTACAAGGATGGCTAATAGTAAATAAGTAGGTATATTTGGTGATCCTGTCCACTACCACATAAATGGTAGACCTGTGGTAGCTAGTTGGTAGTCCCGCAATGAAGTCCATCGAAATATCTTTCCAAATTTGATTGGGTATAGGTAATGGCTGCAAATGGGCAGCAGGGGAGATATTCTCAACTTCGTTCCTTTGATAGACTTCACAAGTTCTGATATAGTATTGTACACTTTTCTTCATTCCTGTCCAATAGCGCACCTTTTTGAGCCTATGTAGAGTTTTAGTGAAGCAAGAATGCCGACCACTCAACATGTCATGGTGTCCTTTAAGCATAGTAGATAGGGGTGAGCATTATCGATTTTGGACCGAAAATCTATCCGAATAAGAGATTTGGTTCGGTTTAAAAAAATTCGTAAACCCCATCTAATTTAAATTTCTATCTAATTTAAACTATTTTAATATATTTAAACTAACTATGTGGCATTATCTAAACATATATGCAAAGTTCTAAAAACATAGTTATAACAAATTTTAATTAAAACATGTAAAAGTTATATTTAAACTATTTTAAAATAATTTAAATATCCATCTAAATTTTCAAACTTATATGTATATATATTTTTTCAAACTAATATAAAAAATATATATTTTATATATATATATATATATATATATATATATATATATATATATATATATATATATATATATATATATATATATATATAGACTTCATAAGTTCTGATATAGTCTTGTACACTTTTCTTCATTCCTGTCCAATAGCGCAACCTTTTGAGCCTATGTAGGGTTTTAGTGAAGTAAGAATACCGACCACTCAACATGTCATGGTGTCTTTTAAGCATAGTAGATAGGGGTGAGCATTATTCGATTTTGGACCGAAAATCTATCCGAATAAGAGATTTGGTTCGGTTTAAAAAAAATCTTAAATCCCATCTAATTTAAACTATTTTAATAAATTTAAACTAACTACGTGGCATTATCTAAACATATATCCAAAGTTTTAAAAACATAGTTATAACAAATTTTAATTAAAACATGTAAAAGTTATATTTAAACTATTTTAATATAATTTAAATATCCATCTAAATTTTCAAACTAATATATATATATATATATATATATATATATATATATATATATATATATATATATATATATATATATATATAAAGGGGCTTCAAAACGGCTCAAGATTGAGCCATCTAAGCCGTGTATATCATCAACCATTTTTTTAATAAATTAGATTTTAAAATTAACTACTGTTGTTATCTTCTACATGGGTAACAGAACCCTCTCTTCTCATGTAAAAAAAATTAAAAACCACATGACACTAGAATATGTTTAAAATTAAAATTATGTTTAAACTAACTACATAATATTACCTAATTAAACACATATCCAGAATTAAAATAATAATCATAACAAATCATATTCAAAAATATTCAAACTATATTTAAAATATGATAAAATAATTTTAATTTTTATATATTATTTTAATACTATCATTGGTTTTTTATACGTGCAACGCACGTGAACGTGACTAGTATATATATATATATTTTGAGTAGTATATATATATACATATATATATATATATATATATATATATATATATATATATATATATATATATATATGAAGTACAAGTTGGCAACTCTAGAGGGGGGTGAATAGAGTTTGTATCAAAAAAATGATCAATTAAAAATTTAAACTCTCTTCACCAACTAAATAATCAGAGTAAAATAAATGCGAAAATAAAGAGTAGAGAGCAAGCACAAACACATCAAGATTTTTAACCTGGTTTCCCTCGTGGAGGACTAGTCCAGGCCTGAGAACTCTAGCTCAGGATTGAAATCCACTATTTGTGAAATTGGGTTACAATTACGTGCCTTTTCACAGAAGAGCACGCCAAACTTCTTTCAATGATCGCTTTGGCGAAACTTGGACTTTTTCTAGTGACTTACAACTTCTTGCACTTCAAACTTCTAGATGGATCGTACCGAGCAACTTGGACGGTTGGGAAGTTTGAATGCTAAGTGGATGGGAAGGTAAGGCTCTTGAATATATAGGCTATGTAAGAGAAGAAGAAGAGAAGAGTAGATGGTTTCAAATGAGAGAAACCAAGGCCTATTTATAGGGTTCGGGGTAGGCAGAATTCGGCCAGAATTCGGTATAAATAATTCAATTTTTTGGCCGTTGGACAACTAGCAGTGATCAAGATATAAAAATCAGCATCCTGAATTTTAGGGGACCGAGTTCGGCCCGAACTCTGTGTGAGACAGAGTTCGGCCCGAACTCTGTCTTCTATGGACAGAATGTTCTTTGTGGGCTTTGGATGAATGAGTTGATTGGAATTTGGGCTAAGTAAACCTATAAAGCTATGGCTAGCCCAAAGTGCTCAGTATGACCCAACGTACATCATCCTATACTCAAGAATAATAAAAAATACAGACTCCAGTATACACAAAATAGTAAAACTCCAAGCAGTTGTGATCTTGAACCAAAGAGCGGAGTAGATTGATTTCGAGCTCGATGTGTCAAATTGGACTATGATAAATATTGTTTTGTTAATTTTCAAGATTAGGTTGACTTTGATCCGGTTTGGGTCAACAATCTCCCCCATTTTGATAATTGACAAAATATGATATTTGTATGTCCAATATTCATACCTGGACACATTTTGGCTCCCCCGTACTTGAACAATCGTACTCCCCCATAAGCTGATATTTCTTATAAATACTCATCCAAATATACATATCCAAGGATACACAATTTATAGTGCTAATACATAAAGCAATGGTCATAGTATCAAGACAAATACCAATGGTTCTCCCCCCTTTTGATAATCAGCAAAAATGGAGACAAAAATATAGAAATAAAAACTTCCAACAACATAATGAAAGATAATCATGCAAGTAGTAGTGCTAACTAATAGCAAGCAGAGCCATAGTGTTCTAAAGACAAAAACATAAGCAAACTGAGCAAAAAGAAACATAGTGCCAAAATAAAAAAAGTCCTAATCAACAGTAGCAGTAAATAGCCATATCCATCAAGGAGCATGTGAAGGCCCCGCACCATCAGAACCGGTACGAACGGGATCCACAAAAGCAGAAGTCGGATCAAGATAGCGACGAACCCATGAATCATCAATGCAATAACCGGCGTGAGACGGATCACGCATCATCGGAATCGGCATCGTCGGATGGGATGCCATGGAGTACTGAATGTCGTGGATGGAGTTGCTGAGCGCACTCATATGTAGAGTAGTACGGTAGTCCATCTGCGTCCAGCGATCATCCATCTCGGCCCAGCGCTCGTTCCTAACGGAAGCGATCGCGAAGCATAGTCTGAAGAGAGTCCAGTATAGCAGTAGACTCGGGAGCAGGTGAATCAGAAGCAGCAAAGGGTACAGGAGAGTCAGGCTCCTCAGCATCATCGGACTCAGAAGAGGCGATAGCAGCAACAGTTCTCCTCGCCTTAGTCAGAAAGGCAGGAGGGGGCAAGGACTGACACTGATCCAATGGAACATGGAAGGCACGAAAGATCAAAAGAAGATACATGGTATAAACCAAAGATTTTGGTTTAGGCCGAGTACGAATCATCCAATCCATCATCGTGCGAGGGAAGTTGAAGGGGACGCAAAAGTGGAGAAAGAAGAGAGTAGTAATCTCAAAGTAAGTAACTTCATTTGTGGATCCAACTTTTGGCAAGATCGAAGAAAATATAATTTGATGAAGTTCATAGAAATGATTTTTGAGATGTTTAGCCATAAGTTTTCGAGGGGAAGGATTTGGAGAACAAAGATCACCCTTGAAACTATCCAACGTGGTCTCTCCAGGAAAAACAAAGTCTCGAGCATCATCAAGCCGTTCCCAAGTATTTGGGTCGGGCACACCAAGTAGGTCGGCTAACTCAAAATCATCAAAAGATATGTCTACACCGACGACATGTGAATAGATGCGTGTGCGGTCATAAGTCATGTTGCAATAAAACATTTGTATGGCATTCACATATACCGGTTCACGAGTTGCTACAAGCTCATCAAGACATAAGTCACAAAAATTAGGAAGAAAATCGAAAAATACCATAAATTTAATACGGTGTCCCGCAAAGACACGACGATGACGGAAGTCGGCGAACCATGCGTTGGACGCATCTAAGGACACAAAAAGACGGCCATCGTATGTGTCGGCATTGATGGGTGGAGGTGGATTAAAAAGAGGGTACATCAAGTTAGAAGGAGGATGAGGAATAGGTTATGGTGGAGGATTAGGTTGAGGGTTTGGGTAAGGATTATTAAAGGATTCACTAATACTTCTCCTTGGTCTTTTACCCCTACCAAGCAACCTAGGAGCCATGAAAAAAAATGAGATGTGAAGAGAAAGAGAGAGATATACCTTACAAGAGACCTAAGACGGAGGAGAACAATTCCAAGATTGACTTCCTTGAGTTTGAAGAGAAATTTTCCAAGGATTGGAGCCTTCTAGGGTTAGGGTTTTTGAAGAAAATATAAGTGTAGATGGAGGAAGAAGACAATGGAGGAGAGAGAGAGAGACATATTTTCGAATTTATGTCCCATTGGTCGGCTGGTCGGGTGAAATATGGGCCATCGAATGAAGAAAAGATGGACGGCTGAGAATAATCCGAGGTTCTGGAACACGGACACCGAACTCGGCCCGAAATCTGGGTGGGACAGAGTTCGGCCCAAGTTCGGCCCGAGTTCTGGTCCCTTATGCCAGAACTTCAAACAGGAAATAAAAAAGAGATTCGAATTTTTTTTGAATAAATGGTCAAAGATATGAATAAAAACAAGATTGAAAATTAGAATTTTCAAATGAGGCAGGCTATAAATAAAATTTAACCATATAATAACTAAGGAGTTATGACATAAATCAATATGGTGAAGCTGCTATGGGGTAGCTGCAGGGGCCAGATCCCAGCTAGTGGTAGTCTGACGACTAGTGCACCGTGTCGCTTAGGCTTTTACGTCTTGTTGTTAGAAGGACCCTTTCGGCTTGTACCCATAGCAAAGTCAGCATAGAGAATCGTGACATAATCGATAATTACGCAGGTCAATTTAATGTATAACTGTTTCATCTAAAATTCCTAATTCCCTACAAAGAAAATTGAATCGCTCATCGGATATTGATTTTGTAAAGAAATCGGCCAAATGATGAACAGTGTCAATAAATTCTAAATTAATAGTATCATTCTGTTGGTGATTACGCAAAAAGTGGTGACGAATATCAATATGTTTCGTGCGTGAGTGACATATGGGGTTCTTAGTAAGATTTATAGCACTAGTGTTGTCACAAAATATCGGAATATGCATAAAAGATAAGTTATAGTCTTCATGGGTTTGTTTCATCCACAGAATTTGTGCACAACAACGAACAGCTGCGATATATTCAGCTTTTGTTGTGGATAGTGCGATAGAATTTTGCTTCTTGCTAAAATAAGAGACTAGAGTCTTTCATAATAAAGGACACGTACCGTTTGTACTTTTACGGTCGACCTTGCATCCAGCGAAATCAGCATCAGAGTACCCAATTAGGTCAAATGATGTTGATTTGGGATACTATAGGCCTACTGTAACCGTACCTTTAAGGTATTGAAAGATACGTTAACAGCGGTCATGTGTGATTCCTTAGGATTTGCTTGATATCTAGTACAAAGGAAAACGCTAAACATAATATCAGGACGACTAGCAGTTAAATAAAGTAGACTGCCTCGATACTTACGTTGATCAACAGGTTTACCGCTTTTATCTGGTTCTAGTTTGGTTGTAGTAGCCATTGGGGTGCCGATTGGTTTGACGTTGTCAAGGTCAAATTTCTTCACCATGTCCTTTGTATACTTTGATTGACAGATGAAAGTTCCATTTGATGTTTGTTTGACTTGCAGTCCAAGAAAGTAATTGAGCTCTCCCATCAAGCTCATTTCAAACTCGATCTACATATACTTAGTAAAATCTTGACAGAGAGTTTCATCAGTAGAACCAAATATAATATCATCAACGTAAATTTGTACTAAGAGAATGGTGTCTTTGAAAGATTTTATAAAGTGTGTAGTTTCAACTTTCCCTTTTGAAAAACCTTTTTCAAACAAGAAATTGCTTAACCTTTTATACCAAGCTCTAGGGGCTTGTTTGAGGCCATAAAGCGCTTTCTTGAGTTTGAAAATATGGTCGAAAAATTTATGATTTTCAAAACCAGGGGGTTGTTTTACAAAAACTTCCTCCTTAATAAATTTATTCAAAAAGACACTTTTTACATCCATTTGAAACAGTTTAAAGTTTTGAAAATTAGCAAATGCATAAAGCATTCGAATGGATTCAAGTCTTGTAACAGGAGCATACGTCTCATCGTAGTCGATACCTTCCTCTTGGTTGTATCCTTGAGCTACTAGACGAGCTTTGTTGCGTGTAACTGAACCATCTTCATTTACTTTGTTACGAAAAACCTATTTTGTACCAATAATCGAGTGATTAGCTGGCCTAGGAATGAGTTCCCAAACTTGGCTCCTCTCGAATTGGTTGAGTTCTTCTTGCATGGCAGAAATCCAAAACTCATCATTAAAAGCTTCTAAAATGTTTTTCGGCTCAATTTGTGAAATAAAGGCAGTACTAGCAATGGAGTCTCTTAATGATGATCTAGTACTTACTCCGCGTGAAACCTCATCTATAACCAAATTTTCTGGATGTGACGGCTTGAAAGAGAATTTCTTTGGCAAGCCCTCCAGAGAATTGGTTTCAGTAGTGGTATTCATCGGAGTAGAAGTTGATGGCTCAACATCATCATCAAGAGTAGCTGCTGCACTGTTATCATCATCGAAAGTCACATTTGTAGACTCTTCCACAATTAATGAGCATTTGTTGAATACTCTATATCCCTTGTTCTTGGCCGCATAGCCAAGAAATATACCATCGTCAGCTTTGGCATCAAATTTGCCTAAGTTGTCTTTGGTGTTAAGGATAAAACATCGACAACCAAAAACTCAAAAATATGAAATGTTTGGAGTTCTTCCAAACCAAAGCTCATAGGGTGATTTCTCCGTAATAGGACGAATGAGCACCCTATTTAAAATATGGCACGCTGTACTGACAGCTTCAGTCCAAAAATATTTCGGAAGAGAGAATTTATTTAACATGACTCTAGCTATATCGCGAAGTGTCATATTCTTCTGCTCTACAACACCATTTTGTTGAGGAGTTCTCGGACAAGAAAATTCATGATTAAAACCATTTAAATCACAAAATTTTTTAAAATCAGTATTTTCGAATTTGCCTCCATGATCACTTCGGATTCGAGTAATCATGTAGCCTTTTTCGTTTTGAACCTTTTTAGCAAATATTTTGAAAATAGAAACAGTATCACTTTTGTTTGTAAGAAAGAAAATCCAAGTAAATCTCGAAAAGTCATCTACAATTACAAAAGCATAGAGTTTTCAACCAAGATTGGCTACTTTACTAGGACCAAATAAATCATATGAAGTAATTGCAAGGGTCTAGTAGTACTTACAGAGTCTATGGAATGAAATGAGGACTTGGTTGCCTTATTCAACTCACATTCGGCACATACCGTATCCTTTTTGAATGTGATGTCGGGCAAGCCTCTAACTAGCTTCTTAGTCGATAGCCTGGATATAGTATCCATATTGACATGACCAAGACGCTGGTGCCACAATAATCTCTCGTCCTTGTGAGCATAGAGACATCTTTCTGCACTGTTAGTATCTCTAGATAGATAGAAAATATAAATATTATCCTCTCTTATCCCTTCAAAAGCGATGTCTCCCATTGACCTATCATAAATATAGCATTTATTTTGTCCAAAGTTAATATCATATCCATGATTAGCAAGATGATTAATGCTGAGCAGGTTTTGCTTTAACTCGGTCACTAGGCAGACATCCTTTATTACAGAAGAAGGAGGATGACCAATAGTACCATTACCTATAATATACCCTTTTAGGTTGTTGCCGAAGGATACATATCCTTCTCTCTTCATCGATAGTAATGCGAAAAGATTTGTATCTCCCGTCATATGTCGCGAGCATCCACTATCGAGAATCCACTTACTTTTAGTTGAGGAAGGAACGTCCACCTACATCAAGAGTAGATGTGACCTTTGGTACCCATGTTCTTGAGGGTCCTGAAAAGTTAGTTTTTGGCATCCATGCATATATATATTCCTATCTACTAATCTCCTAACTCTACATTGTGGTGAGATGTGTCCATGCAATCCACAGTAGGTACAAATAGCATTCCTATTTATGTTAGGAGCATGTTGATGATGTCTATGTGTAGCATGATAAGAGTGGTATAAAGCAGCATGATAATGACTATATGTAGCAGCAGGATGATGATTGTATCTATATGCAGTATGGTGCTGATTTTGTTTATGTGTAACATGGTAATGATTATATCTATGTGTAGCATGGTGATTATGTGTCACATTAGAATGATAGTTATGAGAATTATTTCTACGTGCATGTGGTTTGTGTAATGTATGGAAGTGGGTGTATATGTAAGTATGTTTGTGTGCTGCAGGTGGATGACGTGCTTGACTATTTTGAGTTGTGTTGTGCTTTGTGTGTGTCTTATGTGATTAGGTTTGAGGTTGAGCAACCTGTATTCCCAATCTAGTCTCTAATTTCTTAGAGACAGCCTGCAGTTCACTAATCTTAGTATTCAAACCATAAATCTTAGTAATAGAGATCTTGTGTCTATTCTTTTCTTTAGCAAGCTCAGTGTTGAGTGCTGTGAACTCTTGTGTTTGCTTTTCATTACGTGCTTCGGCATCATGTAGGCTTAATTTAAGCTTAGACACCTCATTTGTGACTTCCGTGGGTGAAGTGTCTCTAATATTATCAAGCAATGAAGAGAGTCTTTGAATCTCGACTTCATAACTTTTGATCTTCTCCTTGGCGTATTTATATTTACCAATGACTTTCTTGTGGTCATCGAGTAAATCATTGAATGCATCGCCAAGTTCATCAAAAGTGAAATCATCGAGAGTTTCGCTTGTTACCTTATCGGATGTTGCCATTAGGCATACATTAGCAGTATCTTAAGGAGAGTCCTTTTCTTCCTCGGAGTCACTAGCTTCGCTTTCATGCCAAATGCTTGTGTTGGCATATTTTCTTGAGGAATCCTTCTTGTATGGTTTCTCATATCGGTTGCTCTTCTTTGCGAATTGATAGTCTTTTCGGACGTGTCCAGTCTTCTTGCAGCCGTAGCATGTTGGCTTTTCTTCGTTATCTTCTTGTGGTTCCTTCTTTCTTCGATTGAAATGAAGGAATTTCTTGAAGTTGCGGACAAGGAGAGCTTGATCATCACCTTCCGAGTTGTCGTCATCCATCTCTTCATGATCAGTCCTTCGACGGTGAGCTTTAAGGGCAATCTCCATTGCCTTAGGAGCAGGCTCTTTGAAGTCTTTGGGGTCAAGCACATGAGTCATCAGCTTTTCTATCAAAGTCTCCATGGACATTGTAGTAAGATCATTTCCTTCTATGATGGTTGTCACCTTACGGTTCCAAATCTTTGTTAACCCCCTAAGTATCTTGCGGATCTTCTCATGATTTGTATATTGTTTGCCGAGAGAAGACAAGGGGTTGATGATGTCGAGGAATCTTGTAATCATTTGTGTGATAGTCTCATTTGGCTTCATCTTGAAAGCCTCATATTCTTGAGTAAGACTACTTATTTTTGACTCCTTGACTTGGGTGGTTCCTTCATGCGTCACTTCTAGAAGTCTCCATACTTCATGAGAGGTGATGCATGTTAAGACCCTGTCAAACTCATTCCTGTCTATTGCACAAAATAAAGCATTAATAGCTCTTGCGTCTAGACTCGCCTATTTTTTCTCCTCGTCATGATATTTGTCGTGGGGTTTCTCAACGAGATCACCATTGACAACTATCCTGGCGAACTTTTTGTAATCATCGGTGATAATGGTCCACAGGTCGAAGTCTAGCGACTTGAGATAAAAACTTATCATTATTTTCCAATAGGTGTAGTTTGTTCCATCAATAGGGGAGACCTATGAGTGGACTGCCCTTCACCATGATTGGAAAGCATGGGTTGAGTGGTTGCCATGGATCAGCTCTAGGATGTTAGTCCTTGATAAGAGAACAGAGCTCTGATACCAATTGAAGTACAAGTTGGCAACTCTAGAGGGGAGTGAATAGAGTTTGTATCAAAAAAATGATCAATTAAAAATTTAAACTCTCTTCACCAACTAAATAATCAAAGTAAAATAAATACGAAAATAAAGAGTAGAGAGCAAGCACAAACACAACAAGATTTTTAACCTGGTTTTCCTCGTGGAGGACTAGTCCAGGCCTGAGAACTCTAGCTCAGGATTGAAATCCACTATTTGTGAAATAAGGTTACAACCACGTGCCTTTTAACAGAAGAGCACGCCAAACTTCTTTCAATGATCGCTTTGGCGAAACTTGGACTTTTCCAAGTGACTTACAACTTCTTGTACTTCAAACTTCTAGCTGGATCGTACCGAGCAACTTGGACGGTTGGAAAGTTTGAATGCTAAGTGGATGGGAAGGTAAGACTCTTGAATATATAGGCTATGTAAGAGAAGAAGAAGAGAAGAGTGGATGGTTTCAAATGAGAGAAACCAAGGCCTATTTATACGGTTTGGGATAGGCAAAATTCGGCCAGAATTCGGTATAAATAATTCAAATTTTTGGCCGTTGGATAACTAGCAGTGATCAAGACCTAAAAATCAGCATCCTAAATTTTAGGGGACCGAGTTCGGCCCGAACTCTGTGTGAGGCAGAGTTCGGCCCGAACTTTGTCTTCTATGGACAAAATGTTCTTTGTGGGTTTTGGATGAATGAGTTGATTGAGATTTGGGCTAAGTAAACCTATAAAGCTATGGCTAGCCCAAAGTACTCAGTATGACCCAACGTACATCATCCTATACTCAAGAATAATAAAAAATACAGACTCAAGTATACACAAAATAGTAAAACTCCGAGCAGCTGTGATCTTGAACCAAAGAGCTGTGTAGATTGATTTAGAGCTCGATGTGTCAAATTGGACTATGACAAATATTGTTTTGTTAATTTTCAAGATTAGGTTGACTGTGATCCGGTTTGGGTATATATATATATATATATATATATAAGCTCAAAATGGCTCAAATATGAGATGTCTAAGTTGTATGTATATCCTCAATTAATTAATTTAAAAAATTAAAAAAAAATTAACTACCGCATATGTTATCTCCTCATGTAGTTATGAAACATAAAACAAAAAAAAAACCAAAAAGCCTACTAACTATCTGAACATATTATCCTAAAATATATTCATTATATAAATTATATTTAAATGAACTAATGGTATTATCAAACTATATATATATATATATATATATATATATATATATATATATATATATATATATATATATATATATATATATATACAGATTTAATTTTTTAATATAATTTAAATTTTTTTATCTAATTTGTCAATAATATCATAGATTTTTTTGTGGGTTTTTTTTAGAGTGAGCGACTTCCTATTTTATTAATCTAGAATCATGTGTAAACCACTATTCTGTGTTCCAAAATTTTTGGAGATTATTTTCATAAGTTATGCCATGTAATAGAGAAAACGATAAATTTAGTTAACTCGGTTATAAGACTATTTGTACAATTATAAAGTAACTTAACGACTCAAAATGAGCAGTCTAACCCGTATGTATAACCTTACCTGATTCAAGAAAAAAGAAAAAAAAAATCATAAAATCATTCTAACTATCTGACCATATATCAAAAGCATATAAACATAACTATAAAAGTTCCTAGTTAAAATATATTCAATATTCAAATTATATTATGAATAACAAATTCTATTAAATAAACCTAGCAGTAAAATCTAAAATACACACCCTCTCTCTCTTTCTCTCTTTGTACTCTTATCTCACCTAATTAAACATCAGCTCCTAAGAAATAGGGGTGAGCATTCGATTTAATCGGTTCAAACCAAACCAAATAACCGAAGATCGAATTGGACGGAAAACCGAATAAACAAAACCGAAACGAAATTGGCCCATAATTGAATCAAATTGAACCGAACTAAAATGGTTCGGTTTTTGGTTTATTCGGTTTATTCAATTTTTTGGTTTGTTTGTGCTTTTTTTGTTAATATATATGGTAACTAAATATACCTAAATTTATTTAGTGTGTGTGTGTATATAATATATATATATATATATATATATATATATATATATATATATTTTAATATATATTATATATATATATATATATATATATATATATATATATATATATATATATATATATATTTTAATATATATATTATATATATATATATATATATATATATATATATATATATATATATATATATATATATATATATATTCAAAAAAGATGTTGCTCGCTCCCGTGCGCCCCCTTGCCTTCCCCATGGAACTCACCGACCGGCTGCTAACCCCGGCGGTGCCCCTCCTCGTCCGGAGTCGTCCCCCTCCCCACTCTGATGGATCTCCTCCTCGTCGCCTCTCCCCGCACGCCCCTCGGTGCTCGCGACGTGGTGGGTCGTTCCCTCCACCAGACGTCGCATGCGACCGATCCTCTCAGCCCCCCGGTCGCCATGCTCGACCGACAACCTCTCCTCTGCTCTGTCAGCCGCCGTCGGCGAGGCAGGATATCTTCAGCTGCATTTCGCCACCCGTATCTCCCCCAGCCTCGCCCCCCGCGGTCGAACGCACCCAACGTTTCGAGCCCCTCCCCATCGCCTAGACCACGCCTGGACGAGCGCCCAGCTGTCGCTAGTTGGCCTCGCCCCAGTCGGGATCGCTGCCAAGCTCTGGTGGCCTCTCTCTACTCCCGCCCACAGATCATCCTCCCTTCACCCCCCTGCTCCGGGTGTCACCCCCCTGCTCCGGTGGCCGCCCTCCACCAGCGTCCCCATCGCTGTGGCTGCCCCGGCCGTATCGGCTTCATCGCCGCCCCGTCCCGTCCCTACCCGTCCGCGATGGCTTCCTTGGATGTTTTGAATTCAAATTCGAACCGTGCCTTCACGCCTCGAGAAACGCGGAGCATGGGCCATGCACCCGCTCCCCCTTGCGACAGGGGTTTGTGCTCATGCGCATGAAGCTTCGGGGCAGCAAGGCCATGCGCCTGCTGTTATGCCCCCTGGGCGTGCGCCCTCACTTATGGGCCTATGCGCCCGGCCTGCTCGGTTAGGCTATGTGCCCCCTCCTCGTGGCGCTAGCACCCCTTCTGTCGGACATGCGCTTAAGGGCCTATGCGCTCAGCCTCCCGACGCTCATCCTCAGTCTGGCCATGCGCCTGCTGCTCTACATGCAGGGCATGCGCCCATCCTATTGGGCCTACGTGCCCAGCCTGCTCGGTCAGGCTATGCGCCCCCCCTTCTAGGCGCTGGAGCTCCCCCAGCCGGTCATGCGCCCTGTCCCCCCTGGTGCTCATGCATACCCGGATCTTGGCCACGCCTCCTTCGCTTGCCCGCCTGTTGGCGTCAGAGGGAAGTCCCCTTCGGGCGTGCCCCATGCGCATCCCTCCCAGGATGCTGCTCTCCTCCATGGCCCGTCGTCGTTCGCGGGGGTCGACGGATGGCCGGTCTTCCTTCGTCGTCGCTGTAGTCTGGGCCTTCCTCCGCTGCGCCTCCTTCCACTGCTCAACCATCTGGGATCTCCCCTTCGGCGTCGTCGTCAACTTCCTTGGCGGCTCCCCTTTCTCGCTTCCTGGGCACTCTCCCTCCCCTTCCTCCACGGGTGTTGCGAACCCCCATCCTGTCCTATTCTATGCCGGGGTCTCTGACGGGATCGCGGGAGGTCACTTGCCCCCCCGGTGGAGGAGATCATCCTCCCCGACGTGGATTTCCTGACCCCCTCTGATAGAATCCCCATCCGTGTTCCCTTTTCAGTCATCAAGATTTCCTCCCTCTCATCCACCTTTACGAAGACGTTCGTGTTCAAATTTTCGTCAGGATGTCCTAAAATCGCTAATATCAAGGAAGCTATCACCGGCTGGAGCCTCTCCTCCGCCTACCGGGTCGCCCCGCTGGACCCCAAACACATGTTCCTCCACCTCTCTTCGGACTCTGACTACACTAAAGTGTGGGCAAAAGGCATCATCAGAATCGACACCCAGAACGTCAAGAATGTCAAACGGTCCCCTAATTTCAACCCCAAGGTCGACTCAAGGATCATATCGGCGTGGGTCACCCTCCCCAACCTTCCACTGGTCTGCTTCGCACCTGCGGCTCTTAAGAGGATCGCCAGCTCCTTCGGTACTCTCATGGCCATTGCCGAAGAAACCCGGAACCTATCCAAAGGCAACTACGCGAAGATCTGCGTTGAACTCGACCTGGTGCTCGACTCCTCCACTCATATCCAGATCGAGCTCGGGGGTCTGAGGTATGTCCAACAGCTGGTATATGACAACAATATCATATTTTGCAAACACTTTCAGATGAGAGGTCACTTATTGAAACACAATTTCTGAGCACTCCCTGAGCTCAAGATGTCATCTCCTCGCAAACCGCGAGCTCAGGAGGAGGCTCGCCTTTCACCTAGAGCTCCTCCAAAACCCATCCTCAACTCCACCCTCCTCATCGAATGCAACGGCTACTCTACCAGACCCCGCTCCCACTCCCCGTCTAGAATAGCCATTGTTCCATATGAACCCCCATCCATCCCCCTTAGCAACTCTTTTGAAAGCCTCTCCACCCCCTTCCTATCTTCTCCTTGAATGCCCCCTCCCAATAGCGGGAGCGTGCCGTCAGCCGATGTCCAGTCAGAATCCTCCCTACCCTTCAGCAAAAGCTTACAGCACGTATATGTCTGGTCGGACATTGCCCCGTAGTCCAGTGGCAGGGCGGTACAGCAGGATTTGATCATCCCCCCAGAGCTAGCGATCACAGCCGACTCTCTGCTCAACCCCGCCAACTATACCAAGGCTAATCCGTACTTTATTGACCTAGCAGCCACGAAAAGGTTTCGACAGGCCAAGGAGGCAGGTTTTTTGGACCTCGACAACCCCCTGTGCGCTCTGGAAAAAATCAAAAAATGAAGACACCCCCATCACGACGGAGAATATTGGGAATAGTTCTCCAGGACCGCCCGAGGTGGCGGAGAACCTCACTGGGCCTATCAAGAATACCCCCAAAAATTTAACATTAAGAAAAATAGGAGCACCCAAGAGCAGCCATCGGCAAGGACCACGAGGTCAGCCACAAAGCACCACACAAACTCTTCCCCTTAAATGCTTAACATCCTCTCGTGGAACGTGAGAGGGCTGGCCAATAAACCGACGCTGAATAGAATCCTCAGCCTCAAGAAAACCCATCGGATCGACATTTTAGTGATTATAGAACCCAAAATTCCCCAAAGACATCTCAAAGGCATTCAGCTCCAGCATAGATTACGGTCTGCAGTCGCTGGATGCCATGACATTTGGATCCTTTTTGCTGCTGAGATTAAGTTTGGTATCATCCAGGATTCGAGACAGGCGCTCTCTTGCTGGATGGAACACCCTACGCTCCGGGCTCAATCCCTTCTTTCTACAGTTCACGACAGTTGTGACATCCCAGAGCGCAGGCTTCTCTGGGATAACCTGTTGGACACTCACCCCCCTCCTCAACAGCCTTCCGCGGCTGTGCTTAGGCAACTTCAATATGATTTCTTGTAGAGATAAGAAATCTGGGGATCATCCGCCCCCTCAACCGGCCAAGGACGACTTCAAGAACTTTCTTTTCAACGCCCACTTAACCCACCTGCCATTCTCTGGTAACGCTTTCACC
Organism: Iris pallida; assembly: GCA_029216955.1. NCBI lineage: Eukaryota > Viridiplantae > Streptophyta > Magnoliopsida > Asparagales > Iridaceae > Iris > Iris pallida. The sequence goes on along the minus strand of JANAVB010020400.1, from coordinate 16,531,791 downwards.
TGGTGCAACATGCAGAAAGGCGCCCGTCGACAATACTCCCGTCTAGACCGTGCCCTGTTCAACGACAAATGGTCCGACATGGGCCTGATCTCCAACCTTTCCCATCTTAACACCACAGAATCTGATCATTTCCCCCTCCTGATCGAGATTAGCAGCAACTCTAACCGCATCAAAAAACCTTTTCGTTTTTTGCACTTCTGGAGACATCATCCACAATTCAAAACTATTGTGGCTTTCGCTTGGAGTTCGGCGGATCATCCCGATCCTCTAACCCGGGTCGCAGCCAAACTCAAAGCTACTATGAAGGCTCTCTCGACTTGGATCAAGTTCACTTTCGGCAACATCTTCCAGGCGATCAGAACTGCAGAGGATGACGTAACCCAAACTGAGATCTTGTACGCCACGGATAGATCATAGAAGACCTGTGTTTTGTACAACCTAGCTAGAGCGATTCTCAAGTCCAGGCTGAAGTTTGAGATGGAATTCTGGAAGCAGAAAGCCAGATTAACCCGGGACAACGAAGGGGACCGTAATTCTAGCTTCTTCCACTCCTACGTCAAAGGCCGCAGACAACAGCTTAATTTGTACCGGATTTTCAATGCCAACGATATCTTGCTGGATGACCAAAAGAGCATTTCAGAGGCCGCCGCCAACTTTTACACTAAACTTTTCTCCAAAGATGCCATCGTCAAGGACGTCGAGTTCTTGTCCAAGGTCCCCAACCTCATCTCCGATAGAGAGAATGAGCAGCATCTGTCCACTCCCTCTGCGGAGGAAGTCAAGTCCGCTATCTGGACTCTTGACGAACACAGTGCCCCCGGGCCAGACGGTTTCTCCGGGGTCTTTTTTAGATCGTATTGGGACATCATCGAATCCGACTTCCTAGAAGCTACTATCGCTTTCTTCCAAGGGGCAAATTACCCGAAATCCATCTCCAGGGCCAATCTCATTCTCATTCCCAAAAAAGACAACCCGAAAAATTTCAAAGACTTCCACCCCATAAGCCTTTGAATCTTTGCCAATAAAATTATCTCGAAAATCATCGATATCCGCATGTCCGATCTCCTTCCCAAGATCATCTCCGAAGAGCAAAGCAGCTTTGTTAAGGGGTGAAACATCGTTGACAACATCCTTCTTGCTCAAGAGATGGTCACATGCATGAAATTCTTGTCCAGAGGGGGCAACGTCGCCATAAAACTTGACATGGAGAAAGCTTACGATCGCCTGGACTGGCAATTCATGATCTGGGTATTCAGGGCCTTTGGACTCTCCGAATCTTGGATTGACATCATCTTCAGATCTGTTAGCAATTCCTGGTTCTCCACCGTTATCAACGGACAAGCCGAAGGATTCTTCACCTCCAGCCGAGGAGTGCGACAGGGGGACCCTCTATCTTCCACCATCTTCATCATCGTAGCTGAAGCCCTCAGTAGGAACCTCAAAAGTATGGCTAACACTCCTCGTTTCCACCACTTCCATACCACCACCGGTTGTCCCATTATCACTCACCACGCGTACACCGATAATATCTTCATTTTCTCATCTGGCGACATAGAGTCCGTCGAGGTGGTCAACAGAACGCTGGAGAGATATGCTAGATGCTCCGGCCAACGCGTTAACAACAATAAAAGCGTCATCTACACTCAATACAAAGCAGACAAAAACCACACATCTTTGTTATCCAATCTAACCTCCTTCACCACCGTATATCCCCCGTTCTCCTACCTTGGGCATCTGCTAGTGTACGGTAAATCTAACTCCGGCATCTTCGAGGATCTGGTGAGCAAAATTAGGAAGAAGATCGAGGGATGGCACAATGTGACCCTATTCTCAGGTGGCAAAATAATTCTGATTCATCACGTCCTCTCCTCCATCCCTGTCCACACCCTGGCCGTCTGCTCTCTTCCAAAAAAGGTCCTTTCCTCGTTGGAATCCTTCTTCGCCAACTTCTTTTGGTGACACAGTAACGGCAAGGACAAGCACCACTAGGCCAGCTGGGACACCATGGCCAAACCAACCACAGAAGGTGGGCTGGGCTTCAGCAGATTAGAGTACATTGTTGACGCCTAATCCATGAAGTTATGGTGGAATCTGCGTACGGACCACTCGCTATGGACTCGGTTCATGAAGGCTAGATACTTCAGATCATCCCACCCTGCGACGGCCGCTGTCAACAACAGATACTCGACAACGCATCACCCGTGACCGTCATCTTGCTGAACCCTTAATTCGCCTTCAGCTGGGCAACGATCACTCATCGACGTACCATGAATGTTGGCTGGGGGACGAGGTCATCCAGCCCTCTGTGAAGACCCCCCACAACTGCGAGATCCGAGATCTGTGGGACAGCGACTCTGGATGGAGGTGGGACAGAGTTAGAGACTGGCTCGGTTAGGCGGCAGCGACCAGTCTTGTAAACCCCCTAAATTTCTACAATTTTTTTAATTTATATAAATAGTTATTTGCTGGTATTTAATTTGTACTTCGTATTGTACGTCGCATAGTTGTTCCCGTTATTCGTATTGTATGTCGCATGCGATGTGGCTTTCGTATTAGCCCGACGAGTGCGAATATGTGTGGGATACATATTTTAGAAAACATTTTGATTTTATTTTAAAGCAAGTATAGTTTTGCAAACATATATATATATATATATATATATATATATATATATATATATATGTGATAAATACTTAATTTTTTAAGGTTGTGAGCAAGAGAATTTCAAAACTCCATATATTTTGCCTTATAAAATGCTACTTTGTTTTAATAAAAATATAGTAGTAATTTGGAAAACGAGAATATTGTAAATATTTGCATACATAAATCTAATCATATATAGATTTTAATTTCTAATTTTTGAAATTAATTATCATATTATTTTTCCAACTTATAATAAGATATTTAAAATATATTATTCTGATTTAAATTGTGATTTGATTTTATTGGAAAATTTTCAAATAGCTTTACATTAAAGATAAGAATTTTTCTATGTTATATTCGAGAGATTTATCAAATTATTTAGCAATTTAAATTTAAAAGATGGAATTATCCATCGGGGTTTAAAACCATCAAAAGTCCTTATCCAACTGAGAATTCCCATCTCCTATATACAGGAGAGGTACTTCTCCAAAGTTTTTTCATCCACAATAATATCGTGCATCATGTCTGTGTCCACCACAAATCTTATTTCAATCTCGTACAATCATCCACGTCGTGTCTATACCCCGAATACGACGATAATAATCACAGAATCCCCCGTCACCATCATCACCGCTGGATCAGTCTACGCCACCTCCTTTCGGTGACTGCGACCAAACCACCACTCCCGGCAGCCTCCCAAACCACCGGCGCACCCAGCCAGCACCCGCAACACCACCATCCCGGCCACCTACGACAACCCCTCCTCCTCTCTTCCCAAAACCCAGCAACCCCATCACCATCATCGGTACCATCGCCAGAAACCCCAAAAACCGTCAATACCATCCCCATCACAACAAAAGAAAGAAGAAGAAGGAAAAGCAATTGAACCCTCACCTGACCGTGCCTCTGTCGGTGCGTCGCATCTGGTCGTGCACCACCGAAAGCTTGGCCCGTCGCCGTAGCTCCTCTGTCGCTGCCACACTACTGTGCCCAGACCGCATATTGATGCCAAGACCTCCGCTCATGGCGAGGCCGGTGAGCGCCCTGCTCTCGTCGTCGCCACCCGCCAAATTGTCGGCCATCCTCGTCGCACAGCGAGCCTCCAACACCGTACGCGGATCCACGCCACTCCGTTCAAACCGTTCCATCCTTGTCTGCGTCCCTGCGGCCAACCTTACGACCGTCAAGCCACCGTCGGAAGACCGACACTGCCCCTGTGTTGACCACCGCATCTCGCCGTGTGTCCGCCTCCTTCGCCGTGGCCCAGCCGATGACTCTTCCCCTTGTCGGTGCCCCTCCGCCGCTCACTTCCTCCACGACCGGACCGCCGTGTCTTTCCCTCCGACGAGGACCGATCCGCCGTTCCCCCTCTCTCCTCTCTGACCGGCGAACCAACCTCCGCCTCCCCCGACTTCTCGTGCCGTCCAAACTCCGGCGCCGAGCCACCGTCGGGGCCTTCACAAGCCACCGCCTCCGCCTTCACAAGCCACCGCCGGAGCTGCTGGTAAACCCTCTCCTCACTTTCCTTCTCTCTAATTTCTTCACAATCTCTCTCCCACACCTCTTCTTATTCCTTACTTTCTTTAAGTATTAAAGGGAACAACAGTTTACTACTTAAGTTTTAGTATTATTATTATTATTATTATTATTATTATTATTATTATTATTATTATTTATTATTATTATTATTATTATTATCATTGTTATTAGTATTATTATTACATTATTATTACTGTTATATTATTAGTATTAATTTTTGTTACTATGATTTGTAAAATTTGTGATATGAGGGTTTTTGCCTATAGTGATTTCAAACATAGTTTTGGCCTAGAATATATTATCCTATTTTTATGGTATTGTGATAAAATTTAGTTTTTGCACCAAAATATTGTTAGTTATTTTTATACTTATATATTCGACAAATTTATAGCTTTCAGCATAAAAGAATTTTTAATATTTTCGAATAATTACTTAAAGATTTTCATATATGAGATAGAGTTTTACCCAAACAACATATTTTACAAACTTAATAGTTTTCTTACCTAAAATGAATTTTTTTTATTTTAAGTATTATGGAAAATATTTTTCTAACAGAAATTTAGTCTTTAAATGTATATATATATATATAAATATATATATATATATATATATATATATATATATATATATATATATATATATATAATTTGAAAAAAAAAATTATATATATATATATATATATATATATATATATATATATATATATATATATATATATATATATATATATATATATATTTTGAAATACTTTCTAAAACTAGCATAAGTATCTTTTATTCGAATTTCCTCTTCGATTATCGTCACCAATCATGACTAATCATCCTTCCCTATTTTCTCGTGAATTTCGTACCCTTGTACATCAATCATGGCTAATGGACTACTCGGACTTGTCTGATCATCGCACCACACCAGGCCCCCTATCAGGCAAGATACCTTGCCATAATTACTGCTTACATTTAGTTGCTTTCTATTATTCTGTTACTATTTTTTGCACTTTTATTTCCAGTTATTTATTTTTTTTCTTGCTTGTGGACCTAGAGTTAAGAGACTTTCGTCAATAGAATGCATGTCATTGACTTTGTCACGATTGTATCACGAGTTGTGTATGAGTTGTGAGTATCATGTAGTGGTCACTTGCGTGTTGGCTGATCACCCGTGCGCATGCGTAGGAATAACTGTCAATAGATGCATGTTAGAAGACTTGACAGTTATCTATTATAAAACAGTGTTGTAGAAGCGACATGTGTTGATGTGTCGTGGTTACGATGCATGTATAGTATCATTGGGGGAAGGGGATAGCTACAAGCGTAGGGGCTACATTTACTTTTTACACATTTGTGGGTCGATAGTGGCTCTTATGAGCGCTACTTTCTGCCCCGGGGCCAATAGCGACTCAGATGAGCGCTACTTACTGCCCATAGCCGATAGTGACTCAGATGAGCTCTACTTGCTGCCACTCTTTATTTACTCTGCTGATCCTACAGCCCCTGCGTAGAACGTTGTCCTAAAAGTGCATATCACATAGATGGTTAGGAACCCAATTGTGTCGTAGTTTATAGTATTTACATTTACAGTTATAAATGGCATGTCCTTCCTGTATCTTGTTATGTCCCTTTGAGGACCTGGTGATTTCTCCAGGTGTGTGTTTCGTAATTTCTTGCAGGTGCTCTAACTAAGGCCATGTCTTCCTTCCTCCGTGATGATTGCTCTTGGACTCGTCATTTGCTTCGCTCGACCAAATTAGTTATTTGTATATTTCTTTCTTATTTAAACTTGTTGGTAGTGGATTTGTCTCCGCCCAACTATTGTATACATGACAAACTCAAAGTTGCTTTTATATCATTATTTATCTTCGTGGATGAGATTTAGTGTCTTGGCTTTCAACATTTACAGCTTATGTATACATATGATCCTTTCATTTACTCGTATATATACAGCTGGCATGATACGTATCTAGTCCCAAGTATTCTGGGACTGGGGCGTTACAAGTCTCGCCGTCGTAGATTTGTAGATCTCCGACGATCTGGACGCTCTGCGGTGGACCCCCAATCCTGGTGACATTTTTTCGCTGGCCACCGCCAGGATTGTGGCGAGAGGCATCGGCGTGCTGTCTTCCTTCATCGTACCTTACTGACAGCCATGTATTCCTAACAAATGGTCGATACTGATCTGGAGAGCCCAACGCCGAAAGTTTCCCACCGACGACTCCGTTACCTCTTTCGAATTCAGCCTAGCATCGAGATGCCACTGTTGCACTTCTCATCAAGCAGACACAGCGGAGCACGTCCTTCTCTCCGGAGACCTCACTTCGTAGATGTGGACTAGCCTCAACTCCAAGTGCCGACAGGATCATCTTTCTAGGGACTTCAACGATCTTCTGGCCGGCTGGAGCAGTTCTCATGGGCTTCAGATCGTCGCAGCCGCCGGTATATGGGTCTTGTGGAAGAATCGAAACAATTTTAGGTATGAAGGCCGCCAATACCTTCCTACCGAACTGAACAGGGAGGTTATCAGACAGATTCATAAAGTCAGGAGGCACTGCCCGCACTCCTCGGGTCACTTTTGGGAGGCCCTGTCTTAGCCTCGGGTCCCTTTTTGGGGAAGTCGTTTTATTGGCGCTTCGCACTTTTTCGTTGTAGTTGTAGTCGTTTGGTGCTTGGCGCTCTTACTTGTATATGTTGTAGCATTTTGCGCCTGATACTTCAATAAAGTTTCCCTAAATAAATTATATATATATACATATATATATATATATATATATATATATATATCTTATTTGATTTTCGGATTTGGACTGAAACCGTAACCCAAAACCAAAACTGCATAAGAAAATTTAGTATTTTCAAAACCGAAATCGAACCAAATTATTTTTAAACCGAATCAAATCTCTTATTCGGTTTGATTTTCGGTCCAAAACCGAATAACGCTCACCCCTACCAAGAAACGAACCCCTCGTCATCCTTCTCTCTCTATCCTCCTCTATGCCTATACTATACAATTACACATAAGCATAAGTGGAGATAGAATCCCCTACTGATGTTCATCATCAGCATCATCAGTCAACACCTGGCCCTTTGCATATACAACTCTCAAAGGAAAAGTCCTCCATATATCCCCTTCTTGCGTAGTGAACCTCCTCTCTCCTCTCTCGATCTTCTCTTCCTCCCTCTTTGTCATCTTTTCTCTCCCGAGAAGAATCTCACCAACACAACCCTATATCGATGTCTCAGAACTTGCTGAAACACTAGTGCTTGCAAAGGTGATACAAACCTTCTCCTTCTCCAATATAGCAGAGCAGCAGGTCTTCTTCAGTATAGAGTAGAGGAAGTAGAGAGTAGTTGGTCAATTGGGTGGGCATATCCAGTCAGCAAGCAAGTTCATATACAGTCAGCAAACTGTTAGTCAATCAGCAACCAGTGCCGCCTCATTTGTCCAGCTCAACTAACTGTTAACTGCCATGAAGAGAAAACAATGTTATAAGTCAATAGTATAAATAACATAGAGGAGAAGAGTAATGGATGTATGATGTTACTAGATACTTAGCTTTGAGATTCGTCTTCTTCCTCTAGAATACCTTGTATTTGTAATTGTAGTTGCTATTAATAAATCCTAAAATTTTCACCAAATAAGTTGTCAGATTCTCAATTTCTACCATTAGCAATGTCTCATCAAGTTAGATCTTCACCAATTTCTAATGTAGCAGGAAAATGATCTAACAATTTAGTATCGGTGCCACTTGATCTGATTCATGCATAAAGCTAGTCGAGAGGCTAGCTCAAGCAACCAGATTAATCAATAGGGATCGCTGGAGAGTCGTCAGAGTGTTTTTGAGGAGGAATGCCTGCTGATTTTGGAGGTACAACAGTCGATCTCGACTCCAAATTGGATAAGATGAAAGATAATAGTGCTCAAGAATTTTGGAAATGTTGATTAGAAACCGAGGAGGAGTGAGGTTCTGCCATCAGCAGCCATGTCTCCACTTCCATAGTTAGTGCAGACTCCTTATACAACTCATAACAACCCAGCAGTTCCTCCTTCATTCAATGGTACTTATCACTTACCATAATTTGGAGTTGGCTCCATAGGAGTTACAAACCCTAATTTTTTAGAGAGCCAAACTCAAATCATTCACATACAGCTGCTCATATGAGCACAATTCCTGGACAGGTGTTCATGAGAAGAGAGTTCATGACAACCAAACCTCAAGAATATATCAAGGTTCCTAGCAATCCAGTATCTCAATCCAATCAAGCAGACAACCCATTGGGTTTGCAGATGAGTAGTCCAACTTGGAATCAGTCTCATTTAAGGTTTAAACTGCCTCAATTTAATGGTGAAAAGATGTAGAAGAATGCCTGTTAATAGTGAATCACTAGTACTTCAATACTATGAAGTAGTAGATTGGGACATAATCAAAATGTGTTCAGTGCGGTTGCAATAGGAACAACAACTTTTTGGTTTGATTGGCTCATGAAAGTGAAAGGAGGTTACATAGCTTGGGAAGAGTTCTGTCAAAACAATTTAGATAAATTTGGCCCTTCCCAATTCACTGATCATATGATAGAATTGAAACTTCTTAAACAGGAAAGCAAGGTGCAAAAGTATACTTTGAATTTTTAGAAGCTATCTAATAAAATGATGGGGCTCTGAAAAGGGGTTGATAATATATTGTATGCCTCAAATGAGGAGGTAAGGTATGAGGTCAAAATTAATAATCCTCTCAATTTACTTGTAGCAATGCAACTGGTTAAACTATATGGAGCCAAATTGGCAGCAACCAAGAGACATTATAAAGCTCCTACATATTCACCTCGAGTTCAACAACAGGTTCCTTCCACACAAGCTAAAGAATCCAAAAGGAAATATTAATGTGTTGAATAGTAAAGTCACTACCTGGAGGTAACAGTACTATATCTCCTTCTAAAATCATGAGAAAAAGGGGTTAGGCTTATGTTTCTTATGTGATGATAAATGGTTTCGAGGCCGTAAATGCAAAGAGAAAAAGTTGTATATGCTAGTAACATATGAGGAAGGGAATCGTTATGATAATGTAGGAACATATGATGCAGTGGAAGAAGTATCTAAAACTCAAAATTGTTGTGAAATTTCTTTACAAGCATTATCAGGAAGTTCACATTACTCAACTATGAAGATGTGGGGCACTATGAAGCATGAACTTGTCATAATTTTAGTTGATTCAGGATCAAAACATAGCTTTATTGACACCTTAAATAGTGAGAGATTGGGGTTAGCTTTGACTAACAGTAATTCTTTTGAAGTCTTAGTAGCTAATGAAGATAAGCTGCTAAGTAAGGGTATATATCATGTTGTCACCACTGAATGTAAGGGAAAGAAAATTAAGAAAAATTTGTTGCCATTATCTATCACTGGCTGCTACATAGTACTTGGGGCAAATTTGTTCAGTACTTAAGGAAATATAACATGGAGTTTCCAGAACCTTGTTGTGCAATATGAAGAGAGTGGTAGGGTGGTATAGTTTGTGGACTAAGGTCTGATAACAAAGCTCTTAGTGAATCCATTTCAAAGGAATTGAGATAGAAGCCAAAAATTTATGTCATACAACTATGTTCCTTGCTTAGATGGAAACAGTGGTAATAAAGGTGATGCTGGGGTGACTGCATTATTGGCAGAATATACACATCTTTTTGAAGAGCCTAAAGGATTACCTTCCCAAAGATCTTTCACAAAGTGCCTCTACTCCCTGTAACAACACCTGTATATGCAGTTGGCCATATAGACAACCATATGTACACAAGTGAGATAGAAAAACAAGTGAATGAGATGTTAACCTCATGTGTGATTAGGCCTAGCACAAGTTCATACTCTTCTCCAGTTATTTCAGTTAAAAATATGATAGAACTTGGAGAATGTGCATAGACTATAGAGCTCTCAATAACAATACAGTCAAGGATAATTTCCCTATACCTATCATTGAAGAATTGTTTGATGAATTACATGGAGCTCAAGTTTTTTCCAAACTAGATCTCAGGGCAGGATACCATCAAGTGAGGATGGCAGAGGAGGATGTTCATAAAACAGCATTTAGAACTCATGAGGGTCATTATGAATTTTTATTAATACCCTTTGGGCTTACTAATGCTCCTTCTACATTCCAAGCCATGATGAAGGCTATTTTTGAAGATCACTTAAGGAAATTTGTGCTTGTGTTTTTCGATGATATACTCGTCTACATCCTAAATCCATTAAGTCACTTGTTGTTAGTCTAATGATTGTATCATAATTTTTAATATGGTAAATCAATTAAGTTTAGCATTATATTATCACTAATCTTTATGCAATCACTATATCATTTCTACTTATACCTTTTAGTGATATGTTCTTATTATTTTACATAATAGGTATATGAGCTTCTATTATATCTATCTTAAATTCAACCAAGTTGCCATAATGAAAAAATTGAAGATTGTTAGCCGAATGATCTAATTTTGTTTTTGATTATGGTTATTCAATTAAGTTTAACATTATGATTTTAATAATATTTATGCTATCACTTGTAGCTCCCCTTTCCGGAGAATTTTTGAAATATTTTTTTATTATTTATTTGATCTAAATGGTGATTTATGGTTTTTATAAATAATTATTTAGTTAATTATTACGATAGATGACTTTAGCCATGGTGGAGTTTTGAAGTACAAGACGACTAGGAATCATGGCACGGATAGTGCAGTAGCGTGCTTTGACTAGTGTTTAGCAATGGTAGGGGAATGCCAAGCCATAGTAGTATTCTAACTAGGAAAACCAGGCCAAGTTGCGACCTAAACTATAAAGACGTTTTAATTATTTAATTGTTTAGATTTACTGACTTGTAGAAGACCCGGTTGTACCGAACTAGTCTGGACCAGACCCGAACCAAGTCCAAGCCCACGTAGTCAGGTGGTATGTTCAAAGACGACCATATAGATGTATGTTGTATTGGCATTTTACTTTAGTGATTTAGAAAGCATTTTGGAAATGATTGTTATATATGTATAATTTATATCATAAATATTATTGTTATTAGGTTACTATTCTTGTGAATATGATAATATTCCTGTAGAGTGATATTTGGACTTTGGCATTTACATAGGCAGTATATATACTTGTGTATAAATATATTCATAAATGGTAATCATGTGCTTTATATATATTCTCAATAATTTTAATTATAAATTTTAGTATTTAAATTAAATTAATTTATATATGAGGATTTTTATATATGTATAATATATCTTGGTTGTACATATATGTTACATGGTGATTCTATATATTGATTGTAGATATCGATCATATATATATTATATAGTGATAATATATTTGGATTGTATGTATACATATTATATGGGGTAAATATAGCCATCATACACATATATAAATATATTGTATAAATATATGGTATAAATATATTGTATGTATATATATTATATGGGGTAAATATAGCCATCATATACATATTATTGTATAAATATATAAATGGGTATATACGTATATAAATAGAGAGTTATACATAATGTATATGTATATTAGTAGGTATACAAAGAAATGAGTAAGCATGATAAGAAGGAATCCCACCCAACCAACAGCCCAGGCCGAGCCTAAAAGCCCCCACAGCCCGAACTGAAACCCCCCCAACAAACCGAACACCCAAGCCAACTCTCGAGCTCAGCCCAGCCAAACTTGGCTTAACCAAAGCCCACCCCCTGTTCGGTCAAGCGCAGAATATACGCGTATGAGTATATATATATCGGGAGATCAGTAGATCGAGAGGCTAAACCCTAACAAAACCCTCGCAAACACTAAGCCACCACCCACCTGGGCGCACCCCCGTGCGCGCGTGTCGCCGAGGGCCACCGCCGGCCGGAGACGCCGGACAGCGCACAAGCAGAGAAGAAAATAGAACATCACAACGACAGCAGCAGCCAGGTAGCAATGTTCATCGACTCGTTTCTCCTATTATGTTCGATCAAATTTTGATCTACAAAATCCTACGTAGAGCCTACATGACCCTCTTGACTCTCCATCAATTAGTTTTCAATATAGTCGAGTGATCGGTTTAGAAAATCGATCTAAACTTTGGGAAAAAACTATTTCGAAAACACTTTTATGTACCCCAAGTATCCATGTTCGTGCCCAGTTTCCAAGAATCCCGTTTACTATTTTTGTATTATAATTAAACCAATTTAGAGACAACATGTAGGGCTTCATAACATATTTTGTATATTTAATTTTCATGAATTATACGCAAAGAAAATAGATTTCAAAATTGAGATTTTATCATTAAAAACTGTTTTTGAAAACTTTAAAATTCTTCCGAACCAACGTGCGTCCCGCCAATCCGGACGACGTGGTCGCGAACCGAAAGCATCGAAAGGTGTGTATCGACTTCATGGACGTGTGGGCTTTGACAAAATTCAAATTGGTCGCGTGTGCGCGACGAATTTGATGCGTATCCGTCGAAAATCACCGTATTGGCCTTTTTTGAAATTTCCCAATTACTTTGTGCACGTTCATCAGATCGAAACAAAACTTTCGCCAACAGGACCGTATTATTTTTCTGGTCCTGTATGCCAAGTTTGGTCCAATTCTGAGACAGTTGATTGGATCGCCATTTCGCGGGCCCCACGATCCGATTTAATGGGCAATTTTGTGCATGGCCCACCGAAATCCAATATTGGACATACCATTGGGTTCGTATCATCAAACCAAATTCGTAGATATGTAGTTTGACGACTTTAGAGACCATTGACTCTGGCACATTTTTTGGTGCAAAGCGGGTCCAACGGCGGATATCATTTTTGTCCGAAATTATCGTTTTGCCCCTGTATCCAGAATTGGACTTAAGGACAGGCAATCCTAGCTAATTTGACTATTCTAAGAATGTTGACATTGTCCGTTTCACTTTTTGGAGACAGTTGTGATGACTTGGACTTCATGGCTTGGCAGTTGACTATATTTTGTTGGATCTGCGTGCAACCTCCAGGCAAGATACATTGCCTCCCTCTACAGTTTATTTACATGCATATTTCTATTCTTATATAGTTTTACTAGTTGATTATTGACATATGATTTATACATCGTACATGCTAGCACATATAAGTCCTTGTTTATAGTTAGCTTTGTAGTTCATGTTGGATGTATGTACATATAGTTCTTGTTCATAGTTAATTTTATAATTTATATTGGATAGGTTCTCTCGAGTATCGTGATTGGGTCATGTCGTATCGTCACCTGTACTTGGACTGAGTCGCATCGTGTCATAGGATGAATAAGTCATAACAGAACTGCTGTACCTTGAATTCTTAAAGCTAACCTGCGAGTCCACATTAGGGGCGAGGGTTAGTAGTTATTTGTATCTTGATTTTGTGAAGCTAACATATGAGTCCATACTAGGGGCGAGGGTTAGTAGTTATCTGTTCCACACCAGCGAGCCCACACTAGGGGCGAGGGTGATGCTAGCCTGCGAGTCCACACTAGCGGCGAGGGTTAGTACTTATCTGTTCCATACCTGCGAGCCCACACTAGGGACGAGGGTGATGCTAGCCTGCGAGTCCACACTAGGGGTAAGGGTTTGTAGTTATTGTTCCACACCTGCGAGTCCACACTAGGGGCGAGGGTGATGCTAGCCTGCGAGTCCAAACTAGGGACGAGGGTTAGTAGATATCTGTCCGCACCTGCGAGTCCACACTAGGGGCGAGGGTTAGTAGTTGTTCAAACACGCGAGTCCACACTAGGGGCGAGGGTTTGAGTATTCGATTGATTATCCATTGACATCGTGACATCGTGTTCACTTGTTCTCCTCCAGCAGTTCGTTTAGGCGTAGTGGTTCTTCCAGTCGTGTATAGTCGTATTTTCGTATTGATTGGACTTTTTCGTTTATTTCCAGTATTTTTTTATTGCATAATAAACTGCTAGATAGGCATGTTTTTATGTATCTTGCTATGTCCCCTGAGGACCTGATGATCTCTTCAGGTTTAGCGATTGCATGGAGTTAGTTAGTGGTTCTGGATGACAGATGTGATGATACGCTTGCGGAATTCAGGTATCGTTATTGTGTTTATTATCCGCTCGTGCTTTCATACCTTATCATGAGATATCCTATTTCTTGATTCAGTTTTAGACTCTTATTATTTCCTTTAGAGTCTTTTCGGACATATATGCTAGTGGGCTGCAGACCACGAACCATAGTGTTCATTCATGTTTATTATCTTATTGTGGATTGAGATATAAATTTGTTTGCCATGATTTGACAGCTTACCCTAGTCGTGACAGCGTTTACGTATTCGAGTCGGGCTAGAGTCCGCTTGATGCGTAGCTGGCTTGCTCACGAGCTCGCGTCTGAAAATCAGGTGCGAGTCGTGACAAGTTTTTTTTGGTGGCCCATGCAGGTCAGAGCATATCGTACCGGTTACGTAACTGTACTGGTACGAGCCTACGAAAGGACTAAAATCTTAGAAATCTCAATCCACATTGCCTTGAAAATTCTTTTAGAAATTTCTCTGTTGTTCTTGGAACTCAATATTTTCTCTTCGATTATTCTTTCTTGCTTTCCTGTACCATTGATTCTCGTCCCTTCCTATTTCGAGGTGACAAATAATCATGCTGACTAGAATTTATCAGAAATTCTTAAGGTATAGTGTAATATTGTTTGATTGGTGAAATTTTTGGTTGCTTGATAGATATGAAGGATTATAGATGCCATATGCCCTAGACATCTGTTGGAAGGACTGTTAGCCAATAGTTGGAGGATTATAAGATTTTAGTGACCGTATTTTGAGGAGTAGTATGACCAAAGGTGGCTAGAAGTCCTCAAGTACTCGGAGTTACAAAATGGTCAGGAGGATGATATAAAATATTTTGAAATTAAATTTGAGGAGATTAAAGTAATAGTAGACTTTGAGTTTTAAGGAAAAATTATGAATTAGAATTTCGAGGACAAAATTATTTTTAAGGTGGGTAGATTTGTAGCGCCCCTTCCCGGAGAATTTTTAAAATATTTTTTTATTATTTATTTGATCTAAATGGTGATTTACGGTTTTTATAAATAATTATTTAGTTAATTATTACGGTAGATGACTTTAGCCATGGTGGAGTTTTGAAGTACAAGACGACTAGGAATTATGGCACGAATAGTGCAGTAGCGTGTTCTGACTAGTATTTAGCCATGGTAGGGGAATGCCAAGCCACAGTAGTGTCCTAACTAGGAAAACCAGACCAAGTTGCGACCTAACCTATAAAGACGTTTTAATTATTTAATTGTTTAGATTTATTGACTTGTAGAAGACCCGGTTGTACCGAACTAGTCCGGACCAGACCCGAACCAAGTCCAAGCCCACGTAGTCGTGTAGTATGTTCAGAGATGACCATATAGATGTATGTTGTATTGGCATTTTACTTTAGTGATTTAGAAAGCATTTTGGAAATGATTGCTATATATGTATAATTTATATCATAAATATTCTTGTTATTAGGTTACTATTCTTGTGAATATGATAATATTCCTGTAGAGGAATATTTGGACTTTGGCATTTACATAGGTAGTATATATACTTGTGTATAAATATATTCATAAATAGTAATCATGTTCTTTATATATATTCTCAATAATTTTAATTATAAATTTTAGTATTTAAATTAATTTAATAATTATATATGAGGGTTTTTATATATGTATAATATATCTTGGTTGTTCATATATGTTACATGGTGATTCTATATCTTGATTGTAGATATCGATCATATATATATATATATTATATAGTGATAATATATTTTGGATTGTATGTATACATATTATATGGGGTAAATATATCCATCATACACATATATAAATATATTGTATAAATATATGGTAAAAATATATTGTATGTATATATATTATATGGGGTAAATATAGCCATCATATACATATTATTTTATAAATATATATATGGGTATATACATATATAAATGGAGAGAGTTATACATAATGTATATGTGTATATGTATATAATTAGGTATACAAAGAAATGAGTAAGCATGATAAGAAGGAATTCTAGCCAACCAATAGCCCAGGCCGAGCCTGAAAGCCCCTACAGCCCGAACTGAAACCCCCCACAGCCCGAACTGAAACCCCCCAAATAAACCGAACAACCAAACCAAATCTCGAGAAGAAGAAAATGCGCAAACAGAGAAGAAAATAGAACATCACAACGACAGCAGCAGATAGGTAGCAATGTTCATCGACTCGTTTCTCCTATTATGTTCGATCAAATTTTGATCTACAAGATCCTACGTAGAGCTTGCATGACCCTCTCGACTCTCCATTAATCAGTTTTTAATGTAGTCGAGTGATCGGTTTAGAAAATCGATGTAAACTTTGGGAAAAACTGTTTCAAAAATAGTTTCTTTGTACCCTAAATACCCATGTTCGTGCCCAGTTTCCAAGAAACATGTTTACTGTTTTTGCATTATAATTAAACCAATTTAGAGACAACATGTAGGGCTTTCTAACCTATTTTGTATATTCAATTTTTATGAATTATACGCAGAGAAAACAGATTTCAAAATCGAGATTTTATCATTAAAAACTGTTTTTGAAAACTTTAAAATTCTTCCGAACCAACGTGCGTCCCGCCAATCCGGACGACGTGGTCGCGAACTAAAAGCATCGAAAGGTACGTATTGACTTCGTGGACGTGTGGACTTTGACAGAATTTAAATTGGTCGTGTGTGCGCGACGAATTTGATGCGTATCCGTCGAAAATTACTATATCGGCCTTTTTTGAAATTTCCTAATTACTTTGTGCACGTTCATCAGATCGAGACGAAACTTACGCCAACAGTTCGTATCATTTTTCTGGTCCTATATGCCGAGTTTGGTCCAATTCTGAGACAGTTGATTGGATCGTCGTTTCGTGGGCCCTACGATCCGATTCAACGGACGATTTTGTGCACGGCCCACCGGAATCCAAAATTGGAAATACCTTTGGATTCATATCATCAAACTGGATCCGTAGACATGTAGTTTGACGACTTTAGAGACCATTGACTCTGGTACATTTTTCGGTGCAAAGCGGGTCCATCGACGGACATCATTTTTGCCCAAAATTACCATTTTGCCCCTGTGTCCAGAATTGGACTTAAGGACCGGCAATCTTTGCTAATTTGACTATTCTGAGAATGTTGATATTGTCTATTTTAGCTTTCGGAGACAGTTGTGATGACTTGGACTTCATGGCTTGGCAGTTGACTATATTTTGTTGGATCTACGTTCAACCTCCAGGCAAGATATCTTGCCTCTCTCTACAGTTTATTTATATGTATATTTCTATTCTTATATAGTTTTATTAGTTTATTATTGACATGTGATTTGTACATCGTGCATGCTAGTACATATATAGTCCTCATTTATAGTTAGCTTTGTAGTTCATATTGGATGTATGTACATATAGTTCTTGTTCATAGTTAATTTTGTAATTCATATTAGATAGGTTCTCTCGTGTATCGTGATTAGGTCGTGTTGTATCGTCACCAGTACTTGGACTGAGTCGCATCGTGTCATAGGATGAATAAGTCATAACGGAACTGTTGTACCTTGAATTCTTGAAGCTAACCTGCGAGTCCACATTAGGGGCGAGGGTTAGTAGTTATTTGTATCTTGATTTCGTGAAGCTAACATATGAGTCCATACTGGGGGCGAGGGTTAGTAGTTATCTGTTCCACACCAGCGAGCCCACACTAGGGGCGAGGGTGATGGTAGCCTGCGAGTCTACACTAGCGGCGAGGGTTAGTAGTTATCTGTTCCACACCTGCGAGCCCACACTAGGGACGAGGGTGATGCTAGCCTGCGAGTCCACACTAGGGGTAAGGTTTAGTAGTTATTGTTCCACACCTGCGAGTCCACACTAGGGGCGAGGGTGATGCTAGCCTGCGAGTCCACACTAGGGGCGAGGGTTAGTAGATATATGTTCGCACCTGCGAGTCCACATTAGGGGCGTGGGTGTTTCCTTGAAGCTAACATGCGAGTCCACACTAGGGGCGAGGGTTAGTAATTGTTCAAACCTGTGAGTCCACACTAGGGGCGAGGGTTTGAGTATTCGATTGATTATCCATTGACATCGTGACATCGTGTTCACTTGTTCTCCTCCAGTAGTTCGTTTAGGCGTAATGGTTCTTCGAGTTGTGTATAGTCTTATTTTCGTGTTGATTGGACTTTTTTCGTTTATTTCCAGTATTTTCTTTACTGTATAATAAACTACTAGATAGGCATCTTTTTATGTATCTTGCTATGTCCCCTGAGGACCTGATGAACTCATCAGGTTTAGCGATTGCATAGAGTTAGCTAGTGGTTCTGGATAACCGATGTGATGATACGCTTGCGGGATTCAGGTATCGTTATTGTGTTTATTATCCACTCGTGCTTTCATACCTTATCATGAGATATTTTATTTCTTGATTCAGCTTAGACTCTTTTTATTTCCTTTAGAGTCTTATCGGACATATATGCTAGTGGACGGCAGACCACGACCCATAGTGTTCATTCATGTTTATTATCTTATTGTGGATTGAGATATAGATTTGTTTTCCATGATTTGGCAGCTTATCCTAGCCGTGACAGTATTTACGTATTCGAGTCGGGCTGGAGTCCGCTTGATGCGTAGCTGGCTTGCTCACGAGCTCGCGTCCGAAAAGGGTGCAGGTCGTGACATCACTATATATTTATACCTAAACTAAGCATACTCCTAGTGTGCATTAATTTATCATACTTGCTACAATACAGATTGTCTTGTTCGTCTAACATATATTTACAGAAAAGTAATAAGCAAGATCAACATCGATATATGTAATAAAGAAATCATGATGGACTAAAGACGACGATCTTCCAAAAGATTTTTCTGAACCGTCCAACAACATCTACGAGGCTACGCACTCAGGGGTTCCGCTTGTAATTCCCCGTACCGTACGATGCATTATGCTGAGTCGGCTGGTTCGATAAGGTACCATTTTAATTCAATGAGGTATAATTTTAATTCAAAGAAATATTGATTAAGTTGGTTTTAATGTGCAGATATCGAGCGGGGTCCCTTACAACGAGCCGAAGCATAGGCGATAGACCGAATCAGTGGATGAGTACGAAGGTACACGAAGTGATCGCATGGTTAACTCGGACGAGATTATCGTGCAACAAAGTTAAGGTGTTGGGCCGCATCGGCTCGACGAAGCGATGGACAGATTGGCATAAGGTGGACGGGTTAAGACCCTTCTCTCCTACTCTTTCATGCCTAATAAAATGTACCTTTATATGCGTGTGTCAGTATTGAGTCAACGAGCGCAGCTCAAATGAGTCAAAATGTTGTGTGCGTTGAACCCTAAGGTAGAACATAAAACATTAAATAATTGAGGCGACGTGCATCAAGTGCCCGGGTCGCGGTAGGATATTGATGGTAGAATATTGAAAGACAATATCGGGATGTGCATCAAGTGCACGACTCAGAAAACATTGAATACTAGGACTAGAACATTAAAAATATGGCGTTGAGCGTGCATCCGTGCACGAGTACTATGTGTCGGACTTAAT